>JAFJYI010000297.1:0-600000 GCA_019022655.1 Acacia acuminata | reverse complement strand
AACATAGAAAGACGGAAACGCAAGAAGCACCATATAAGACATATTTCAATCATGTGGATGACATATAATATCTGGAATATCCAATCATGATCAAAATATGAAACTAGCAATATCTAAAATATACTTATATGATACGTCAAGTAGGAATTATGAAATATCTAGATATAATCTGAAATAAATAATAATCATATATATAATCATATTTAATATAAAATATCAACAAGTCAAACCTTCACTATGCTTGATTTACCGTCATTAGTTGTGGATGACATCATCTTTGTCTCCTAAATCTAAGAAGAAATAGGGGAGTGGAATGAACAAAGGAGGGTTTGAGAGAGGACGAAGGAACGGTAGTGGAATAAACAAATTTAGGACGCCATATTCCTTTTTAAAAAAAAAAAAAAAAAAAAAAAAAAGCTTCAAACCTCGGGTTTTGAGGGGTTGGTCGTGGAAGAAATCTATCACTAAAAACCAAACAAAAGACCGATGTGCAAGAAAACCAAAATCAAGCGAGATAAAAAATGTATAGAATAGGAGCCGAGGCGATAATTATAGATCCAAAAATTAATCGGATTTGCAAATGCAGATAATGATACAAATTCAAAAATTCCGATCTAACAATAACAGACTAACAAACAAATGCGCGGGAATGGAAATCAAACAAAAGGCTAGAACCGTGAAGATTTCAAAACAAAGGAAGCCAAGATGCACTTAACCCCGGATCTGGCAGCGCCGCGCCCGTCGTCATCGGATCTATCAACCATCATAGCTATTCCAACCCAAATCTGTAGATCTCCAACCCAAAGAGGTCGTTGTTGTAAGGGACGGAGAGGGAGCCGTGGCCATCGCCGTTGCTAGTGGGTTGCGTACACAAACGAGATTTTGGAGCTTTCTAGAGCACGCATCTGATTTGTGACTTGTAAATCACCGACAAGAAGGAGGAGCGACTTACGATGGCAACGGCGAAGGAATCGAAGGCGAGAGAGGCGAGAGCGAAAGAGAGGTCTCGAAATGAGAAAGGCGAGCGCAAAATGATAGCTCTGAAAATGAGAGAGGGTCATGGGTATGAAATGAACTAAGAATGAAAAGTTGTTTAGGTGGGGTGATATGGCGTCCTAAATTAATTTTAGGACGCCAAAATACTTCTTTTACCGTCGGAACTAGCATGAGGGTACACTTTTGACTCCTATTTTAAAATTACGACGCCAAAAATACTACGTTTGGCGTCCTAATTTTAAAAAAGGACGCCAAAAGTAACTTTTGGCATCCTTTTTTTAAATTAGAATGCCAAAAGTCTCCACATAATTATAAAAATGTCACCGCCTCCTTTTTTGCCAAAAGTCTCCACATAATTAGAACAAGATTTTCAAGAAATAAAAATAATTATGCATAAATTTGAGCTTTACATCATAATGGAGAGATATGTTGACATGATGGTTCAACCCCCTTTCAGCGGTATGAGCCACTAATCTTGGTGGGCTTACTACTTAGATGCTTTTAGCAGTTATCTACTCTACACTTGGCTACCCAACATTTACCGTGGGCACAATAACTGGCACACCAGAGGTACGTCCTTTTCGGTCCTCTCGTACTAAGGAAAGGTCTTCTCAATGCTCTAACGTCCACATACACTGGATATGGACCGAACTGTCTCACGACTTTGGTCGATTTCCTTGACGGCAAGTGAACCAGTCGAACAAGTAATAAAGTGTAAGTAGAGTATCGTCCCCACGTAGACGAGATACCGAGAGGTGACGACACTAATGCTTGTGACATGTTGTGAAAGCGAAAGTAAATATAATCGGGTTGAGGGGTTTTGCAATTATGCTACTAGCAAACGTAAACAAAATGACTTTAAACGAGAGAAGATATCAATAAGAGGTTAAGCTGGACTCAGAATCATGCTTAAGTGCACCAATCCCCCAGTTGCTCTACCCAATGCTATAGCATCTATACTGTACAGCTTCCGCAATTGCTACAGCATAGCTACCAACTACAAAGCTATTTGGTTAACCCACCTCTATTATCTACCGAAGCTTCCTCGTCCGATACATATGATACTAACTATACTCCTTCCATATTCCTATGGCAACTTTCTAGTCAGACCTGCTTTACACTCAAGGTGTTATGGTTATGAGAGGTAGACCCATTCCTAAAGCCTACAATAATAGGTCAAGCCGTGCACGGGCTGCCTAGCAAACACTATTTCTCAGAGGTCTAACCCCAACTCCTTGCCGCCAGTGCCGAGGCCACGATCTAGCCCTTAACTTCCGTTAACCGACTAGTAATTAAAACACCGATACGCAAACCAAATTTATTGAATTAAGAACTTGCAACTCGGGTTCATTCAACACTTAAAGACTCATCCTCGTCCAGCCATATAAAGTTCAGTTCATGACCGACGAGGGACACACAAAAAGACACAAAAAATGACCCATGATCGAGAAAATAAAGCTAAAAGGAAAGGAAAACAAAAGCTCTGGCGGAATTTTCGACAGCGTGGTCGAGGTCCTGTCACGCTACCACTCCACGTCTTCTTCGTTCCATCTTACTGGAAGGAAGGATGCTGGGTTGTCCTGGAAGTCTCGTGCTCTTGTGAAATCTCTCACTCTTCTCTTGAGTCTGCCGAAAGATAGAATATGGTTCTAGGGCTCTTCGACTCTCTTAGGGTTGGCACTGCTGTTTCCTTTTATAATCAGGCTTTTTCTTGTGGCGTAAGTTACAACGAGCTGGGCCTTTCCTAATCCGTCGAGATCTATCATATCTTCTTATTCGAGTAGATTGCTTCTATTGATTCTGCGGGATTCTTTAAATCTTTTAGTTTCGATCCTCCGCATCTTCTATTCCGTCATGTCAGCAACCTATCTGTTAATATCGTCCTTTATTTTATTCCTGAAATCATTTGGGTAAAAAGGTCAGCAAACATGTCGCATAGCATTGTGTCCTCTACTTTGCTATAGCATTCAGAATGCCTTGTATTGCAATTCAATCGTCGAAATGCTATAGCATCGTATCAACCTCGCTATACGATTTCCCTTAAAAACAAAGTAAATTGTTCCATTTTTAGCACATGCAAATGATTCCTACTCTTTAGTCCCTATATCATGAATGTATGCCTTTTTGCTTAAATTATCTATAGTTAAGCATGTATTAATCATTCAATTCAGTCAGTAAGTATAGGGAAAACATGGTACTATTTTTGCTCATCAACGACATTCTGAACCCAACTCATGAACCGCTTCAAGGGTATTATAATTCAGCGGTACCATCTCTCTCTGTATTATTTGATAAAGAGATTACATTGTACTTATAGGGAGAACAAAGGAGATACATTAGGAAATATAATAAAGCACAATAAAGACTAATAACTCAGCAATTAAGATCCTATAATCAGATCCTATAATCGGGAACTAATCAAGGGATCTTAATCAATGGGTGATTTATTTCCTATTCTAACACTCCCCCTCAAGCTGGAGAGTATATGTCGATCAATCCCAGCTTGCCACGAAAGCCTTCAAACTTTGTTCGACCTAGTGGTTTAGTCAGGATATCTACAATTTGATCTTCAGACCTTATGTGAGACAGGGTCATAATGCCTGCTTCAATCTTTTCTTTAATGAAATGTCTGTCTATCTCAACATGCTTGGTTTGATCATGATATACTGGGTCCTTGACCATTTCAATGCTGGCCTTGTTGTCACACCAAAGTTGCATTGGTCCTTCATGTTGAATCCCCAACTCCTCCAGTAATCTTATGATCCAGATTCCTTCACAAACTCCTTTGTTAACAGCTCTTAGTTCTGCTTCTGCGCTACTTGTTGACACCACTGTCTGTTTCTTGCTTCTCCATGTAACCAGATTTCCCCACACGTATGAAAAGTACCCTGAGGTTGACCTTCTGGTTTCTCTATCCCTTGCATGGTCTGCATCAGTGTAGATTTCGATGTTTCTGGTAGTACCTTTCTCAAAGAATATTCCTCTTACAGGATTAAACTTCAGGTAGCTCAAGATTCCGTACACAGCCTCCATGTGCTCTTCTTGTGGTTGATGCATAAACTGACTTACTATTCCAATCACATAGTTAATGTCAGGACGAGTGTGGGTTAAGTATATCAACTTCCCCACAAGTCTTCTGTATCTTTCTGAATTAGTTGGAACGCCTTTTGGCTTGATTTCTAAGTGACATCACTCTTCCATTGGTGTCCCTTCCGGTTGAGTGCCCAACATACCTGTCTCATGTAACAGGTCTAGCGAATACTTGCGCTGAGATACATTGATGCCCTTCTTAGTTCTTGCCACCTCCATACCTAAGAAGTACCTCATTTGTCCAAGGTCTTTCACATTGAATTCAGATCGACAAGTCACGTTTGAGTTGAGCAATGGATTCTTCATCATTTCCTGTAATGATTATGTCATCAACATAAACAATCAATATGGTGACTTTGTCATTAACACGTTTGGTAAACAACATGTCATCTGCTCATCCCTGAGTATACCCAAGTCCTTTCACTGCTTTAGTGAATCTACCGAACCATGCCCTCGGAGATTGTTTCAGGCCGTATAGTGATTTTCTTAGTTTACACACTGAGTTATTAAGAGCTAAAACTCCTTCGGGAATTTCCATGTATACTTCTTCCTCCAGGTTGCCATTCAGGAATGCATTCTTCACGTCCAGTTGGTATAGTGACCAATCCAAGTTCGCTGCAAGTGATAACAGTACTTGAATGGTATTGAACTTGACCACTGGAGCAAATGTCTCCTGATAGTCGATCCCGTATGTCTGGGTATATCCTTTTGCAACAAGTCTCACCTTGTATTTGTTGATGCTACCATCGGGATTGAATTTCGGAGTGAAGATTCACCTGCATCCTACTAGTTTCTTTCCTTTAGGAAGAGTCGTGATCTCCCATGTTCTGTTTTTCTTGAGTGCCCTCAACTCCTCTTCTGCAGCCTGCTTCCAATTGGGATCAGCCATAGCTTGTGGAAACGTGTTCGGAATGGTTATTTGTGCACTGTTTACAACAAAACTTTACATTTTTGCAGACAGGTTACCATATGAGACAAATCTTTGAATTGGATGATGAGTACACGATCTTACCCCTTTCTCAAGGCAATAGGCCAACTCGATTCTTCAGGATTTAATCCTGGATTGGATTCATGGTCGTTCCTTTGAATGGGAGAGATAGTTCTACCGATCTATCGGTTCAATTTGAACTTGTGTGCTGGACTCGCCTCCGTCGTGATTCTTCATCCATCCCCTCAATTGATCTCAACATGAGTTTCCGGTTCATTGGGTTCAGTTGAGGTGGAATGTGTGTATTAGGCTGGTTTGTGGGAGCAAGTGAGTCAAGAAAGGCTATAAGGTTAGGTGAGTTTGAGGTGTTGGAATTAGATGCTTCCAAGATTAGCCATTCAATATCAGAATACTCCCCCTAAATGGGTAATTTGGGATAATAAGCCTCGTCTTCCGAGAACACTGTATCACGGGAGATAATAAGTTTCTTGGAAGACGGGCAGTAGCATTTGTACCCTTTTTGAGTAGAGGAGTAGCCAAGGAAGATACACTTGTCACTCGAGCACGAATTTATTTCCTCCTTTTTGTGAACAAAGACAACACAAACCAAACACCTTGGGAGGTAATGAATTAATGAGGGGGCAAGTTGGGAAGAGTTCCAGAAGTTTCTGAATTTGGGTGTTGTTACACCCCTACCGGCCTCGCCCTTTTGGGTGGCGGGTTAGAGGGATTCCTTTTATTTAATCACCTTTCCTTATTACTTAGCCCGATTAAAGATAACTCGAGTTAGCACAAAGAGCACGGGCCTGGTTGGACAAACTAAACATACGATAAACATTCATGAGTCGAGTATCAAATAAGTCCCCGAAGGGTTAATACGATCATCCAAGTCGACCAAATAAAGTACCGTTAATAAACAACGGTCATCCAAAATATAAAGTACAAAATGAGATAGGGCACCGCTTCACGCCCTACCTTCTTCGTGCCTCCAACCGCTACCGTCTTACTCCTGTGTCTCAAAGCGGTCTGGAGTTCAAGATTGAACCCCAGAGTAACTGTTAAACTTATATACAATATGTATGCAATGCATGTAATGCAAATCACAACAGGGAAAAAAATAAACCTGGCATGTACATCTGCAGGACCGCCTGGTCAAGACAAGCCCCCGGACTCAGCGCGTAAAGGGCCTCGGAAGTTAGGGCTGGCCAACCCTAACCACCTATCCCGAGAGGCCTCACGGACACCTATAAACACACAACATATAGGTTGCACCTAGTCTCATATACTTTGGGCCTCACCTTCACCTGTGAACACACAGTCACATAGGATCCACCTAGCCCACATGCCACGGGCCTCAAAAGTACCCCAAACGAGATACTTCCTAGCCACCATGCCTCGGCCTCAGTAGCACCCTTACCGATACTACCTAGCCGGCATGCCTCGGCCTCAGTAGCCACCATAGGACACGAAGTCCCATAGCTACCACCTAGCCTACATCCACAATCATGATAACACAGAACATACAAGAGCCACATAGAGTATGCAAGTTTACAGTTACTACCTGGCACCTCCAAAAGCGGTAAACTTTCCTCTTACATCGGGGATGCGTCCTACACGAGAGAATACCCTAAATACAGCCAAACATCATGCTATCAATTACACATTCCAACTCTACCTTAAGTTTCATGAAATTTGCATAGCTCCAGAATTCTCCAGAATTTCTGACCCAACTTCACTGATTTTTAATAAATTCCAGAAAAATCATTTTGACATGGAATCAGTGTCATTAGAACCCTTAGAATGTATATTTTACATGAAAAATATCTAACAAAGTCATCTGGGTTAAAAACGCGTCCTTAGTACCAAATACTAGCCACTGGTCCGAGAGAAACATCCAGTTTTTAGGTTATCTTTAGCCTTCAATATCCCTCGTTTAAAAACTCCAAATGACACAAAATAATATATCAAAATCATCCTTAGGATTTCTAATTTCACCATACAAAATTTCAGAGCAAAAATACTCCATTTACCCACTGAAAACCACATATTTACATTCGCTGCCCAGAAACCGAAATAACCGACAGATTTTCGTGTAAGAAGATTTAGGGTTTATGGAGTTTCAAACGAAATGATCCTTATTAACCCTACACAAAAATGCCTTATGGACTCATTGGAAACCTTAAAAGTATGAAAAACCTACTGCATCTCCACGAAACACCACAGGGCAGAGAAGAAGATTACTCTGTTGTCGGTTTAGGGACTTACCTCTGGATATCGGTTGCGAGTGACCTTCTTCACCTCCTAAACCCAATGCTTCAGCTGACCACTCTCTAGGACTCCTTTAGCTCATGGCTTGTGTGGGAAAAATGGAGGGGGAGAGGTCCTATTTATAGACCCCAATTTCCAAGCTTTGCCTCTGGATATTTTTGATTGTAAGTTTTAGGGTTAGGGGTAGTTTAGTCATTTGGTCTTGTTCTTCTTCCAAGGCATGGGCCCACACAATCAGATCTTCTAGAGGTATCTAGGGCTCTCTTTTGGGCAGAAAAGGACAAGCTCATGGTCAAAAATTGGTGTTCCAATTTTGCCCTTAGGTGGACTTAGGTGTAGGGTTAGGGTCAGGGGCAAAATGGTCATTTTGCGCCGTTCATCTTTTCCAAGGCTGGGACCCACGAAATCTGAACCAAGATGTGCCATAATTGCACTTTTAATGTCATTATTACATGTCATTTTATTGTCAAATCAAGTTTAAATTGTGTGGCCCAGATTTAACCGGATTATTTTATTCACTCTCTCTCCTTCATAATTACCTGGCAAGATATTTTCTCTCTCTTCTGGGCCCATTGGGATTCTCCCCTTATCAATGTCCTGGGCCTAGGCCCGACTCAAATCCCGTCCGGCCCCGCTCGCTCTTAAGCACGGCCCCACTTACCTCGTAATGCGTGCCCTTCAACTAGACTTGTGTGGGCCTAGATAATTAGTCACTTTTCCCAGACCACAAGTGGACGGGGCATACTACCTTGGGGATCAAGAAACCTTTATTCCAAAGATTACCCGAATCCACCTCGAGATGCGCGCTTACTCTAATCCAACTCCCGGCCCCGAAATGCCGCGTGCCCGACGTAGCACCACCACCACCGACTTTCTCTCGTAGTGGGTCCTGGCACATGTTCTCCCTCTCTCTCTTCGTTCAACACGCATACCTTGTCCCCATAATGCCTTTCGTCACTTATCCATTATACCGGTTTACTTTGTCGGGATTACTTTATGCGCAAGTCACCTTAACGTTGATCGATTCCACCCTTTGTTTTGACTTAGTACCTTTGCTACCTACTCTTAACCATTGTTTTCCATCTTAGGGCCTTTGAAATAATTCCACACCATAATCATAGGGAATAAATACTCCAAAATTAACTCAAGGCTTTATATTACTAAGCAAGCTTACATCGGTACATGCGTTATAAAAGTAGGGGTGTTACAGGTGTCATATTTGAGGACTTTAGAAGGCATGCGGTTAATGAGATAGGCCACTGTGAGGATGGCATCACCCCAGAAAATGGTGGGAACATTTTGTTCCATTAGCAAGGCACGGGTTACTTCCAACAAGTGACGGTTTTTCCGTTCGGCTACCCCATTTTGTTGAGGGGTGTAGGGACAAGAGGTTTGGTGATGAATTCCTTGGTCATCAAGAAACTCTTTGAAGGCTGTGCTCATATATTCCTTGGCATTATCACTTCAAGGACTTTAATGGACGTGTTGAATTGGGTTCGACAAAGGTATAGAAGTTCCGAAAGACTTTGCAACATCGATTTGTCTTTCATTAAGTAAACCCATGTGGTCCGAGTGTGATCATCAATAAAAGTAACAAACCACCTAGTATGAGCGAGGGTAGTTATTCTAAAGGCCCCAAATATCGCCGTGAATTAATGTGAATGGAGAGGAGGGAGTATAGGGTCATTTGGGATATGAAGATCGTGTTCGTTTTGCAAATTGACAAGTTTCACAATGGAAAGGAACTGAACTTTTATTGAATAAACTGGGAAACACATGTTTCATATAATCAAAACTAGGTGACACGATCGACAGTGCCACAATAATACATCATTATTCTGTGAATTCGAGCTAACCAGTGCCCGTCTTGCCTTCCACGTATCTTTATTCTTCGAGGTTGATCCTTCAAGGTAGAACAATCCATCCCATTCTCTAGAAGTCCCAATCGTCCTCCTCGTTCTTAAATCCTGAAACACACATAGACCATCATCAAAAATCACTCGCGTTGATTTGACCTTTAGTCAACTTGCTTACAGATATCAAATTACAAGTAAGTTCCGGTAAAAAACAACATTATGTATTGCCAAGGATCGATAACACAACAATTCCAATGCCCTCAACCCGTGAATACCCTGTTAGCTACCTTTACTTTGAGGTGTTCATGACGAGTTTAAGGTTATGGAATAGAGTTTTGTTACCGGTCGTGATCCGTAGCTCCGAGTCAACAATCCAGGTATCGTCACTAGTCATCACAGCGTTGAGAGCGATAATAGAATTACCTGATTGAACAAGATTCACGCTGGGAACAGAATTAGACTTATTTTGTTTATCGAGCATTCTGTGAAACATCTGTAATTCCTCCGAACTCAGGCGATCGTCATTCTCTATCTTTGGTTCAGCTGTGGTCAGGTGACTTTGGAAGTTTGATTTTCCCCGGGAAGTTTGCCATGGAGTTTCCAAGATGTTTCCCTATTATGGCCTTTCTTCTTACAAAGTTGCACCATTTATTAGTTTTTCGTTCCCGTGTGGTCCCCGAACCGCGAGTGCGAGCTTTCAATGTGACTTGGCCCACTTCGGTTTAAGAGCTTCCTGCTTTCTTCAAATTGTACAAAGTTAACCACATCAAAGAGTTGTGGAGTGGTTTCAGCCCCATGATTATGCCCTTATCTCTTCGAAGGCGTCATTGAGGCCTAACAGAAAGTCGTGTATTCTTCCTTCTTCCACAATTCCTTTGTACAATTGGGCATCTTTGAGACTTTCCCAGGGGTGAACCTCAAACAAGTCTTGTTGTCGCCACAATTTCAGCAATGCATTATAGTATTCAAGAATCGACATATTACCTTGTGGTAAATCCCGGTTGTCTCTTCGGTGAATGAAGGCGACAATGTTTTCCGGAGAGGAGTAGGTCCTCTTAGCAAGCATCCCATATTTCCTTTGCCGTGTGAGCAAGCAGATATCCCTCACTGATCTCCAAGGTCATTGAATTACATAACCACGTCATGACTTGGTTATTTTCAGCAAACCATGTGTCAAAATTAGGGTCATCGGTCTTGGTTGAGGGGCTGCCCCATTAATGTATTTCTCCTTTCTCTTACCGCGAATATACCTCGGTACACTTTGTGACCACTGGAGATAGTTCCGCCATTAAACTTATGGCTAATAGCCATAACATGATGGTCTCAAAATTCCCGAAGCCATCTCGAGGTTCCGGTTGGTACTAGGTTGCTTTGGTTAGAGAGAGGAAGAAGATGAGGAAGTTTGGGTTTGAGAATCGACCGGACATAAAAACCATTGGAGATGTTCCAGTTGTTTTTCCGTGAACCGATCCAAACACGGGAGGGACCCGAGAGGGATCCATGTCTCTCAAGAAAAGAAGTCGCCGGATTGAAATCTTCACGGAGATCTCGGGCCGGAAAATCCAAAATCTAACCGGAGGATGCAATACCACTTGGGGATGGCCGAAAATCAGTGGAGGAGGCCAAACGAAGAAGTCACCGACGAAACGGACACCGTACGCGCTGCCACGCGCCGCTAACGTCCGCTATTCGCTGAGCGCGTGTGCACCACGCACCGCCGTGGAGAGGTCGGATGGCCACCGGCTTCTGGGGTTTTGTCGATTGGGGCCTCCTGGTCCTTTTGGGATGGGCGGTGTAGTCTAACTCGCCTCCTACAGGGAACCCTAGACTCGCCGGAAACCTCCACGACACTTTTTCCCTCTGCCTCACGATCACTCACTGTTTCTCTCGCTTTCCCTGGCCTCGGACGGCTGTCCTAAGCTCTAATACCATATTATAATTCAGAAGGTACCATCTCTCTGTATTATTTGATAAAGAGATTACATTGTACTTATGGGGAGAACAAAGGAAATACATTAGGAAATATAATAAAGCACAATAAAGACTAATAAAGACTAATAACTCAGCAATTAAGATCCTATAATCAGATCCTATAATCAGGGAACTAATCAAGGGATCTTAATCAATAGGTGATTTATTTCCTATTCTAACAAAGGGCGAACAGCCCGACCCTTGGAACATACTACAACCCCAGGTGGCAAAGAGCCGACATGGGGTGCTGTTTAGTCATCAAATGCATTCTTATACATTACGCCTTGACAATATCCATGACAAGAGCCCTATCTTTGGGAAACATCCTAATAAAAGAAAATGCGTTGCAATCAATTTTCTGAAATTTTATAAAGCTCAATTCACTTGATTATGATTACTCTTATATCCCTTCTTTACTTTCAAATTTTACTTTAAATATTGTTGTTACACTCTCTTGCTACCAAACCCCCAATCCTTTAATTATCATTTGAAAAGTAATTTACTCTATGCACCTTTCAGTTTAACGCAACCAAAAAAAAAAAAAAAAAAAAAAAAAAAAAAAAAAAAAAAATCATTCATTGCCATCTAACGTACTTTAACCAATCATGATATTTGCCAAATTATTGCCTTACATTTGCAACTCTTTCCACATCATATTAAATTTTGGCCCCGAAACCTTATAAGGCTTGAGCAGGGGCGGAACTTATCAATGATAAGTGCCCCCCCCCCCCCCCCCCAAAAAAAAAATTTGTTTAAAATTTTTTAATGGAACTTGTTATTTTTATTTTTTTAAATTTTTTTGGTGTAAGATCTGTTTTGCTTCGGAGTCTCCATCATCATCGATTTCTCCTTATTTTACGATAAACATTTCGTTTTCTTCTTCTTTTTTTTTTTTTTTTTTGCTCATACGTCTTCTTGAATATACGTCGCTAATTATCCAATTCTTACAACAAAAAATATTGTTTAGCATTTTTAAAAAAAAATTAATATAATGTAAAATTAAATTTTGGCCCCCAACTTCTTCTTTTGTTTACATTTTTCCCTCTTTTTTATATCTTTGGGCTTATAATTCAATCTTTTTCCATGTTGGGTCTTGTATGATTTATGTTAATTTTGTCATTCTTTTCTATATTTCATTTTAATTACCTGAAATTTTTAACTTATCAATGAAATTTATTTTTGTGGTGTATCTCTTACTATGCTTTTACCCATTCTACACTATACTTGTAGATGAAGTTAATTGACTTGATTTCATGAATATTTTTTTTATTCTTTTCATTTGTAATGCATTTAAAAATTAAAACTTTCCTTTAAAAAAGCGCCCCGAATCTCCCCACCACTATTTCCCCCCCCCCTCCCCCAAACTTTTCCTCCAAGTTTCGCCCTTGGGCTTGAGAGAAGCATCTTTCGCCATTCTTATTTCAACTTACTTAAAAACAAACTTTGTAGAATCCATATCGCCTTCCCAACACCTTCATTTACGCATACTTAAACAACATCTTTAATATTTCAAACTTTCTCGAATCATTTAACAACAATTTTCAATAACTCAAAATAGGGTTGCAGTCATAATTTATCTTTGCACCTGTTTCCATGCAACCTTAACCCTATGTATGGTACCCATCAAGGGAAAAATATCTTTCATCAAATTTATTGAGCACACTTGAAGGTTCCATTAAGCAAAACAAGTTTCACATAATTTCTAATTAACCTCCTATAATTTCTCTTTCGTTCATTCCATCAAACACCTTGAGGACATTCAAAACTAGGATATACAGCAACTCCAAAACTCATAAATTACCAATGATACAAAACTTTTGATATCACATTGTGCCTCAATTGCAATTCCTAACAAAATCCAGCTTATAATCTCAATAATTATATGTATGTATTCATAGTCCACAATTTCTAAGTTACAAAATACAAATTGAACAACTCAAATCCCAAATTTTTGTCCACAATACATTGGTTATACTATACTGCTCCCATTCCAGCAAAATTCTTCTCATACACATTTTATCAAACAATGGAGATGCAACCCAACATTTAATTATAATAAAATCTGATATTATCAAAATAAGAGCCAAATAAACTTCTTCCATCAAAGCTCATGCTCCTAAAGAGATTTGGGCTTAATATATAACAACTAGCTTCCCCATCAAATTTCTGATAATATGATCAACAGTAAATAAAGAATCAACCCCTAAGTCCTTCACTTTAGACACCGCAACAATCATGGAAAAAAGGACCCATATAAGTGCCACTAGTCTTTTATATATTATTTCCCTTTGTTGCATTGCCAACAAACATTTTATATTTAACTATTTATCTCACAATGATATCATAATTTCATAACTATAATGTAATTATCCTATTTAAATTTCTGGGTCAACACAGTTGCTGAGTCTGGTTTCTTTCCTCAACTTTCTCTCTTCGTCCCTCATCTACATCGTTGATTTCATCAAATGTTAATCTTAGCCATCCATTTCATCTTTACTGCATGCGATTTTTTCACCTCATGAAGTATAAAATGAATGGCCAAAATTAACATTTAAATGAAATCAATGATGTAGATGAAGAATGAGGAGAGAAACGATGAGAGAAACCGCTTCTCCCAGTTGTCACCTCTGAACTTCTTTGCCCCGTGCCTCTGATTTCCGATCGCAACTGAAAAGCCCCAGCATCTACCCATCGATTGATCTTTCGAACCTTTTATTTGAATGTGGGTCTAGAGTACCTCCACCTCGACCCATAAATCACCGCTGAGATCTTTGGAGAGGACGCAGAAAGAAGCCACCATGTGGCGGAATAGTACTTAAAAAGTACTCGTATTTTCTATACGCAGGTTAACTGGTGTAGGAAATTAACTGCCACATAATTTATTCACACCAAAATAAATAAATAATCATCGCTTGCACTTTCTGCAACACTTTCCCTTTTTGTCAGTATATAATAATCCTGCTGTTGAAAAGCATTCTTCACTAGTGAATAATTATTAAAAGGAAATATCATATAAGCAAAACAATAAAACAATTCAATACAAATTCTCAATTATAAGTTCAATATATGTGTTTGGCCACAAAACAAAGTTAGTGAAAGGCGTCCCAAGGATAAGATGTGAACCTAATTAAAGAATCAATTCGGTACTATCGTGTGATGGTGTCATACAATATTCTCATTATTTTTTTATTGATTAATCAAACCCTTGAATACTCAATTGATATATTGCTTCAATGTACTATTAAAAATTTATATGAAAAAAATGTATTATTAAAAAAATTACATGTCAAATAAACAAAAAAAAAAAAAAAAAAAAAAAAAACCAAACTAGACTACTCTACTCTAGACTTCTAGGCTATACATTATTTTTTATATAAAATAAATTTAGCATTAAAAAATGTAAGTATGAAATACAAACATACTCTAAGGCCCCGTTTGTTACAAAGAAGATTTGGGAAAGGAAAGGAAAGGAATGGAAAGGAAAGGAAAGGAAGATTAGGAGGGAACTTTAAAAATGTGAGCTATTTGGTATACAAGGGAATGGAAGTTAGTTGAGGGAAAATGAAATGTTTGGTATGAAGAATTGGGTGTTGGTTAAGTGGGAAGATTAGGTGAAATGTCCATATTGCCCCTAAATAAAAAAACATAAAAAAAAAAAAAAAAAGTTCATAACCGATTAGAAGTGTTTTTGCGCGACACGAACGAACCCTAGAAGGAAATTGCAATGTAAAATTGAAGTAGATGGTGATGGGGTATGAAATTCCGACGACGATTGTCTCCCGATGGTGACAAGGACGTCGTAGATGGAAGGAATAAGGTCTGGGAAAGCATGAAGGTATATCTAACGAGCCGCGGAAACGAGTATGAGAAGAGAAAAAAGGAAGATTAGCACCGATGAACATTGAACCCAGGTGATGCTATAGAAAACGAAGGTTGATTGAAAAAAATGAGTGATGAACCCCTGACCAGTGTGAAGTCGCTGAATGAAACAGAAGCTGACGTTCGAACCAAACAAACAAGTTCGAACTCACATCACAGCATAACAATTATAATTGTAAAGTTTATGAGAAGGTGCATCAGCAACGAAAAGCTCACCCCCCAAAAAAGCTCGAAGCAATAGGGCCATGGAAATCCCAGCCCCCAACCTCGAAGCAACAGGCAACTCGACCCCCCCAAAAGCTCGCAATGGGCAACGAATAGCTCGGACCCATAAAGGTAAATCACGCATAAATTGATTTCGAATGAATACTAACCTCAAATGCAGCTCTCTCCCTCTGGGTTCAACTTCTCCTTCGCCAAAACGACCACCGTAGATACAAGCTTCTTCACCGACACCTTCGTCAGCTTGCGCCTTGCTCGTACTTTTAATGGGTACGTGTTTTCAAAGGGCATTTTTGTCTAACATTTTCACCTTCCCGGGAAGATTTTCACCTTCCCGCCTATTTCGGGTGGAATGAAGGTTCCAATGGTTGATGGAACTTTGCAACTCGCGGATTGAAGCTTGAAGGAAGACGGGAAAACAAACACGCTTTTTGCGTGGGAAAGTTGTTATGTTCCCTTTCCCTCGACCCAATTCTTTCTAACAAACAGGGCCTAAACATGTTTGGTGTATCGTACAGGAGAAAACTAAGTTTCCAGAGGACTATGTTATCATTTCAGGCAAGTATCTTGATGTGAGAGTTTTAACTTTAGTCTATTAGCTCCTATGGTGTTGAAAGATGAAAGTTAAATAATTTAATAAAAAAAGAGATAGGTATCTATAAAATGGTTTTCTCTTTAAAATCAGCGGAATCTATCTCTAAAGCCTGAATTTATTCAAAAGTGGATTTTCTACTTTCCCATTATATTTCCTTGTTTTGTAGGAATTCCCTCCATGAGTTCTTGAAAATCATTGATCCATCGGATGTTGTACAAGAAGCCCAACCTAGCTCGCTCAATATAATTTCTGAAATCTAAAACCGACTATACCTCGTATCTGATTTTCAGAAAAAAGAAATCAAAGCATGTTGTTTTGCTTTCTAATTTGACGTAATTAACGTTAATTTGTAGTAGTTTCCTGAGTAATAGAAATTTAAACACTTCCTGCCAAAACAAATTCGTAGCCATGTCAGTTACAAATAATAGTAGTAAATAAAAAATCACAATCGACTTTTCTTCTGAATCGGACATAAACCAATGTAAATCCTTTTTGACACGTAGTAAATAAAAAATCACAATCGACTTTTCTTCTGAATCGGACATAAACCAATGTAAATCCTTTTTTACACGCTTAGATTCCTAAATTATGCAAATACACCGACCCCACTTTAATTTCATTATTAGACAGATTTGACGTCCATGTTAAGTCCAAAAACTCTGAAACTGTAGCTTTTGGGTTCAAATTCAGAAACGCAGAATTATATTATAAGTACCAGCAGCCAAAAAATAGCTTCTTTTTTGTGATGCAAGCAGAGAGAATAAAAAGTAAAGATGGAATCGGAGTCACCTAAAAATAACAACATTGAACATTGTATACTTCTGCGCCGCCTCCAAATTAGCCTTCAAAATCCTTGATTCAGCCCAAGGATAAAGATCTCGGTAGATCGCTGCAAAGAATTTTGGGCGCTTCTCAACCGGTTTAGAGGACATCTTTATAAAACGACGTCGTTGAATTCTTCGTCGAATGTCCTGAGTGGAAATATGTGCCATGGCATTGGTTTCAAGTTGTGCCTCACCACTGTTTTAGTATGCAAGACAACGTCATTGACCTGTTGGATGGAATTTCCATTTGAAAAACCAGTTCATCAACAAGTAATTATAATAGCAAAGTAAACAAACAAAAACACAGAGAGATCCAAATGAAGGAAATTAATCAACAAAAAAGTGAGAAACATTGTATAAGATGAGTGCAATGAGGGGGAAGAGAGAGATGATCATCAGGAGGAAAGGGAAGATATGAGGTTGGCGTAGCGGAGGACGAAGACGAAAGGACTTAGAAGGGCACAACACCGAGGATGTTTACGTAATTTAACAATTGCATTCTAAGACACAAAAGTCTCAAAGGACATGGCAGCAATTTTGCTTTTTCCTAGGACTTTTTATTATCATATTTTTGGTACTTTATGACCATAAAGGAATTTTTCCAAAAAATAATGTGAATTGAATCACACCACATCAGACTATAATTATATAAGTATGTTTGATTAGCAATTAATTGCATAATAATCACTTAAAATTGCTAAGTCAGCATTTTCTATTAAATAAGGGTAATGGTGTTATGTTTAATGGACTAAAAATACACATTTTATAAACTTAAATTATTAAATTAAAACTTGATACAATCTTAAAGCGACAAACGTGTACTTTAGACAATTAATTAAAAAAAGCCAAATATTCAAACACCTCTATATACATTTTGATGTATACGTGATGAAATCAATCATAAACCCATTACCAAGCTAAGAAACTACCCAATCTAATCCATTTTATAAGGCATTTCTAACTAATTCATACATATCAATAAAAATAAAAATAAAAAATTAAATGTAATATGTTTGCCAAAAATTCATGTAATTTCCAACATCACTCTTACTAACCACTATAAACTCCAATATCTTACTAATTTATATTTTCTTTCACTATCCTTATTAAACATGAGCTTATACCGAAAAAATATTTAATGGGGAAAATGAAAAAAAAATCATTTGAATTACAAAAACATCAAAATGTCAACTAAATTAGCAAAAAGATAAATAGGTGATGAGGTAGAATATGAGATTTTAAACTTTTGGTGTTGATAACTTGAATATTATTAATAACTACTGAAGAATAATAATTAGTAAATTAGATATACAATAATAACTTGGGGAGCTCAAGTTGTTATTATTTATACCCAAGTTACTAATTCCTATATTTAATTGTTAACACTCAAACTTCCAAATTTCATATTCATTCAAAATTACATGTTTTTCCTTTTTTGTGATATTTTGGAGTTTTTTAATTCAAATAGTTTTTTTTTTTTTTTTGGGTCATTTTTCCTGTTTAATACTCTATGTCAAAATGCAACATAAGAAAACAACAACAAAAACCTTCTAGATGACTTTGTTTTTTATAAAATGAATTGGAAGAAGTTAGTTATAAGGATAATGATACATAAATAACAAGTGAAATTTTAAAACCCAGAAATGTCTACTAAAAAGGAAAAAGACAAAGAGACTGGTATGTTAAAATCTGAGTTTTAAATATTTGGATAAAAGATCAAACTACCCTTCTTTTTATTTTTCTCTTTCCACTTTGAGACGTGCTACGACTGAAAGCTGGGGACAAGAGAGAGGTTTGGAAAACAGAGATGATTGCGCTCTAATCTAACGGTGAGTGAGGAGGAAGAACACCACCTTACTGATTGATTCAAATAATTGACTGTCTGTTTTAGACTGTTGTGAAAAAACAGTCGTTGAATTAAAGGATAATAATATCAGTTGCGTGGTTAATATTCTTTTGTATTCTTCTTTTTCCACAAAGATATTTAGAAACGTGCTGTCCTATTATATTCTATGCTTAAACAAAACAGTGCTCTTTTTGACTTTTTGAAAGGGTACGTACCTGAGTGATACAACTTCCAAATCCCATGTCTCCACAAAATTGATGAAAAGTCTAGGCAAACCACTAAAGGCCTTATAATTGTGGGATTCCAATCACGTGGTGTCTGACAAATAGTCACAAGGATGTTCTATGCGCTTGATTTAAACAATTCAACGATTGTTGTGCAAAGAAACAGTGGTTGAATTGAAGTAGAAACATAGACATTCCACATCGGTTTTTACAAAAACGCGTTATAAGGTAGCTTTTTATGAATGTTAACTTTCAACATCCGTTTTCAAAAAAGAGATATTGAAATAAAGAAAAAAATTATAACAATGTGACTGTTTACTTTTTAACGTCTATTTTTTTTTTTTTTTTTTTAAAAAAAGATACCAATTGGGGACGTTAGATCCCTACTTTGTAGTAATGCTTCTTCTTCATCCTGACAAATAAACTTATTACTCTCATTATTGAACTTGTTAATATCATTAAAGAACTTATTGTTCTTATTATGAAATTTGTTAATTGTGCTCAAATTTTAGTTTCAGCAAAGTGACATGTGTTTCCCTTGAAGAATAAACTTGTTATTCTCATTGTTGAATTTGTTAATAACATTAAAGAACTTGTTATTTCTATTACGAAATTTGTTAATTATAATCAGATTTTAGTTTCAAAAGAGAAGTGACATGTGTTCCTTCGACGAATGAACTTCTATTCCCATTACTAAATTTATTAATATCATTAAAGAACTTGTTATTCCTATTACAAAATTTGTTAATTGTGCTTAGATTTTGGTTTTAGTAGGGCGACATATGTTTTCTCTGTCAAATGAACTTGTTATTCCTATTAAATAACTTATTATTCCTATTAATAAACTTGTTATTTTCATTATGACTTTTATAAAATGTCAAGTTACTATTTACCTCCTTCTTTATCTCTTCTTCGTTCCCTTTCCAATAATGAAGTCCAGCCCCAACAACCACCATATCCTAAAAGATTAAAATTTTACAAAATCAAATCAGAAACAAACTTCTTTGGTATTTTTGTGAAACCTAGAAGCACAACCCAAAACAAAGCAAAACCCCACCTCCGTCGACTTTGTGTTTGCCCCAATCTCAACGTGGTTGCCGCCATCAAGCTGAGGAATATGATTTCATGAATCAAAACCTTTCTTGATTCCGTCCCATTTGAATGCCGAGGTTGTTAAGAATATTCTATGGAGGTTGAGCTGGCTTTTGACGACGGCAACAAGGGAGGTAGCGATGACGACGGTGGGGTGAGCTTCATCTCCATGCATCACAGCGCCCATGGAATTACAGGAAGATCGAATGAGGGAGAGAGATGACGAGGAAGAATTTCAGTTAGTACAAAAATGTGAAAGACAATGTGGACTTTTCTCCAAAATTTTCATATCTATAATTGTCCCTTATCCTTTTTCTATCAGTTCAATGAGCTTCTTATTTAACTGTCATTTTCCATAAATTATACATTTCACCTGCATTGGCTACGTGGTAAAATAAAATCGGCAAGATCTCACAAGTGAACGTATGATATACCTAAGCACACGATGCCATTAATGGTGGGGCCGGGATTGAATATAATAAACAATTTTAATCTCTATCAACAACTCCCAAATAATTAGCCGACCAGGTATCAATTATTGATTAGCTTTAGTAACTATGCCTTTTCAAAATCCAACTAATTTTTGAATATTGTGAATTGTAAGCGAATATGATACCCATTATTATTATTTTGTTATTATATTTTTTCCAAAAGAGGAGTCCATAAACCAAAAAATTTCAATCAGGCTGATCTCATGGATTTGTATTTTTGTCGCACTACAAATATTACCGTTTCCACTACCAAATCATTAGGCTGGGCATATGCATTTTCATTGGCTAAGTTCTACAGATTTTTACTTCAATAAACAAATACCCAAATCCATTTTGAACTGCTTTTTACAAGATTTTTTTAATGATTCTCAATATAATACTATCTCTGATCCTTAATATAAGATTTAGCTTATAGTATAAATTATTGCACTACATACAAATTAGTCTTTATATTAACTGCTAGAGGTACGTAGTACATTATTTTCTAATTAAGTGCTGTTTGGCTTGAGTAATTTGGAAGAGAGGGATGAGAAAATTTTATGAGTTGTATCTAGGAAAATTTAGAGAAATGAAGTTAACATTTTTTTAACTAATTTTTCTAGCTCTTTTATCTTATATCTTCACTTTTTGAAATTATAACTTCTATATTTATTTTTGAAATCTAACCCAAAAGTTTCTCCTCACCTTCAACTCCCTCGTACCAAAAAGCCTTCAAAGGATTTATTTTTAAAAAACATAATTTTCTTTAATATTTTCTAATAAAGTAAATAATCTAATAACTAGCTAAACAATCCCTAAGTATAAATTTAAAATTTTTTTAAGAAAATTAACTTAATTTTACTGAATCTTTTAAATTATGTACACTTAACTAAATTCTTTAATTCAATCAAATTAATTAATATAATATGTAATTTTTAAGACATTCCGGTTATATTTTTTGATTCCCTCATTTTCTCTCCTTCTCCTTGAATATTATTGATGGAGTATTAATGAGAATAAATTAAAAAAAATAGGCCCATCAACCCTTCAAAATGGTATTTAGAAGCTCAATCAAGGGGAGTAATAATTCTGCCAAAGTTCATGCTCCGTGAAAGCATATCATTTTCTGAACCAACCAAAATAAAAAAAGATGCATATCATTTGGCTGACAACTTGCACATTTACGTACACCACTCGTTGAGTTCCACATAATATATTTATGTGTGCGCTTGTGAATCTAGCCTTCACCATATTGTTCCTATCCCAACAGCTTTACGCCCTGAAAAAAATCCGGCCCAAAAATGATACAAACCATAGTCCTCTATCCTGCACCAGGCATAGGCCATATAGTCTCCATGGTTGAGCTTGGCAAGCTCCTTCTTCTTCATCATTCCCACTCTTTCTCCATCACCATCCTCCTCACCACCGGTTTTCTCGACAAACCGTCCCTCGATTCTTACATCCGCCGCATCTCTCAGTCCTACCCCTCCATCTCCTTCCGCCGCTTCCCTTTCCTCGCCGTCAAACCTACCACCTCGCCTCAAAGCTTTGCCGCCACCATCTTCGAGTTCATCCGGCACAACGACACCAACGTGGCCTCAGCTCTTAAGGACATCTCACAAACGTCCAACGTCCGAGCTTTGGTCATCGATCTGTTCTGTACATCCGCGATGAACATAAGTTCCTCTCTTGGGATTCCTGTCTACTACTTCTTCACCTCTGGAGCCGCCGTTCTTTCCGCTTTCTCGTACTTTCCGAAGATTCATGAGCAAACCACTAATAACTTCAAGGACCTCTCCATAGATCTTCACTTTCCAGCTAACCCCCCAATTAAGGCCTTTCACATGGCAGAACCAACACTTGAAAGAGACGATCCAGCTTACTGGGACTTCTTGTATTTCTGTTCCCATCTTCCTAAATCATGTGGCATCATTATTAACACGTTTCAAGAGCTCGAGCCCATAGCCGTTAACGTTATATCTGAAGGTGCTTGCTTTCCGGATCCAAAACAAGCACCTCCTGTTTACTACATCGGTCCTCTGATTGCAGAGCCTAAAGATCGAAACGAAGAAGAAGGAGAAGAAGCAGAAGATCGTGGAAGAATCCAGAACTGTTTGAAGTGGCTTGACAAACAGCCGAGCCAAAGCGTTGTTTACTTGTGTTTCGGAAGCCGTGGCTCGATGTCAATGGAACAATTGAAGGAGATAGCTTATGGATTGGAAAACAGTGAGCAGAGATTCTTGTGGGTTGTGAAGAGGCCACCCATTGATGAGAGAACGAAGCAGACGTTGGACACAACGGGAGAGTTCAATTTGGAATCGGTTTTGCCGAGTGGGTTCACGGAGAGAACTAAAGATAGAGGGATGGTGTTGAGGTCGTGGGCCCCACAAGTGGAGGTGCTGGCCAGAAAATCCGTCGGCGGGTTTGTGACTCACTGTGGATGGAACTCGGTCCTGGAGGCAGTGGTTGCCGGAGTGCCATTGATTGCGTGGCCGCTGCATTCCGAGCAGCACATGAATAGGAATTTGCTGGTGGAGGACATGAAGATAGCGATGGGATTGGAGCACAGAAACGAAGATGGGTTTGTGAAAGGTGATGAATTGGAGAAGAAAGTGAGAGAACTTATGGAATCGGAGAAAGGAAAAGAAATGAGGGAGAGAAGCTTGAAGATGAAAAACTTGGCTGAATCAGCAAGAGGTACATTTGGTTCATCCACAAAATCGTTGAACAAGTTGATTGAAACGTGGAATAATTGAAACTTTATTCAGAGTGAAATGGAAGCCAGTGTCAGTTTTGTGATCGTTGTGATTCACTGAAATAAAAATGGACTAAGCTTACAATTTGTCCCAGAAGTTTTCATAAGCAGTATTGTCCTAATTTTTTTTCCAAATTCAATGTTATCTAGAAGTTTCAAAACATATATAGCAATGTTGTCTTATACTATTAAAAAACTAATATTGAGATCATTAAAAAATTAATGGTTAACATAACAGGAACTGACACACTTTTAACACTTTCAGAGCAATATTGCACCTCAAAAAACTTCTAAAAAGCAGCCAAAACTTCCGAAATAAATTTACACATTAACTGAATAAAAATCAAGGAAAAAAAATTGCTTGACCATTGGTGGGTGTGGGACATATCCATTTCAGGGAAATAATATTTTAACTAATTTAAGCAGGTCATATGTGTTGTTTGACTATCGTATGTTTCCTTATGAGATCACTTGCTTGTAATTTATTTAATGTAACTAATCTGTAATTATTTTTGTTTTCTATATACAAATTCACCATGCACATGTTATTAATTTTAGAATACATAACCATAAGTCATACAATAGGTAATATATTTACTTCTTAACACTGAATATAGTAAATAGTTTGTAGTTCACAATTCTTGTATTTAGGACAGGTAGTAACATTTTTCTATTTGATTAAAAATTGGAATTTGGTACCTCCTACAAATTCAAATTTGAACATTGTCATATCTAAAATTAGAGATATTTCTTGTAATATGATTTTTTTTTTTCATTTATAAAACAAACCATAAATATTACTACCTCCGGTCCTAATTATAATACCATTTTTGCAGTGCAATTTGCATTGTAAAAGTGGTCTTGTAATTAGAACCAGAGAGAATATTGTTTAAGAGGTGTAATAAGTCCCGCAACCCAACCCACAATAATATTTTATTACATTATGTATTTAAATTGTTTTCATCAATTTTACATTTGTATTTTTTGAAATATTTTTATTTTTAGAATATCATTACATGGTCATTATCATCATAATATTTGATCTTCAACTCGTAATTATGATGATAGCTTTGTTTTCTGGAGAAAAGTCGAGTTCATTATTGAGAATCCTTGCCGTGGAAAAAGAATTTGAACATTAGTTAAAAATGATTTTTTTTTTTACAGGGGAAATTATTGAGTTTTCGATACCGGTATAGAAACAAGTAGAAAGTTGTAACTTTACACTATAAACATTGCATTAAGATGCAGATGAGTTAAAGAAACAGAAAGAAATATTTTATTCACATTCTATTCTAAAAGGTACAACCAATATTTGGAACAGATCTATTTTTTTTTTTAATTATCCCTCATGAACCCATATGAACCGTTGAAAGGAAAGAAGAAAAAAAAGTTAAAGCAGTATTATAACTCTTCACATAATTAGATGGACATGATTTAAAGATTATAAAATATAATAAGAAAATAATGATAAAAGAAATGACTCTATAATATTCCTCAACCTTCTACACCAAGTAAATGTCATCACCAGCGTAGAAAGTTTAACTTTTGGCCCCCAAAGCTCATAAGGCTTGAGAGAAGCATCTTTCGCCATTCTTATTTCAACTTACTTGACCACAAACTTTGTAGAATCCATATCGCCTTCCAACACCTTCATTTACACATACTTAAACAACATCTCTAATATTTCAAACTTTCTCGAGTCATTTAACAACAATTTTCAATAACTCAAAATAGGATTGCACTCATAATTTATCTTTGCACCTGTTTCCATGCAACCTTAACCCTATGTATGGTACCCATCAAGGGAAAAATGTCTTTCATCAAATTTATTGAGCACACTTGAAGGTTCCATTAAGCAAACCAAGTTTCACATAATTTCTACTTAACCTCCTATAATTTCTCTTTCGTTCATTCTATCAAACACCTTGAGAGGACATTCAAAACTAAAATGTAGAGCAACTCCAAAACTCATAAATTACCAGTGATTCAAAACTTTTGATATCACATTGTTCCCTCAATTCAAATTCCTAATAAAATCCAGCTTATAACTCACTAATTATGTGTGTGTGTATTCATAATTCCACAATTTCTAAGCTACAAAATATAAATTGAACAACTCAAATCCCAATTTTTTGTCCACAATACATTGGTCATACTAAACTGCATGCTCCCATTCCAGCAAAATTCTTCTTATACACACTTTATCAAACAATTGAGATGCAACCAACATTTAATTATAATAAAGTCTGATATTATCAAAATATGAGCCAAATAAATTTCTTCCATCAAAACTCATGCTCCTAATGAGATTTGGGCTTAATATATAACAACTAGCATCCCCATCCAATTTTTGACAATATGATCAACAGTAAATAAAGAATCAACCCCTAAGTCCTTCACTTTAGACACCGCAACAATCATGGAAAAAAGGACCCATATAAGTTCCACTAGTCTTTTATATATTATTTCCCTTTGTTGCATTGCCAACAAACATTTTATATTTAACTATTTTATCTCACAATGATATCATAATTTCATAACTATAATGTAATTATCCTATTTAAATTTCTGGGTCATCACAGTTACTGAGACTGGTTTCTGCCCTCAGCTTTTCTCTCCTCATCCCTCATCTACATCATTGATTTCATCAAATGTTAATCTTGGCCATCCATTTTATCTTTACCGCATGCAATTTTTTTACTGCATGAAATATAAAATGGATGGCCAAGATTAACATTTAAATGAAATTAATAATGTAGATGAGGGATGAGGAGAGAAACAATGAAAGAAACCGCTTCCCCCAGTTGTCACCTCTGAACTTCTTTGCTCCGTTGCCTCTGATTTCCCATCGCAACTGAAAAGCCACAGCATCTACCCACCGATTGATCCTTCGAACCTTTCATTTGACTGTGGGTCTAGAGCACTCCACCTCGACCCATAAATCGCCGCTGAGATCCTTGGAGAGGACGCAGAAAGGAGCCACCATGTGGCGGAATAGTAGTTAAAAAGTACTCGTATTTTCTATACGCTGGTTAACTGGTGTAGGAAATTAACTGCCACATAATTTATTCACACACCCAAAAATATATATATATATATATATATATATATATATATATAATCATCGCCTGCACTTTCTGCAACACTTTTCTTTTTTTGCCAGTTTATAATAATCCTGCTGTTGAAAAAGCATTCTTCACTAGTGGATAATTATTAAAAGGAAATATCATATAAAATAAAACAATTCAATACAAATTCTCAATTATAAGTTCGATATGCATTTGGCCACAAAACAAAGTTATAGTGAAAGGCGTCCCAAGGATAAGATGTGAACCTAATTAAAGAATCAATTCGGTACTATCATGTGATGGTGTCATACAATATTCTCATTATTTCTTTAATGATTTATCAAACCCTTGGATACTCGATATATTGCTCCAATGTATTATTAAAAAAAAAAATTATATGTCAAATAAACAAAAAATACCAAACTAGACTACTCTACTCTAGACTTCTAGGCTATACATTATTTTTTTTATATAAAATAAATTTAGCATTAAATAATGTAAGTATGAAATACAAACATACTAAGCATGTTTGGTGTATCGTACAGGAGAAAACTAAGTTTCCAGTGGGACTATGATATCATTTCAGGCAAGTATCTTGATGTGAGAGAGTTTTACTAGCCCCTGTAACTTTTCTCTATTAGCTCCTACCGTGTTGAAAGAGGAAAGTTAAATAATTTAATAAGAAAAGAGATAAGTGTTCTGTAGATGTCTAGCCCGATGGACTAGTGTATTAATATAGGATCAGATGACTACTCCAAGTTACCTATGAGTTAGATACCCAAGAATGATGGATCATTGTACACGTATAAGACTTTCGCCTAAAAGGGGTGGTGTATGTGCGATTGACGGCTGAATAATAAATGAGAATAGAATGAATGTGCATACCTTTTAGGTTTACTCTTATTTATAGAGATTACCTTAAGGTTTAAACTGATGAGCTCGTATGCCTTACAACCAAGTATTATAACGTCACACCCGCAAGTTGTCATCCCTAATTAGGATATTCCTTGATTATAGCTTATCATCCCGTAAATGAGCCTCATATAGGTCCATAACAATAGATATCTATAATAGGTTTTCTCTTTAAAATCAATGGAATATATCTCTAAAACCTGATTTATTCGAAAGAGGATTTTCTACTTTCCCATTATATTTCCTTGTTTTGTAGGGATTCTCTCCACGAGTTCTTGAAAATTATTCATCCATAGGAATGTTGTACAAGAAGCCCAACCTAGCTGGCTCGATCTAATTTCTGCAATCTAAAACGGACTATACCTCGTCTCTTTTTTTTTTTTTTTTTAAACAAAAATGGTGGCAAAGTGTGCAACCACTCGGGGGGAATTGTTAACGGCAAAGACTTTCCCAAACGATCGACTCTAGGAATTGAACCTTTACCTCGCTCTCTTATTTTCAAAAAAAGAAATCTAAGTATGTTGTATGTTTTCCTTTCTAATTTGATGTAATTAACGTTAATTTGTAGTTGTTTCTTGAGTAATAGAAATTTAAACACTTTCTGCCAAAACAAATTCATAGCCATGTTAAAATCCTTTTTGACACACTTAGATTCCTAAATTATCAATCTCGTCTCAGTAAATCAATAAAAGTATGCAAATACGATTTTGGGTTCAAATTCAGGTAACGCAGAACTATATTATAATCAATGCCCCTTCGGACGACCCTTCAAGACGCGAAGGAGGATTAGTCTTTCTTTGTCGAGCGGAGGACACCCTTTTTGATTTCTATAATAATAATAATAATAAAAAAAAAAAAAAAAGAACTATATTATAAGTACCAGCAGCCAAAAAAGAGCATAAATCAGGGACTCTTGAGTTCAAAAACGGGTACCCCGAAGATAAAGATGTGTATGAGTGTAAATCTCACTATGGGAAAAACAAAACAGTGCATTGATGGCAGAATTTGATTATTTCATTACTGAAAAAGACTCACAATTCCGTTGTCAATTCACTGTTTTTTTTAGTGTCTATGGATTTTGAGTTCAAACATCGCTACTCCAAAGATGTGCGTTAATGCGTGTGAAAGAGAGAGAGAGAGATCAGAAATTGGCAAGGTTTCACAAATAAGCTGCAACTTCTATTAACCGTATAAAGCACTTCCTTGTACAGATCAGAAACGTAGCACAAACCTTTTCCTAAAGCATCTCAATTCTAAAGCCAACTAAAGCTAAGGTATATTGTCTGAACATTACAACATGATGTTCGGTAACTGAACTCATAAACCAACGTTTAAAACATGGAAGAGACACAACTAAAAATACTACAACAGGTATTTACAAACACACAACACAGAATATATATGTAGCAGCTACCACTAATTGGCTCAACAATTGGGGTGAAGGCATTGAGCCAAATAAACCAGATGCCAAGTAAGGGACATCAAATTAAGAATATTTAGCAGAGATGAATATGAATTAAGCCTCTTTAGCTTGTCGTTTAGCCTAATAATCCGGGAACGAACCACATCATGATCATGCTCTGCTTCCTTCGTTGGGGTGGTGGCGGCAGCGGTGGTGTTAGCAGTTGCGGAATGATTATTTGTGCCGGTTGGAGTAGAGTGATGACTCCCTTTCCCAAGTTCAGAGGCAAGATCTTCCCTTCCCCTTCCTTCTTTTTTCTCTATTTTCATCCTCTCAAACATAACCTGTCCATTAATAAAACAAAGGAAGAATCAAGACCACAAATGATGTTATTATAATTTGAACATTATTTAGTCCAATAAAACAAGAGTAATGCAGTAGTGATGAGATTTATAGGCCAGAGATCAAATGATTATGTTACTCTATGATTTTCAGTAGCACAGAGCAAATCAAACATAAATTGAAGAAGTTGGGGACAATTATGGCAATATTTTATATGCCTACCATCTAGAAAGTTAAACCCCAATATATATATATACACACACACACACACTCGATGGTTTGTGAGTTTGATATCTAAAAATTTGGGCGTACAATGCAGGACAAACAATCAAATAAATGCTTGGTCTGAGTACAAGAACTCTAATTTGTCTTTCTCTAATGTTTTAATGCACTTTAAAACATCCCAACATCCTTAAGATTATTTTTAAATTTTTTTTCCCAAGTGATTAGGTTCTACATAAAAACTAGTGACATTTTGATATTTTGTTGATAAAAAAGAGCAGTTTAAAATCGTAAAAACATATATCAATACTACTACCATGTCCCCCATAAATGTGAAAATTTCACTGTAAAATCTAATCATTAAAAAAAAAAAAAAAAAGCAATTGGGAAGTTGGGTTGGGGCATTAAAAGGGGGTGTATTCATAATTTATCAACTTTTGATACCAGTTCAAACAGAATTTGAAGATCAAGATGATACTCATAGCATATAAATCACCACCTGCAAGACTCATTCCAAGATAATCTCTCACTTAAGTGCAAATAGAGAAGCATGCTCGAAGGAAAACCATCACAATTATAAAAACGAAAATGATAATATATATACATACCTTAGTGGGACGAGGCTCCAAGTACATGGAATGACAAAAAGAGTGAGGAGCGAAGCCAAAAGATTATGAACTTGCAACATTTGAGCCTTGCTAAAGAACAAAGTACTCCGGTGCCTCATAACATGCCCAAACAAAGCCAATCCAACACTATAACTCATAGTCCTAAAATAAACCAGATAAATCTTACTCTGAACCACCCCAAATTGTTGCCTTGGCATAGCCCTACACAACACATAGCTTGAAACAAACGTAACCCAAACACATAACCCATAAGCATTCGCAAAACCCATCAAATTTGCAACACTCATCACATTATCTATTATGGCCTCCGTCTTTGACCCTATATAGCTTCCAACATTCTTCACCGCTTCTGAAACATTGCCCGAAACATCTTTCCTAAGAGTATTTCCAGTTTCCTTCGCCTCTTTTAAGGTGTCTTTCGTTTTTTCTTGGACGTAATGTGTCCTATGTGATACTGTATCTTTGAAACTACCAACCGTATCTGCCATGGTTTCTCCAACTTCCTTTGCTTCTTTCAAAGTATCTTTGGCTTTTGCTTGGACGTTATTTGCTGCTTCAGTGAAACTCTCACGAACTTCTTTTGCTTCGTCCTTCTTCGTGTCTATGGCCTCTTTTGCACTATCCTTCGCTCTTCCCATGGCGTCGGAAATTTTATGTTTGCATTTTCCATAGGCGTCACAGATGAGTTCTTTAGGAGCGTGAAGAAAGGAGCCACCGTGGGGAAGATCTTGTTGAGAAGAGAGGCCATGGCCTATGTTTGGGAGAACTGAAGCGGCTTCTTTAAATCTCTCCTTGGTGTCGGCGAACATGCCGCCGGAGTGATGATCGCTGCCGCTACCATCGATGATGTGTTTCTCGCTGCCGTGTGGTGGTTGGTCTGGGGTGATGGAGATTTTGGTGTTGCGGTGGCCGTCTTGGTCGTATTCCACCACGACTACTCTGTGACCTTCCTTGACGATGGTCTGTTCGGCTTCGTTTTGATGACGGAATTGTGGGGTGGGAGAGAAGACACCGGCTCCGGCGAGGGAAGCCATTAGAAGACTAAGAGCCACGAGGTTGATCATTTCTTTGGCGGGTTTTTTGTCTTTGGTAGTGGTGTGTGATTTCTTTGGACAATGATAATTGGTTCTTCGCGTTACTGCTAGCGATATAGTGTTTCAGAAATCTGAGATTGGGTTCGGTTGAAGTAAGCAAAACAGAAATAGATCGGCGTCGGCAAGATAGAGAAGACACGTGGCAGGGATGAAGTGACACGTGTCAGGTGGGGGCTTGTGCTGTGGCACACGTAGCATAATACACCACGTGTCGAGATTGAACAATGCGATTTATGAGCCTATGTTGGAAGGTCCGGATGTCTCCCTTAACTGTCTCTTGATTTTGACGTTCTATATTTGCGCCGCTGAGAACCTATTTCATATTCATGCCAAATAATTAATTAAACAAATTTTGGATTTCTTTTCATTCTAGAAAAAGTACTTCTATGTTAACTAGAGCTTTAGGAATCAAGGCCAGGTTCGTGAAGGGTCAAGTCCAGGTCTAACGAGGTAGGCCCTCCGAAATCGGGGGTAAGAAAAACATCTTTTTTAAAAAGCCGACCCAAGAGCATCTGATGGAGGGCGCCCTCCGGGACCCGAGAAGTTAATATTCCAAATTTTAACTATTTTTTCTCTATTTTTTCAAAGAAATATAATTATTAAATTACAACAATTGAAGTTCTAATTTATCGGATAAATGTTGTCAACATTAACATTAAAACAATACGATCATCCAACAAATAAGACAATACTAATTTATAATTAAAAGCAAACTATGTTCACAAATAACTCACATAAAACATAAGAAGCATATCGCTAAGCGACATTAGTACGATGACGATTATTGTCGTCATCTTGGCCATCTATTATCAATTTCAACGACATTTGATTGTGTCTTGAGAGAGTAGGTTTTGGTGTATGAGTAAGAATATCATGAATTTCTTCTCCCACATCATGAACACATCTATAATCTTTATCTGCAACAAATAATAAATCAAATCATAAAATTATAGTATAGTTATTATATATTTGTGTATTTGTACTTAAATGGATAAATAACTCTATATCAAATACAAAAATATATAAATTAGTAAATTATCATCATATGTAATTCCATGCATCCCAAAAATAATAATAATAAATTAAAAGGGCTTGCTCTAATGTTAACATATAATCATTGGCAATAAAAAAAACAATTAACAATCATCATAATCAATTAACAATTAATTGGATATGATGATCACTACTTGAATAATGTTTTGCTGGTTTCGCTTAAATAGTTTTTCTTTATCCTTATTTGGGGGTCCATGGTTAATGGTTTGTCTTCTTCTTTGCTTTTCTTTTCTCTTCCTTAGTCCATTTTTTTGTTATTATTTTTTAATTTTTAATAAAGACGATACAATCATCTGATATATATATATATATATATATATATATATATATCACCTGCTATTTTTTTTTTTTTTTTTTTTTTTTTTTTTTTTGTCAACTATATCACCTGCTATTTCAATACATGAAGAAGAATGTAAGGGTATTTGATAAGCATTAGATAGGGACAAAAAAAGCAACAGCTTTTTAACGTTACAAATTAGAATAAAATTTAAAATGTGAGGGTTTTGGTGGGTTTTTGTATACTATAGTCTAATTGTTTTAATCCATATCAAATGTCACATCATGCTTATTTGCAAAAGTAATAGCAGTGTTTTTAATTTTAAAAATTAAAATGTGAAGGAGGTTAAATTCAACCTTCAAAATAAAACTAAAAATGTTAAGAGGTTAAATTCAACCTTTAAATTGTCAAGTGTTATATTTAGAGATGGAAATAGGCGAAAGTTCAGGGTCCAGGCTTTGGCTAACAGCTAACAAAAACTTTATAATGGGGGTGGAAGGCGAGCTTGGGCCCGAGCTGAATGTAGAAAGCTTTTTTTAGGTTTTAGGTTAGGTTTGAGCCTTCAAGGCCTAGTAGGGCCTAAGCCTTTTTTAAAGTTATTTATAATGTAGGCCTTTAAAAAGGCCTCATATTAGGCCTTGTAGGCCATAAAAAGGCTTTTGTGCACTTTGACCCTATAAAAAAACTATATAAATGTAGGCTTTAAGTAGAATGTAAGAATATAAAAAAAATATTATATTATTTATATTATATAAATATAATTATATTTATTTGATGTGTAAATAAGTAGAGCCTCAAGGCTTACGGAAGTTTTTAACTAAATAAATCGGCCTATTTACATATTTAGGCCTTTAAATAGGCCTTAGCCTGACCCTTTTAACAAACAGACCAGGTTGTAGGCCGCCTGATAGGGGCTTGACCTATTTCTACCCCTAGTTATATTCAAGGTGTTAAAAGCAATTGATTTGAGACTCATGAGGTTTTGTATATTTGAATCAAACATTAAATATGATAACTAAATGCATTTTCTGCTAAATTTATATTTTTTTCACTAGACTCCCCATGTTTATTACATTTAAGGATATTTTTCTAATCATGAAAATTGTTTCTAAAGAAAAAGATTAAAATTGGTGCTTTAGTTTACCCCAAAAAAGTGGTGCTTTAGAAAATCCACGCACATTATAAAATTTGTTATAATTTGTAAGGTTAAACACCATGCTATATTTGGTCTCTCTATCTTGATCTCTATGTATACATTTCTGACACACACACAAACACACATTGATTGGAGATTCTTTTTCTTGATTTTTCTCCATAAATAAATTGATTTCTTGATAATCATGACTTTTATCATGATTTAGATCTTTAACAGTGTATTTAAAAATTATCACAAAAGAGTTTAGTTAAAGTGTTACCCACACATAGCGGAAAAGGCAGAAAGACTAAGCAGGTCACATGACAAAAAGATCTTAAAAGAGCAAGGTGGGGAAAAACCCATCTTGTCATGACTAAAAGAGGAGTGGCATTATAAAATTACAAGTGAGGAAGATGAAAGATAACATCAATATTTACAGAATCTTAAAACTTCCATCAATGTCACAATGTTTTCTATATCCCCGGGAAGCTCAGTTAGTGAAATCCTCAATTCGTTTGGTGTTAAGGCAAAAGTCTCACATCATTAACCCAACTCTTTCTTTTCATATTATCACTTTACTCAATCCAGATTTCAACTAGCAAGGGATTATCCAGCATCTCAGTTTCCCGTCCTAGCCGCAGGAGTCGAGATTTTGCTGTATAAAATGCCTCCTTGAGTTCAATGTTGAAGTACAGGGAATTTTGTAGGGATGCAGATAGAAACAGAGCTGAGCCCACATGAGACATGCTAGAGTAAATCCCATTCGTTGCCATTGGTATTACTAGAGCCACCTGTAAACAAAAGGGATAGTTCAGTACCAGAAGAATTTGATCCAAGCTCAAATAACATCACGCTTTTGGTGTAGATCAAAAGAAGTTTTAAGCCTTGCTATTATACCATAAAAAGAATTAAACCTTGTGATCAGACCTCGTCAGTAATTTAATTATTCAAACAGTATGTATCAGTCAATTTACAAGGTGCTTTAATTGAATAATTTGGACTGTCCAAGCTTATGTTTATTTATGTTTTTCATTTTTTTAAAGTTATCAAAATAACGAGTGGTGAGGTTGCAAAAACAGATGCTGACTTAACATGTTTTGATAAAGCCAAGGACCATTAAAGTGGGGCTTTTTCTCAAGTTATAGCCGCATAGTTCAGGTATAAAAAACTGTTGGGACACATGAGAACACAGGTTATGGCTACAGGAGTACACCAATTACAAGTGTGAACATGAGTTCAATCCAAGGAAGAAGATTCAAGCGGTACATGAGACAGTTGTACATAGTTGTATTCCTCCCGTCCTTAATGTAGGACCTAATTGGAGAGTTGATTTTGGTCCTTAGCGTAAAACCTATTTCTCATATTTGTCAATCTTTTCCAAGATTGCTTCTATTTATACTCCCTCAACAATAATCAAGAGAAAGATGGAGGGAATAATGGAAGATTATTAGGGTATTTTAAAAAATATATGTCATATTAACGAATTTCCTTAATAAAATCAAATTAGATAAATATGTTTTACATTAAAGACTAGAATAGCAGCATTTAATGTACAGAAATGTAAACTTCCTAGTCCCACGAATTGCAATTTTTGTGCAAGTCACGACTATCAGTAATACATTATTGATTCTAGGATTTTTCCAATGTTTTCTCTCAAGTTTTACATAGGAATAGGATGACTATATGAGAGCCAAAGGATAACCCTCAGCATCCATCTTTTGTTTCAGTTTCTTGTGAAATACTCACTCCGGTCCTAATTATAAGACATAGTTGACTTTTTTGGAAATATTAAGAAACCTAATTAAATTACTTTAGAGTACTTGTATCTTTATTTTTTCCTTCAAACTAATTAGTTTGACTAATGAACTAATATATAATCTATAGTTTGACTAATGAACTAATATATAATCTAAGAATACACAACATATGAAATGATTAAGTAACTTATTTAACTTCTTTAATCTCTCCAAAAAAGTCAACTATATCTTATAATTAAGACCCGGAGGTAGTATCTGTAATGGGTCTAGCTTTGAAGAGTTTTGGAACTCTGACTCCAGAATTACACTCAAACCATGGGTAACCATGGTTTGATCTTACAATTTGCAATTTGCAATTTGATCCATCCCTTGTACCATGGTGGGGTAAAACACAAGGTTGTTAAAATCGAGAGTTTAAGTAAACTTGTGATATAGATCTAATCTTGAAATGTAAGTTCAATTGTAAACTCATTAGAATTTACATATTAATGAACAAAATTACCAGAAAGTATCATACATGATCGGATTAAAATAAGATACAAATTTGTTCCAACCCTTGAACTGTGGTGGGGTGAAACAGTTAGCTTGAAGGTTTGCTAGCTAAGTTAGCTTCTAAGCCAATGAATCCATGCATCTAGTCATAGTCCACGAGGTTTTTCATTTAGGAAAGACAAAAATAATAGTGGATGAGGAAAGAAAGCAATACACTAAAGTAAAAATACACAAGGCAAGAAAAACTGAGTTGGGTCATGACAGTTTTGAAGAAATCAGAAAAAATATTAACAACTAATAATTGAATCAGAAGAAAAGATTACATACCAAAACAGCTCTAGTCAGAATCTTCATCTTCAGGAACAAGAAATCTACGGAAGTATGCCGAATGATGAAAAGAAACTCCACTTTTATTTGGCATTACTGATCGTTTTGCTTACCCGAAAAACCATTCCCAGAAATTGCATCGTGTAAGCACCCCATGTCCATTTCTTTTCTAGTGCCAGTATTTTCATTCAAAGTGCTGCATAAAGGCAATTTAATTATGTGATTCAGAACCTATGCTTCAAGAGATGTTAATGTTGATCAAGAGACTGTTATCTTATTCACATAATGTACAGGGATTTCTACAGATTGGGGAAGTAATCAGATCCCACGAAGTTAGGAGAGAAATCAGGAAAAAACATGCTGACATAGTCTAATATCCTGTCTAGTATGCTCTCCATAGAATCAGAAGAATAATCTTAATTTTTTACAAAGACATTAAATTAAGTCAGCCGAAACACAGTTAACAAACATGTGATTCACCACTTCAAATTATAATCAGCCAGGAAATGTGTCCCAAATTACTTTTCGATGAACATCTCAATCACAGGCAAAAGCCACCTTTAGCTATTCAGCCCACTATATGTGCAATGGAATTTATAGCAATGATGTAATAAACATAAACTTGTGGAATAATTAAAATAAAGATATGAATGTTTCTTCTCTGCTTATTGGCTTCGGCTTCAATGAGTATTTAATTTCTAGTCAAAATAAAACTTTAGAGTATATACTCTTTTGTAGAAAAATAAAGTTTACAGGAATAAAGAGAAAAAGAGCAAAATCAAAATAAACGGGGGGGGGAAAACACACACACAAACAGAAAAGGAAACAGAGCTTTTTCTTGGGGAAAAGTCTCCCATTAAAAATTTATTGATTGGAGGGACTTAATAAAGTTTTATACCCATAAAGTAATGATACTCTATAGATTTTGTGCACAAAGTGATGCGTGGAAGTTGGGGAGTGAAGAGAAATATAGATACCCATATAAGTGTACCCTATTCTGGTTGTTGAATAAAGAAATCATTTCAGTTTACTATGTACCGAATGGTATTAGAGCCATTCTTTAGACAGCCACCACCGGAGGTTGCCGGCAGGTCGATCTTCCAAGCCATCACAAAATTAGGATGATTCAAGCATGTTTCAACAATGAAGGGGATACCAAGCACTTCAAAGACCTCTTACCATTTGCACACATTTGGTACAGAGTGCACAGAGAGAGAACTATATCGATTTCTTATTCAACAACCATAATAGAGTAGACGTGTAGTTTTGATATTGTTCCCTAATCATTTAATCTACTGACTGACTAATGAGATGTGGTTACAACTCCTTGTGCAATTGCCTTGTAGATTTAGGTACTCTCACTAATAAAATTTTCAACGGCAGACTTTTCTCCAATTTTCCCTTCTCTTTTTAGAAACTGTATTAAGACAAAAATATTATTTAAAAGACCAATGAGAACTCCTCAAACGAAAAAAAGTATCAATTCGAAACAGACAAATCAAACAAAAGCACTACAAAAACTAGATGTAAAGAACAGTTGTCCAGTATCTTTGAAATTCAGAAATAGTGAAACCCTAAAAGGCTATACACAAAGCACCAAGGAGAAAACATTCCATAATTCTATCCTATGATAGATTTAAGACAGAAATGTCCTTGAGTATGGACAAGTAAACTACAAATTCCGTTAGCCTGCACACTTTCCACAAAAACTTGTCTACCTTTTCGATTAGCATGGGTTCAAATGAACAACAAAAGTGCCCAATTTCTATTCATATTCAACGGAGAGACCTATCTGTAATAAACATGAGCAAGGCAGCAAAAGAGAAAAGAGACAGAACCTTATGCCAGAAGCTGAAGACAGAAAAACACCCCTAAAGTTCATCCATGTATCTATTTCAAGCCAGATTATAAAGTGTACTAAATGAAAATAAATCATTAAGAACTATTTAGGCTGCCTTTAGAGGTCACATATCTGTGGATAAGTTAATTAAATAACTCCAGGGGGAACCTACAACAAAAATTATTGGCTTCTCAAAGATATATGTTTAGCTATCACATCATTTTGTGAATATTATGGCTTTACCAAAAGATACTGATGGAGCCTGATTAAATGAAAATTTTATTATATCAAACGGAAAAACAAAATCAGCTATCTAACATGCTAAAACCACTCTATTAATCACAGAATACTTTTCTCTCCTTAATCTCAACTGTTAATCACCAAAGTTGACACTTAATCAGTAATCCCTAAATGTTAGGGATCAAGACAATACTTGTTCAACTACATTGGATAACTGGAAAAAAATAACAAAGTGCATGAACGATGTAAACAATGATGCGAATAAGGAACATTTAGAAACTCAAAATATTGTAAAAGGTGCAAATAATGATTATATTACATTTATATCCTCCCTATATATATAATGTGCTAGAAGGAATGACAAAAGGGCAGTACAAAGCTGACACAGACAGTACAACAGCCATTTCTTCATTAATTACAGCTACAAATATTTATAATAATATTTCAACTAATTGAGGTTAACATGTATATAAAGATTAAATTTCTCAGACTTTTATTCATAGAAAAACCGTGTAGAGGCTGAGCTATTCATGCTGTTCTGGTTACTTCCACAAATAGATAATGAAAATAAAAAATCTAAACGTATACTAATCCCATATAATTAGGGATACACAAAAAACTGGACAAATAAAATGAAGCATTAAACTCTGTATTGGGCATTGGGGAGTGGCCCAAGATACCATCCAACGAAAAGAACATTAAATATTAAGTAATTCAAGAATATACATACCGTTGACGAATTATTTTAAAAGCTTCAAGCGTTGCATAAGGCAGCCCAGTCTGCGGATCACGGTACCTACATTATTCCAATGACAATGCATTAAGAACAAGTTATACGATGGCTATAGACAAAGATAAGTCTTTCAAGACCTTCAGTTAGTAACAGTGAAGGCAGTCATAAGAGGAAGAATCATTATTATAATTAGTTTTGAGATTCAAATCACAAGCAAATGCAACCATCTGTTCTCATTATTATTCTCTAGCTATCCTCTGTTTCTTATCTACTCTTTGTAAACTCTTCTTCTCCATTTTAATTAAAAGGAAACTCATACCAGGCCCTCAGTCAATGTATTAACAAGAATCGAGCCAAGACATACATAAATACAAAATTACAACCTTTCAAAGTATCCTTGAGCGCTAATATCCTGATAGAGTCCCGAGTTTGAAGTTTTTGTGCATAAATTAAATTAGTTTGATTTTATTTTATTCATATTTGCTTTAATTATTATTATTGGCTTAAGTAGCTGAAAATAAGTGGAATATCTCACTAGTAAGATTTAGTATTATCTTTAGGAAATTAGGAAATAAGTGGAATATCCCCTTAAATAGATTTAGTTACTAGAATCTAGAATAATGAGTAACTTCAATTTCGTATGTTGGATTTCGTATTTGAATTTTGAATTTGAGTCTTTCTCTCCGTAAATTATCCTTATAAATTGGCATATTGCCTCATCAATTAAGGCATCGAATATTTCGAGAGAGTAAATTGGTTTAGGAGATTCTCTATGGTTGTTTTAGAGACGACGTGAGATTCTTGCATACTCTTTATCTCAGAATTTCTCACAGCCTTCTCAACTTATTGTCTCTAATCAACTTTAGTTATCTCAATTTAAACTCTCATATAACCTTCCTATCAACTTACTGATATCGGTATCTTATCATATCCACACTTTGGCACTACATAGCAAGATTTGGACAAAGTTGGAGCTATCCATTGCCAAAGTCACTATTTCTTACCAAGACAATATTAAGAAACCCAAAACGAAAAACTATCAAGCAAGGTCTTCACTAGTAATTTGCACAAAATTCCAAAATTATGACTTTCAAATCCTCAATCCTCCGAACCATTTCTACTATGTCTAGAAGACACAACTACACTCCACACAAAACAACAACAACAAAAACTCTCATGCCCTTTTACATCCCAAATAGTAAGAACAATGAAACAGGAAATACCAAATTGGTACATGATTACTTACCTGGCAGGCAAACCTGTAATTGCACAAACAGATTTCTCAGTATCTGAAAAGTAATATGAGAAGATCAACAAACAGAAGAAAAAGTAATAATGACCTAGTTCATGCTTTTCTCAATCAAAAGAACAGGCTAAACGTAGAATTTATCAATGCCGATAACACATTGAACAGTCAAAGGTCATTATAAAAGTATGACAGCCAGTGAAAATTCTAGAGTTGTTAGTTTGCTAAGGATAACTAGCGAATGTTCAAGTCTTCTTGATTGCATTTTATTATTTCTTATAACGAATTATGAAGACTAGAAAAAATTAAAAAAAAGTATAAGAGTTTAGTCAGCAAAAGAAGATCATCTGAGTAGCTCATAAAGATATGGAAAATTACGTTTAAGGACCAAATTTACAAATCTTCTATTTTTCAGGACCCTGAATATGTGACAATATTATGAAAGTAGATGGTCCTTCAGACCAAATTGCCTTTGTGTTAAGCAATAGAAGTCGCCTAGTAGTATAAACCCTCAATCTGGTGTTAAATAATGGAACTGGTAGCAGTAAAAACATTTTTGTCTAAGTGTTAAATAATGGAATTGGCACTTTTTTAAAATATTCGGTCGGCCTTCATTATTTTTTAAGAAGGCAAATATTTACAACTTCCACTTCCAATACTCATACTTCAGGTACAATTCCAATATTTAATACTAAGACGAAAAAAATGTACAACTACCATTTCTATTATTTAACACTCATACTTTGAAAATTTACAACTACCACTACTATTATTTAATACCAAGGCAATTTGGCCCGCATATATAGTTTGTTTTTTTAGAGAAGGACCATGGGCTTTCATAATAATTTCACATATTTGAGATCCTTTGGAATAAAAAATGTGTAAATTTGGTCCTTAGACATAAGTTTCCCTAAAGATATTGCCATAAGCAATGGTATATTTTCTGGCACAAAGAAAAATTTCATCACTTAAGAAAGAAATAAATACAAAAACACAGGACCAGAATATCTCAAAAGAAACAAGGATGACAAAAGCAATGATGTCAGCAGTTTCTATCACGGGCTGTGATTTTCATTTGCCACGCTACAAATTCTTAGATCAAGAAACTGCATTCACATATTCTAAAATGAATGTACACCAATGATATTGTCAGATTCAAACTGCAACAGAAGCATAAGATGGACTCACAAGGCACAGATTTTGTGGATATTTCAGACTGAAATGACAACCCCTTGCTGAACTCCAAAAATGAACAGCCTGAAACAGTTTTTCATGTAAATAAGACAAGTCAATGTCACCAAATCCATAGAACATATAATGCAGTGTCTAAAGAAAAGATCATCATGCATTAAAAATTTCTTGCCATCTTTTGATATGTATCGACACTGTGGACCATTATAGACAGCTTTATGTACAATTGCTCTTCTCTTAACTTCTTCCTCTCTAGCCAAAACACGCTCCAAATTTCGTAAGTTCATGATCTCTGCAAAGTATAATTAGTTCAATAGAAATTATAAGGATCGTCACAACTTAAGAACTTCCAAACAATCAATAGTTCTTATGTCATAGTTCAAACCTGTTTGAGCAGCTTCCAAAAGCATTTCCTCTTGTGTCATTTTCTTCTCTTCACCTTCCTTTTTTCTTTTGACTGGCTGACAAGGAAAACAACAAATCATCTTCAGCCCAAGAAATTAATCATACAAATTATTAAATAGAAAAAAATAATTTAAATTGAAAAAATAAAATAAAAAAAATACTCGTTTAAATTCAGCATCTTAAAGCAAGCAGAGATGGCTTATTAAGTTCGAAATCATGTAATTCAACATCAAAATTATCTAGATTGTAATGACAGATTCTGCTCTAGTGTGAATGAATATGTTAGTTCACATGCCTGCTGTCTAAAATAAATTTGAGTATAGGCTTTGTATAATCGATTACATGTCTTGAATTTCATTGAGTTGCTTTCAGTCTGAAACGCAGTCAAATATATTTGAGATATACTCGAGTCTGTGTCTTTGTAAATGACCATATTTGACTACACATCTTAATTCTTAGCATACTTCAAGTGAAGAAGTTTAATGAAGTTGCATTCAAGTATAAGTATTCCTATTTCTAAGAGTTTACTTTTGTCTAAAACATACTCGAGTGCAATCCAATGCATTCAACTATGTTGTGCCTTGTTTTCAAAATGCTCATTTTTTGTCTAAAACATAGGTGAATATAATGTTGTGTGCATTCAAATACACTTCTCTGGAAACTTGAAGAACACTTGTATTGGACTACATTCTCTAAAATATTCAAGTACATGTGTTCTCATTCTTTGAGGAAATACTTTTCAAGGTCTCAATATTTGAATATTATTTCCTCTATATTAGAATATTTTAATTTAATTTTGCATTTGGAAGTTTCCTTGTGAGTGTATACTCGAAATATACTCAAGCTATTTGACTACACGTGTGAGTAATGTTTAAACTTTGTTTCTAATGGGCATCAACTTGCAAAAACTACCAATAGAACCATCATTTAAGTCTAGTGGTGACAGATTACTTGCAAAATTTATTGCTTTGACCAGTTTGCTACTCTCACAGTTTGATACCAAGGTTTCAGGAATCTTGAGATGGATTCTGTAAGCACCTTGAGATCTTGCAAATTTTTTTTTTTTTTTTTTTTTTTTTTTTTTTTACAAGGCGAGGGGAGGGGGGGATTCGAACACAGGACCCGAGGGGAGATATAAGGCATCTCAATACCACCACCGTGTGCCCGATTCCTCGGTGGTTGCAAAAATTTTAAAACACCCGATTCACACCCCTCTAAAGTGATCAGTCATTCTTTCACTTATCTGCCAATACGGTGACTATTCATAATGATTGAAGCACAATTCCCTTATCTGCACCAACTAATTTTGTTTTCAGATGATGATTTTCCTATTCTCACCTGAGTTATAATTTTTCAGTGACCATTGTCCATCATTGCCCTATCATGACTTTGTATCCTCAATGTCCAATGTTTCAACCCCTCAAACTACTCAATAATCCCTCCTCACCCTTTTTGCAAACAAGCTATATCAATGTAGTTGCATGTTCCAATCCATAAAGTTCATAAAATTGTATGTTCAATGTCCTATGTTTCAATCCTAATGGTGCTTAGTAAGTTGTATAGATTACCCCCAATAATATTACTGTTGGTTGTCAATGGGCTTAAACTATTGACCACAAAAAGGCCCATCTTGTTGCTAAAGGCCATACATTGAAAAAGGCATCTGGATTCCCATTCACAGAACCTCACAGAATTGAACAACCAAGCCCTCGGTGTTATACTATCTATTTGCCACTTCTCCACATTGGCCTCTTCACCAACAACTTTGAAACCAATAAATGCAACCGTCCTTCATCAAATCTAGAGAAAGATATTTGCATTGAGTGACCTCTATTGTTATCCTTGGCAATGGTAAAGAAAGACTGATAGACCTCTATCATTTCAGTTTTAAATAATACATTTGTTTACTTGCAAAACTGTCAGAAACTTATAAACTTTTCTCAGCATTCTAGGTATTCAGAGGATTTAGCAACATAAAAGATTTATGGGACATAAGATATGTATGAATCCAAAAAAGAAGAGCGAAACATTTAATGGAATCACCATCAGGTTAAAGTAGAAATGACCCCTTCATTTTCTTCACTTCTTTCATAATGTTGCTTTCTTTTTCCTTTCCCGTAAATTCATATCATAGGTTAATCAATCCTCATAAAAAACTTAAAATAACAAAGCACATTAATTTCTCTTCAGAAAGATTTGCAGCAAACCAAAATACCATATCACTTCCTACAGCCAAAAAAAGGAAAAAGAAAGGAAGAAATACCACTAGATCATTATGTAAATGACATAAGGAAGAAGAACGGTTGAGAAAAGGAATTAAACTCTCATATACCAATTAAGAATAAAGGGCGCGTTTTCATGCATGCATAGCAAGTATGAAGGTTAGGAATATGACTGACCTTCATTGTTGCTTGAAGGGCAGCACGTATTGCATCTCTCTCAGCTTGCCTAACTATCACTGAAGTTCTAGTGGACTTCCTTATCATTCTCTCCCCTGCATCATCTGGTACATCATGATGCTCCTCTGCTGGGGACTGTTCGTCTGCTTTATCATCCTCAGTAGCATTTTCCAATTTAGATAGGGTTTTCTTCTTTTTCTTCTTAGGCAGTCTCTTCCCTGGAAATATTAATCGCTTCTTTTTTGGCTCCCTATTAAAACAACTCAACTTTAGATAGATAAGCATATCACAATACCAAAATCTGAACATTACAAGTTTGGGCCAAGAGAAAAAGATTTACCTTTCAACAGCATCATTTTCACCTTCTTCATCAGGCTCGGGTTCCTAAGGGAAATTAGAATTCATTATCAACACTAAATATTATCTAGAGCAACCAAAACATCTACAATAATGAAATATGAGCATTACACCAAGTAGCTCTTCGTATAATTAATCTACAATTAAACAATAATTCTAGCACATAATCACAGAAAGGCACTTGGAAGTAACTCACATCTTCATCAAAATCGCTATCATATTCATCTGCAACTTCTGGCTCCTCTTCATAATTGTCATCATTCTCTTCCTGCAAAACAAATTTACAATTATGCATGCAGCAGATCACCTTAGCTGGCGCCCCTTCTTTTCAAACTCAAGGCTAAGGATATTTATAACATGTTAAAAATTAGTAACATGTTAAAAAGTTTATGGCACATAACATTTTCCGACCCAACACCCAGGATAAGAAAATAATCTGAAAAGCAAACAACCAAACCACACAAAAATAGCTTCATGCTCCTATCATTAAATAAATGTAGGAACAATTACCCTTCATCCGAAAAACATGAGCTTCATTAATGAACATAAAAAAGAAGCAAGGAACAGCGGCTCAAACAAACTAGATCAGCTAACCACTGGCTTTGCTTCTATTAATCTTAACAATGCAACCGAGTAGATAAAATGGGGGAAATTTTGTTAATTTACCTTTCCGTTGACTAAATGCTAACCATGCTTCTTGTTGAAACATTGATTCCACTTCAAAAATAAATAAATAATACAGAATGATAATCACCTCTTTAAGAGCATCCTGATTCCAGAACATCTCATCATCTTCAAATTCCTCATCAAGCAGCTTTGTCATCCTTTTCCCTCTGGTGGCCCGTGAAGTCCGGTCAAGGAATACAGGTGTCTCATCTTTGTCCGAGCTCTCCATGGCAATCGAGGAACAGAATAACGATCGTACCTTCGTATATTTGTCGATTTTGAAAGGACCGCAATACTTGATTTCACCGTTTTGTTGCAACAAAATTTTGGAACTAACAAAGCATCAACAACGAATTGGGGACTCGTTTCGTGAGAGCCAGAAGCAGAAGCAGAAGCAGAAGCAGTCCCCCTAGAGTATTCCCGAACCTCTGTGTTTCTCAGACTCCAGGATACACTAAACCCCGTCGTATTGGGTTCATGAGTGATAAGCCGGTCCTGAATTAGCAGCGCCGTGAGCTCTTTTAATTATTAAAGATATAACAAGCACCTCAAAAGTTTTTTCCAGAGGTGAAACAAATGGGAAAATGCAGGAACATAAAAAATTATTAAAAAGTACTAACAGAAATTTACATATCAAAAAAGTTTTTAGGGACTTTTTTGATATTATTTGTATTGAAATAAAATCCAGATTTTTAAATTTTATTGTAAATATAACATTTCCTTGTTGTGAATAGGGGCTTTTTTGTGAATGGCAAAGTTTAAAATTTTGTTATGAATATAAGACTTTCTATTGTAAATCTAGTTTTTTCTCATTTGTAAATTACGCTTTTTAGACGCTTAGGGACTTGAATTTGAAACAAAATTCAGTGTTTAAGTTTTGTTGTGAATATGATTAATTTATTGTGAATATAGTTTTTTATTATGAATAAATAAGGTTTTTAAATTTTATTATAAATATAACACTTCGTTAATAATAGAAATATATATGAATTTCTCTTGAAACTTTTTTGTAATTTTCTTATGGTCCTTGGGACCTGACTGTGGTTTTCCCATTAAAGTATCGTAGGGTGTAATGTTAACCCAATATATTTAAAGAAAAATATTCAAAAAAAAAAAAAAAAAAAACCACTTGAACATTAAAAACATATTGAAAATAACGGTACCAGATTAACAATAACAGTGAAATAATTAACTAATCATTTTGTTGCTAAATCATTCATTTAGAAAATTAAAATTCAATATTTTCTTGAGATTTTTCCTATATTTAAATGGGTGTAATTTCACCACAAACTAACAGAGTTGGAAAAGTCTTTCCACTTCCACTTTGGATGTATTTGGGATAGTATCTGATGGGAAAATAAATCTATCAAACAGGAAAAAAAGCAAGTCAAGAGAGAAAACCTAATAATTGAGTGTTTGGATAGCATCAGTGTTTGATGGGCTGTTTGATGTGGATTTTTTTTTTTAAGTTCATGTTAGAACTTTGTCAGCTTCACGGTGATTTAAATCACGCTAAACACAAATCACATCAGGAAAAATCCATTAAAAAAAAAAATCAATCAGGAAAAGTCCATTAGAGATAAAAATCACTCCTTCTTTCTCAGGGCCGTTCCTCTTTGTCATCAACAAGCTTATTAATATATATTTGAATTAATAGTAGAAGCTACTTTTCCGATATTAGAGAGGAAGCCCAAACCTCCACATCGGCTTCTACCGAAACCAGTTGAAACTGATACCTTTAATTGTGACTATAATGGCAAGGCAGTAAAAGACTGTGAACCATTTAAACCCAAACGACCGAGAAGACCGCAGTACAGAGGTGTTCGACTCAGAAACTCCGGGAAATGGGCGGCGGAGATTCGTCATATGAATGGTTGGGTACTTTTTGATACTCCAAAGGAGGCCTCTCAAGCTTATGAAGCCAAAAGAAGAGTCTAAAGCATCTGATTTATCTCAGAAGAGTCCTTTTTTCTGTTACTTTTTCTCTATTCTCAGTCACCACCACCCTCTGTTCTTGAAGTTTATACTTCACTTAACAATGGTTGTATTTCAACAAAAGAAGTCGATCATTATGATTCTCCTCTTGCAGCTTTGCAAATGCCTGGCTCGGTTTTCAAATTCTTCAGAGGATTACAAGAATTCAGGGGATGATGGAGACAATGATTTGGAATGTGGATTGCAGCTCCACAAATCATAGAAGAACCAAATGATTTGAGTATGTTGAGAAATAACACTACTGAGTTGGCATCCATCAAAGAAGAAGCGAAGGATTTGGCGTCTGAACTTGAAGCAAGTTTGAAAACACCAGATTCGACTATCATTTCAGAAGTGTCAATTCCAGTATGTTCAGAGCCTCACATGTATGATCTAGATTGTTTATCGGTGAATGATTTGAAGCAGTGTTTTGAAGATGACGATGATCTTTCTGGGTTGCAGGTGGAATTTGTGGGTTTAATGATGATGATGGACCTTGTTAGCTTTCTGATTTTTGATTTTCCCGATTTAGTGCTGATAATGAGTTTGCAGGTTGAATTGAGGAATCCCGCTACCTTGTGCATGAGATTTTTTTGCAGATCTACATAGAAATAACCTAGTTTATGTGTGTATGAAAATTTTTGTTTTGTTTAATCGTCTTTATTCTCTCCTGGGAGGAACGAACCTGAGGAACTAGAAAACAGACGTTTCCAAGTTCGTTAGTTTGATGTGAAATTGCACTCATTTAAATGGAGTATATCAGAGGCAAAATTGCTCTCTAAAATATTTTAGGGTGTTGGTTGCACTGGAAAAATACCTTTTTTTTGTTTTATATACAATTAGGAAGCCAATAAACTTAACTACGTAATATCTTTCGCAAGCACTCCCTCAAGGTCCAGATCAGCCTGGAGGACAACCTGAAATCTTGGCATCGAAGAGAGCTCTGCTTTAGCCAACCAATCCGCAGCCGAGTTAGCCAGTTAGCCAGGCGACTTATCCAGTCCACTTCAACTCTCCAATCCCGGGCGATAACACTGTGTATCTCAGCAATAAGATCCCTATCCTCGTGCGCCTCATTCAGTGGCCTCTTGATCAGGTCAATGGCATCAACGGAGTCAACTTCGAGAAGAACTTTACGAAATCCCATATCCCATGCCAACTTGAGCCCATGCAAACAGCCCCATAATTCAGCTGATAGAATATCCCCCTCCTCTCCTTTAAACACAAAAGCTCTCAGGAACTTGCCAGACTCATCTCTTAAAATGCCTCCGCTCGCTATTCCCCTCATTCAATGAGAGAGAGCCCCATCAGTATTCAACTTGACCCAGCCTGCCGGAGGCAGCCGCCACTGCTTCCCATTCGCCTTACTCACAGATACCGAGCTATGATTCTGCAGCAGCATTGTGCGCGCCTCCTTCAGAGTTATTAAAATAGCAGAAGCACTGGATAGAACTTGATGATTGGATATCCGTTTATCCTCAAACACTGCACTATTCTAACGCCTCCATAGCCACCAGCATACTACAGCAAAGATATGCCTCCATTCCTCAACCTGTTTGTTCACGCCCATAGTGCTTAGGTTCCAACGAACCCAGTGGTCATAATGCAAGCCACAAAATTTCGTCCACATCGGCAGGGGAACGATTAGCTTCCATAGAGCACTAGTTTCTGGGCAATCCTGCAAGATATGTTGTATGGTTTCTGCTTCCTCACTACAAACCGGGCACCTATTATCAGTAGATAAGCCCCGTTTACACCTCGCTACATTAGTTAATAGTCGTCCATGAACTGCAAGCCACATAAACATCTTACATCTCTCCGGAACCCTTAGCTTCCAAATCCTCCCCCATATAGGATCAGGGGTTGGTACATGATTGCTGAGTGCGTGGTAGGCAGATTTAACAGAGAACACCCCGATCTTAGTCCACTTCCATCTCAGTTTATCATGCGCTATGACCTCAGTTCCTTCATAGACCTTATCCCAAGTACTCTTAATTCCACTCCAAATATTAGATCTAGGTCTTCCCCTTTCAATCTCGAGAGCAACTCAGATCCACAGTTATATTTATTTCGAATGATTTTCACCCAGAACTCATCCCTTTTTGCTGCTAAACACCATCCTAGCTTCATGAAATAAGCCTGGTTAGCGATCTTCGTATGGCGGAGCCCAAGCCCACCATGCACTCTCGGCTTGCAAACAATGTCCCATGCGACTAAATGGATCTTCCGTTGTCCCTCGATTGACCCCACAAGAATTGACGATTACTCCTATCCAAGGTATCACACGTGCTTGCTGGCAGAAGGGATGTTTGCATGACATATCCAGGAATAGCCGAAGTAACAGAAGCTACAAGCGTAGCTCTCCGGCTGAGGACAGTGTTTTCGCCTTCCATTTCGATAATTGAGTCTGGACTTTATCCACAACAAAATTGAAAGCCTGCTTAGTCACCCGCTTGTGATGCAAGGGAACCCCAAGATACTTGCCCAAATCGTTGGAACTCTGAAACCCCAATGTCGCACACATCTCACTTTTTCTCACGTGGGTGACATTTTGTGACAAGTAGACTCGGTTTTTTGTTGGCTAATCTTTAATCCGAACTTTAAGAATACTTGTAGACAATTGTTAATCATTTCCACCTGATCCATAGAAGCCTCTGCAAAAGAAATAATATCATCTGCAAAGAAAAGATGAGAAATAGGAGGTCCAGTCCTAGTAAGACGAATAGGCTTCCATCTTCCGTCGTTCATAGCCTCCTGAATGATATGAGCCAGCTTCTCCATACGATCACAAATAAGTACGGTGAGAGCGGATCACCTTGCCGCACTCCCTAGAAGGTTGGAATGTATCCGCTTTATCCTCATTCCATAGTAGTTGCATATTAGATGAGGAGACACAATGAGAGATAACCTCCAACAGTCGGCTAAGCACATTAATTTCCTGTAGGCAACTTAACAGAAATTTCCAATTCACCCGGTCATAAGCCTTTTCCAGGTCTAATTTAATAGCCAAAAACCCCTTTTTCTTCTTCATAGATCTCATAGTGTGGATAACCTCCTGAACTACAATAATGTTATCATTGCTATGCCTTCCTGGAATGAAACTACACTGATTAGGGGGGATGATCTTGGGCAGGATGGGTTTCAACCTTGCTACAATAATTTTAGAGACTGCTTTATATATCACGTTGAATAAACTAGTCGGCCGCAAATCTCCCATAGTTTTTGGATGTTCCTTCTTAGGGATTAACACAATCAGCGTACCATTTACTCTTTTAATTTCCCGTGGATTAGCAAATAAAGCCTTAACATGATTTAACCAGAAGAACATACCGTGCTCTATTGATTCTGATAGAAGAGTGCATTAAACCCATCCGGCCCTAGAGAGTTAAGTGCACCCGTACTAAAAATGGCATCTTTGATCTCAGCATCCGATATATCCCTATTATACCACCTGAGGGATGCCTCCTCAATATATGGGTACATCACTTTGAGCATTGAATTCGGGACGATTAATGACATCCTTAGTGAGGAGATTGGAGAAAAAGGAGGTAGCCATGCCTTTAATCTGAGCAAGGTCAAACACCCAAATACCTTCGTCGTCCTTGATGGCCTCAATTCTTTTCAACTTATGACGGCGATTAGCACGCGCATGAAAATATTTAGTGTTCCGATCACCATATACGGTCCATTCGGCTCTGGCCTTTTGCACCTAAATAAGGGATTCTTGAATAAGGACATCCTCAAGTTCCTTCCATAGGAAAAATTGAAGCTCTTCGTACTTCACCTGCATACCATTAGAAGAAATTATCCTGTTCAAACCATCCATACATCGCAATAAGTTCATTTTCCTTCCCTCGGTATGTTTAAAAACTTCCTTATTCCATTTAACACAAGCATCCGTAAACTGAGAAATATTTTGGTTCCAAGGAATATCTTGTATCCAGGATTGTCTTGTAAATTCCTCAAACTTCTCATGCAATATCCATGCAGCAACAAATCTAATGGTCTTTTAGGTCTCGAAGGGGTCCCAATGGCATCAAGCCGAATGAGAATAGGTCGGTGGTCAGATTTAAAAAAGGGGAGATGTGCCACAGATGCATTAGGAAACATATCCATCCATTGTGCATTACTTAGAACTCAGTCAAGGCATGCCTCCATCCCACCTCGCTTCCACGTGAACTCAGGGCCCACATATCCCAAGTCACACATGTCATAATCCTCAACCCAATGACTAAGATCATGGTCAGGTGATAATGGAGCCTTAGCAATAGATCGACGTTCGCCAAACAGCAAGGTCCCATTGAGATCCCCTCCCACAAGCCAAGGCCCCTGAACCGAAGGAGCTAACTGAGCAAGCTCGTCCCATAACACCCTACGGGGACCACATGAAGGACTAGCATACACTACCGTCATCGTCCAAGTACTTCCAACAGTGCTAGTTATTAATAGACGTAAAAACTGGTGTGATGTTTTAAAATAGCAACTGAGGAAATGCAATGGTCCCACAAACACCAAATCCCCCTACTATAGCCTTCACAATTAACTAGCTCCATATTCGGAAATCTTTGCTGACTAGCACGGCCTGTAGAGAGCTCTGAGGCGCACCTCGTTTCCAAAATAGCAACAAACGCTAACTGATAGTGAGCTTTCAAATCCTGGATGAGAGAAGGAAAGCTTCTTGCGCCGGTACCTCTGGAGTTCCAAAACATGAAGTTCATTGGGAAACAGTAGAGGTTGTTGGGGGTACGGCAGCTGCCCCCACGGTTTGATCCTGCTCACACATCGTAGCATCCCCATGGTCTGAATTTTCCAGTCGAGGCTCAGATGGCTGGTTTACATGTCCATTATGATCCTGTATCGGGTGTGTCGTGTTCTACAAATGTCCCTTCTCAAATGATGTCTCCAAACCGAGCCCATTAATTGAGCCCAGAAACTTGAAACCCAAGCTCGCACGACCCTTATTATCCGTATCAAAACCTGGATGGGCCTCTTTAGACCGCAGAGCACTAAAAGGGTTAAAATTAAAGTTGTTGGGCTTCACATCCTAGCCCACTAGCGTTGTTTTCTTGGCCCTGTCCAGCGAAGGAGGTATATTCTCTTTGCCTCTAATTTTCCCTTTGCCCACATTCTTCCGTTTCACACCCACTTAGACCCATTGCGCTTTAACCATACTAGATCCAGAAGCCATATCTCCTTTATTGTCGTTCACATCTACCCTGATTTCTTGATTTGATTTCATCCTCCATATATCGCTATTTCCTTCAGGAGCGCGTTGGGCGACCGTCACTTTCGGATTAACATTAAATTCCCCCTTTGATTTCACTGGCATTTGATTCCCCTGAAATTCTCTCTTCAAGATCCTGATTTTCCCAAATCTGCCCTCATCCCCTGCTGTCTCACCGGTGGTGGTTTGGGAGCAGCCAGCCCCTACCTCCGTTGGTGATTGTTCCCCATTAACATTCCCGGCATCCAGAGTTTCCCCACTCTGAGCATCCTCTTTGTCTCTTGACACATCTTGTCCCATGATACATTTGTCCTTTTGGTGGCCATATTTACCACATGAAAAACACACCTAGTGAAGACCTTCATATATGATGGGACGTTCCTCACCAAAGACCGTCTAAGTGGGAAATAGCGGCTTCTTCAAATCTATATCAACACAAATTCTTGCAAATCCCCCTTTGGCATACACAGAAGTAGACCGGTCCACTTTAATCAATCTCCCTACCATATTACCAATCCTACGCAAAGATTCGATGTTATAAAACTCAAACGGGACATCCGGTAACCTGATCCATCCAGCAATGTTGCACTGAAGGTCCGCCTTCCAAGGATTGAAGTTAGGCCGCCACCGTTGGACGATGAGATAATGATCCTCAATCATCCAAGGGCCCTCTTGAAAGGCATACTCCATGTCCTCCTTGTTCGAGAATGAGACAATATAATACCCATTACTCGTGGAATCGGCTTCAAAGGATTCTTCGGGCGCCACATGCGATTAATACGATCACGAACGACATACAAGGGAAAGTAGGCTCCGAGAACCTTGATAATGAGAGAGTTCATCCATGGTAAACACCATGCCGCGTACTCATCGATGTAAATTTAAAGGTCCCCGGTTTGCCTTCCAATCTCTTTGTCATAGATTCATCCTCTTCCTCTGCATCCTCTGATTCATCACGGTTCTCCTTTGCATTCATCTGGTTGAAAAACGATTTCCCCCTTCACAATATCATCAGTCTCAGAATGTTGCACTAGGAACCCGCCACAGCCAGGGGAAAGAAGTTTATCCCGATAAGACAAAGTTGGACCTCCACTCCTATCATTAGAGTTGCCCCCTGCTTTGGTACAGTACCACTCCCCTTGACCTCCATCCTTCGCCCAAAAGCAAACCCCTTTTCGGCTCCACTCGTCGATCCCTTCACCTTACTCTTACCTCCATCGCCATCCCCCAACCCCTCCTTTCCACCATCCGCCCTTTCTCGCTCTCGAGAACGCTCTCGGTCACTCATTTTAGGAATCTTCTTCTTGGCGCCAAAAAATCAAATCATATGCTTTACTCGCACTGGAAAAATACCTTAACCCTTATTATTATTATGAAAAATTATTCTGTAGGAATATGTTTCACCTTGAAATTTTTTTTATTCTTCTTTTTTAATTAAATACTTTAATTTTCTATGATAACACAATGTTAAATAAATAATATTAATATAATACATTAAATAAATAATATGATAAAGTATGTATGTAGGGGCCAATGATGCTACTGTGGCAAAATTATTGGTGATTGGCTATCATTCTCTACTCTTACTGTTCTCTTTTCATCCTCTTCCCTTCCACTACTCATTTTAGCCTCTAGATTGAAATTGAATGATTTGATTTAATGTTTTATAAAAATAATAATAAAATATCATATTATTAAAAATATTTAAATAAATTCAAAAACTTCTAAATTTTAATTATGATAATTTAAAATTACAATAATAAATATTTTAAACAATGAACCACTCGATTTAAATCTAAAGACTGAATGGAGCTAGAGGTGCCTTATGTGGCCCCATGATGCCCCTGCTGCCCCTAAAAAATGAGGGGCTTCCCAAATGCTTTTTTCGTATTCCTTTTTACCATTAGATTCTAATGTAAAATGAATGAAATTTTGATATCTTATGGGAAAAAAAGGGTTATTTTCAATTTTTTCTGTTTTTTGAGGAAAATGATGCAATTTTCTTTTTCACATAGAACATTAAATCTTTGAAAATCATTTTAAAAAATTGAAAACAACTACATTTTTTATCCATAAGATATCAAAATGTCACTCATTTTATGTAAAATCTAATGATAAAACGAAACCTACTGAGCATTTGCAAAGCCCCTCATTTTTAGGGGCAACAGGGAGGGCATCATGAGGGCAGATTAGGCACCCCCAGTTCAATTGAGATAAGTAGTGGAGGGGAAGAGGATGGAAAGAAGACGGTAAGAGCAGAGGATGGTAGTCAATCTCAAATTATCAAGCCAAAGAAAATATCATTTGAGAAAGTATATGCTTCTATAAAATGGTTTTCCTTATTATTTTGATGTTTATCATTTGAAAAATAAATAGATTTCGGATACATTTGAAATGAATAAACAAATAATATTCAAGTTTGTATACATGATAATAAATACTCCCTCTGGTTCTAATTATAGGAAATATTTAATCAATTTTGAGGAGATTAAGGAGAAGAGTTAAATTAGTTAATTTTACTCATTTTCCTAAAATGTCCTTATATAAATTTAAAATAACATAAGTAAAAATGAATCAACAGCCCTTGCCACATACGTTGCCGACCTAAAATTTTCCTTTCCACACACTTTTTAATTAAAATAATGGTCTTACTATATGTACATATATGTGTGTGCATATATGTATACATATAGATACACACACAATATATAAACATATACACTCATATATATGTGTACACACACACACAGAGGCAAATTAACGTCAGTTGATATAATTGATAAATACACACACACACACACACACACACACACACACACACACACACACACACACACACACACACACACACACACACACACACACACACACACACACACACACACACACACACACACACACACAACACACAGAGGCAAATTAACGTCGGTTGATATAATTGATAAATAAATTAAAATCTAATAATTTAAATGTTTCACTGACTGGAAGAGTCTACACACCTATCACTACTACAAAAAATAGCTTTTACTTCCCTAATTGCCGTCCTATTTTAAAAAACGGAAGTAAAAAAAAAAAGGCGGTGGCATTTTTGTAATTATATGAAAGAAAAGTTGACTATTGGAGTCTAACTTTTGAACTTAGACTCCAAAAGTGTTGATTTTGGCGTCTAAGTACAAAAGTTAGACTCCAAAAGTAGTTCCTAGCGCCAAAAACAACACTTTTGGAGTCTAAGTTTCAAAATTAGACTCCAAATTTGGAATCTAATTTTGAAACTTAGACTCCAAAAACATTTCAAATTTGTACTTTTTTTTTTTTTTTTTTTTGCTTTTGTTTTTTTTTCGTGCGCTCCATCCAGACCCGTGACTTCCCTTCTTTATTTTGGTTTCTCGGGCTTCTCATTATATCAGAGGCACACCCATACTTCTCTTTTCAAACTTTCCATCTGTCACTTTCGAGATATGCTCAAATCGCGGACGGTGGACGGGACTGCGTGCACTCGCGGACGATGAAAACAACGGAACGGTGAAGGCAACGCGAGTGGACAATGGAGGCGACGCGGACGATGAAGGCGACGACGGACACGGTGAGTCGATCCAAACTTTTTCAACTGTGGGGGAGAGACTTTGACGGAGGTATTTTCGCAACACCACCTTTCTCCACCAGTCACCGCCGTCGGCACCAACTCGTCAACCGATTGTTCCGATTTTCTATAAATATGATTTCAGATCTTTGTTCTGTCATCTTTGTAGCTTGAACATTGTTTTTGTAGATTTGAATTTTCCTATTCTCCGATTCCTTTGTAATTTCATTTCAATTTGTAGATCTCGAGGCTCATTTCATTTTTCTCGATTCTTCGACTTTTCTCGGTTTTTTCTCGATTTTTGGATGACTTTATTTCATGGCTTATTGCTTATGGTGATTCTAGTTCTTGTAATCATCTTTCTCCATGGTTGCTAGTGATTTCTATGGTGGTTGTTGGAAATTTCTTTGGCTATCGGAGCTATTTGTTCCACGGCAAGCCTCCCAACTTTGTTTGGGTTTTTTTTTTTTTTTTTTTTTTTTTTTTTTTTTTTTTAAAAAAAAAAGCTATAAGGCGTCCTAAAAAAATTAGGACTCTGTAACCCAAGACTTTCAACGCCCCCCATATAGGCGGCCCTACAAAATTGGACGTAGAAAGGGGCAAAGATAGGATGCAAAAACGTTGTTTTGTAGTAGTGTGTGTATATACATATATACACTCACAAAAAACTAAACACACTTGAGAGAATAAAATAGGGGCGTTTTAGGAAGAAACTGACAAAAATTAAAATTTTGTCCTATAATTAGGACTAAAACCAACTCCTAAATATTTCCTTATAATTAGAACCGGAGGGAGTAATCTCTATCTCATGTGGCATACCACCTCCCGAGAGGATGTTGTGGATTCTATATCTCAAGTGATCAAGATAGGGGAAGGAGTACCGACCAACATTGTTATCAAACTTTTAAGTTTGTCATTTTTACATTCCAATCTTACTAAATCGAGTCGAGTTGTTGATAAATCCGTGCTAGTTGTAAACTCAATTAAATTCATGAGTTTAGACACCAAGTTTATTGTTTTTACATTTCTAACTTACAAAATTGTATTATCTCACTCTTAAATTCATTTTAATTTTTTAGATTTGATCATGCTCAACGACTTTATAAATGAATTTTATAAAAATTTCTTTATCAAATATGACCAATTATGAATGTTGATTAATTCAATTTCAATTATTTGAATTTAAAATATATTTAAATCAAATTGTTATAATTTTTTTATTTAATTATACACTATTAATATCTACTTAATGATAAAACTAAACTCTTCCGAGTTTATGTAGCTATCATAAGTTTGCTTAAACTCGTGAGTTTGACAACCTTGCCAATAGGGGTTAGGTCTGGCATAATGGGCTTGTCCCTCACAACGGGACGATTCAAGGTCCAAATCCATGTCGGGAGAAATGCCCTCATTTAATGTGCATCAATGCCTTGAATTGGATTATCTATAATGAGAGGATACTTATGCTTTTTTAAAAAAAAAAAAAACTAGGGGTGAAGTGTATGTGTGTGATCCCCTCACATATAGGTGGAGAGGGTTAAATTGTTAAAACAAAAAAGTACACATGATATAATAATAATTAATAGTTGACACTACATCCAATAATAAAGGGTCCATTAAGCACATAATTTCTTAGAATTTTGATAAGATATCACTCGTTTAAATTTAATCTGAATAGTCCAAATTTAAAATTTTTACTTAAGTGATTTTTCCAATGATAAGTTCATTCTTATGATAAGTAATAGTTATACAATTATCTTTATTTTATATTTTAAATATATTAAAATAAAAATTTATTTACAATATAAAAATTGAATTAAATTGAATATGTACCGTCCCAAAAATTTAACAATATTGATGGGTAATGAGCACATTTATTCTTATCAAAGTGATGAGCAAAAACTATATGCTCCAAATGTGAATATACCTCTTCTCAAGGAAGTGTCATTCTCCTTGTTATCTATATATGTCTCCGCTTAGCTACACATAGATGCAATAAATGATGAGAGAGGAAAAGTTTGGACGGAGAGGGGAGTAATTGATGTGTTTGAAACATTCAAAAACAAATTGATTTTTAGGTTCCAATCAAGGAAATAATATCAAGAAAGCTTATATTGACAAGTGAACAAGGATTAACAATTACTATTAAAAATTTATGGGACTCATTAATATATTATTTCCTTTAGTTATGATCTTGATATCATTTTCCCAAAAAAAAAATGATATAGGAGTGGGCCCACAATGTGATTTTGTCCATTTTACATTGGTCAGACTATATATTACGTGTACCACTACCACAAAAAATAGCTTTCACTTCCCCCAAAAAAAAAACCTTTTTTGAAAAAAAAAAGAGTAAAAAATAAAAGCGGTGGCATTCTTGTAATTATGTGGAGGCTTTTAAACTTTTGGCGTCCTAATTTAAAATTTGGACACTTAAACAAGAGACTTTTGGTGTCCGAATTTAAATTTAGGATGTCAAAAGTGTACCCTAGTACTAGTCTAACACCAAAAGCTTTTGGTGTCCTAAATAGTTTTTAGGATGCCAAAAGCAGTATTTTTAGCTTCTTTAGGCGTCCTAATTATAATTGGGAGGCCATATCGCCCCTATACTCAGACCGCCTAAGTGATGATTTCAAACAACTTTTCACTTCTTAGATTTCGGACCTAGCTTTCCTCCAATTCCTTTAACAACCGCTACCCTCCTTTTCTCCCAAAATGATGCCGTTTTGGTGCCAAATGGCATTGTTCAACTTTTTTTTTTAATGGCATTCACCATTGAGGTATGTTTTTTTAATACCAGACAGTACTCTAAAGTATCATTTTGGTACCAATCAGTATCCATAAATATTTTTTTAGTACTATTCAGTACCATAAAATATTTCTTTAAGATTCTGAAATAATTTTTCAAGATCATTAAGTATCTTTTTAGTACTAGTCAGTAGCCTGGAATATCTTTTTACTATCAATCAGTATCTTAAAATATCTTTTTAGTAGCCATCAGTACCCTAAAAATATTTTTAGGATTTTGAAAAACATTTTAGGGTATTGAATGATACTAAAAACAAATTTCAGGATACTTACTGATACTAAAAAATATTTTAGGATACTACTGGTACTAAAAAATTCTTCAGGATATTGACTGATACTAGAAAGATACTTCAAGATAATGAATGGTATTAAAAAAATATTTCAGGATACTGAGTGGTATTAAAAAAAACACCTCAGGATGTGAATTCCATTTAAAAGGGGAAAAAAGTTGAACGGTGCCACTTGGCACCAAAACGGCACTGTTTTGGGATAAAAGGAGGGAAACCATTGTTAAGAGAATTGGAGGAAAGCCAGGTCCTTAGATTTCATACCTTGTGACCTTTTGGACACTCTCATTCTGCTATCGCTCTGGACTCAACCCTAGCCCTCTTTGCCTTCAATCTCTTTGATTCCTTCGTCATTGCTCCAGTAAGTTGCTCCTCCTCCTCGTCGGTGATTTGTGAGTCGTAAATCGGACGTGTGCTCCAAATCCGTAGCGTCCGGGACCCACCAGCCTACCAGCAACGGCGATGGCTGGGGCCCCAGCCTCCCTCTCCATCCCTTACGATGATGGCAACTCTAGGTTCCATATCTACATATTTGGGTTGCAATAGCTAAGATGGTTGACAGATCCGGTGACGACGAGGCACGGTATTGCCAAATCCGGGGTTAAATGAATCTTGGCACGCAATAGGGCAAGTTGAAGCTTATCCAAAAATATTCAAAACGGTCGTCTTCTTTCATTTTCATGAATAGATGATTTGTGGCTTATATTGATTTTGCTTTTGGACCATTCTTCTAAATTTGATCAAAAGTAGCATAATACTGAAGGTGGACAAAATAATACTAACACTGGACTTTCCTTTGTTTTGAAATCTTCATGGTTCTTGGGAGTTTGGGAGAATATTCCCAATGCCCTCCCATGTGTGAATAATTAACAGTATGAATTAGTTTTTTTTTTTTTTTTTTTTTTTTTTTTTTTTTTTTTTTTTTTTTTGCCTCTCGATTGGAGAATCAATTTTATTGCCTTGTGGGGCTCGTCACCGTAACAAAGAGGAAAATAAAAATATTTTAAAAAAATTAGGCACTCTCAACATCCTAAATTTAAATTTAGGAAGCTGTAAGTATTTGCTTATAGTGTCCTAACTATTTATTTAGGACACCATAAGTAGGGCTTACAGCATCCTAAATATTGTTTTAGGATGCCTTAAGTGGAGCTCCACTTACTACACCTCCCAGATAGGCGCCACACTGAAAAGGGACGTCAAAAGTGTCCCAAAAAAAACGACGTAACCCTCTTTTGTAATATTGTACTTGGAGTATGTTCAATATTTATTTTTGGAAACTAGAAATTCTGTGAAGTACACACATGGTGATGCACAAAATTTACTCTATCAATCAGGAAACACAAAACATAATCAATACTTGTGGCTATAAAATGCACAAGTAAAAAGATTCTAACCTATATAGGGCATACAAGCGCACTATCTTAATATCCGAACCGGGCACGAGAGATCGTTGTCTTACTTTTGTATTTCTAATACATTAGGGCATATGGGGGTCTGATTTATGGATTAGATAATATATATTTTAACCAGTAATTTTGTTTTTGTTTTTGTTTTTTTGTTTTTTTGCGTGTTATATGGGAATTGAATGGGCATACACTATCCCCATAAAGGTGTATGAATATTGTTTATCTCCTGGCTTCATGTCATTGACCCAACTTAAGAATCCAAATATACAAATAACTGCATGCACGTGTTTGTATTTTGTGACTTAATGTGAATCAGATTCCATATCTTCACCATTTTATCATTTCTTCTCTCTCTTTATGTTTGAAGCCAGCAGCAATTTTTTATCATTAATAATTATATAGCATAAAAAAAACTCATCAATCCTTATGCCATCAAGGATTCAGTGCATTTTCTAGCTATTACTCCCTCTAATACTTAATATAAGGCGCATTTAAAGAGTTGGTCTTGACCCTAAATATAAGACATAGTTTTCATTTTTACCAATCTTTTTCTTATTTGCCCATATTAATACTTTATTAGATCTAGAAATAAGGGGTAGCCCGACTTGCTTAAAACTCTCAATTTATGAAGCCTGGCCCTTGTACTATCGTGTCGTTGGGCCCACTAGGCTTTAGGCTTATTTAACTAAAAAAACACTATCTTTAATATTTTTTTAAAAATAAAGTTGAAACAATAAATTCCTAATTTAAGATGCCGTGGATGATAATTTCAACCATTTACATATACATGCATATTCTGTTACACACTTACACATAAACATTGTACTGGTAGCCATCCATGATAGTATACTTATATTTTTTACGGAAAATAACTATGGGTTCCCAATGAGGTTCTAAATTGTGTCGCTTAAGCAAGGTCTCGGGTTCGAGCCTTGTGAATGCAAAAATCCCACGGGAGACTCACCCACCACAAATGACTAGGTGCGCGACCGGGTCGGATCCGGATTAGTCGGGTCGAAGCCCCGATAAACCGGGTGGGCAACCTAAAAAAACATGCGAGCATGAGACGGGTGGCAACAGAGTGTTTGGGGGGTGCCAGTGAACTCATGCTCGCAATTTAGAACCTCATTGGGAACCCATAGTTATTAATAAAGGAAACCAAGGCTAGTGAAGAGTGTCGTCGATGGGCCTTGAGATAGTACCGGAGCCTTGCTCAAAGCCAGAGTAAGTCAAAGTAGTAGATAGAGGAGCTATGAGTGGAGTGGGTGTAAGAGCCGGGGGAGGCATGACTGGTGTGAAACATCCACGAATTCCAATCTCCAGTCCGGGATGACATTAGAGCTTTCCAAAAGTCTAAACCAATAAGGTGAAGACTAGATCTACCGTGCACACTCTGTGTGATTTTTTTAACCCTTTGCACGTCCCAATTTGAATTTGGGATGCCTAAAATATCCATATAGGCGTTCTTATATGAATTTAGGATGCCTATGTGTCCATATAGGCGTACCAACTCTAAAAGGGACTACTTTTGGTGCCAAAAAAATCTACTTTTGACATTCCTTTTTTAATTGAGGTGCCAAAATCCCTTTCTTTTGGCGTCTCTTTTCTAATTAGGATGTCAAAAGTATACTTTAGGTGTCTTACATGTAAATTGGGATGCCTAGAGTTCAATTTAGGCGTCCTACCAATTCTAAAAAGAGATGCCCAATATCTCAAAATTCATCTATAAAATTATAAAAATGTCACTGCCTTTATATTTTACTTCATTTTTAGAAAAACAAACATTAGGAAGAAAAATCAATTTATTGTAGTAGTGAAAAGTTTTTCAATGAGGCAGCACTAGACATTGTATCATTGAATGATATATTCTTTTCTTTGGCTAGGTTTTGTCCTAATTAAATTTTTTAATGAGGCACATTCATACATAATGGACATCCAAGAAAGAGTGTTATGAATATAATATTTGAATGGATGCTCATGTATCTCTGTTAAATAATATTATATCTAGTATCTTACAATTATCTTTATTCTCATTGCATCTGTTGATGATAGATATGACTTCTATTGAGATTGTAAATCTATGCCTATAAATGGGAGGCATGTATGATGTACTTGACATACCTTGAATAGTGAATAAGAATTACTCTCTCATCCTCTGTTCTCTCTAATCTTTCTCTTTATTTATAACACTTTTGAATTTAAGTAGTACTCCCTTTGGTCATTATTATAAGGCCCCAACTAACAATTTTCACAAACCAATAAAACCAATTAGTCATTAAATTTGTCCTAAAATTTAAGCAATTTTCAATATTACCCCTACTAATTGCACTAAACTCTAATATCATACTCCCTCTGGTCCTTATTATAGAATATATTTACCAGATTTTGGAGGGATTAAGGATGGCTTTTTGACCAATTTTCCCCTAATTAAATAATCAATTACCAAAATGCCCCTGTCTGGAAACATATCACCAATCTGCCCTTGTTTAGTCGATTACACCCCGAGATGTAATTGACTAAACATCAGGGCCTTATTTTTGTATAAAAAAATTTGCCCACGATGTAATCGACTAAGCTACGATGCTTAGTCGATTACATCACGACAGTAGTTTTTTTAAAACCCCCATTCGTGGCATACGACCCCTAATACTCGATTAAACCTCCCCAAACCTCTCCCCCTCTGATTTTTTCGCCAAAACCTTGTTGAATCTATTGGTGGGTTGTGAAGGGATCTTCAATCTAGTGCCGTTTGCGTCGATTTTGATATGTTCTCATCTCCATTTCGAATTTCCGCCGTCATTTTTGTGTTTATGTGAACCCCCATTTGCATTTTGTGCTTTCATTGGGTGGTTTTGTTGTGTATCTTTGATTGATTTGAGTATTTCATTCCTATTTATGGATGAAAATGATGAATGTATATGGGAAAGTGAAAAGATTTACATTGGTTGAGATTTATTTTATTTTTGGTCAAATTTCACTTCAGTTTTGTTGAATTTTGTTGTTGTTGATTGTGTTTTTTGTTAAAATGATGAATGATTGTTGTTTATACTGATTAATGTTTGTTTATGTTGCTTAGATTTTAAGTTTTTCGAATAACTCATCTCCTTGAATGTTTGTTATTTATGTTGATGTGTTTGTTTGTGAAAATGATGAATGTATATGGGAAAGTGAAAATGATGAATGTTTCTTGTTTGTTGATGGTTTGTAATGTCCTTTTGTAGGTCTTTGTTGTTATCATGCGTCGTAGAGAAGCTCCCACTAATACCGGCAATAAGGGTGCGAGGCGGACGAAGCAACGAGCGAACTGTGGGGCATCCACCTCTAGGCCACAGCAGCATGAGCCCATTGTTGATCTCCCTTTTGGTTATCTAGTTGAAAATGATGCAGAACAACATGCACGATTCATGGTTTCTTTTGCTAGTAGACCCATTTGCAAGCCGAAGTCATTAATATGGCCTTCAACATGATCGTAATGGTTCAAATTTTCCATCTTGCATATTGCTAATTCATGGCTGCAGGGATACCTTCTTGCTGTGAACCTCCCACATTGACATTTGTGATTGATCAAGTCAACCCTCATTATGTCACCAGCGACATGTGTAGATTAGTTGTATGTGTCTTCCACCTCAAACAATTGTAAATCTCTGTCATAAAGTCGCACACGGTACGTGATTGTCAACTGGTCCATCTTTTGCATCGCTTCTTCAACCTTTTTGTGACTATCCTACCTGCAGCCATATGTTTGTTAATCTCAACACACCTCGTGATGAAATATTCGACAAGTCTACTACAAGTCATCTTCACCAATGCCGTTATTGGCAGATTACGTGCACCCCTGAGGACCTTCTTCACACACTTCACTAGGTTTGTTGTCATGTGACCAAACCTCCGTCCGTCATCATCATAGGACCTGCACCATTTCTCCTTTGGAAGCCGATCAAACCAGGAGGCAACCTGTGGGTTTGTATCAATAAACTCTTGAAACCTCATGTCAAACTGGATCTTTGAACTCATGTACCCTGCATAACAGTGAATGTAAACTCATAACAATGGAAAGAAATCAATGATTACAAATATGTGCAAGAAGTAAATAAAATGTGAAATTTCATACATAGTTTCATAACTGTTTTCTTCAATTGCATATCTGTAAAGTTAGTATTAAAGTTGCTCCCAACATGACATAGGCAATACACATGATAGGCATATGGGGGCTGCCAAGTACTGTGGTCTTTAACCGCCTTTATGATACTGGTGTGACAATCATATATCAAAAAAATACCCCGCCTCTGTGTCACATGATCATGTAGGAGACAAAGAAACCACCACCAATCATCGTACTTCTCACCAGGAGGAACAACAGCAAAGGCAATGGGTAGGACCTTCCCATCCCAATCCTGTGAAGTCGCAATCAAAAGAGTACCTTTGTATTTACCGTACAAGTGGGTGCCATCAATGTGAAGTATGGGCTTACAGTATTTGAAGGCTTCAATGGTCTGGTGAAATGTCCAGAAAACCCTACGAAAGATGTGTTTGTCGCTATAAAGCGACATTCGTCGAAACATTCATCAGCATCAAGCCTGAAAACAAAACCCACATTATACTGCATCATGTATGTCAACCAATTGGGCAAGAATGCTTATGATTCCTCCCAATCACCAAATAACTTCACAATGACCTTCCTTTTTGCCTTCCAAGCCTTCCTGTATGTTACATTATATCCATACAGACGTTGTATCCTCTCTTGTATCAACACTGGTTTTAGAGCTGGATCTTCTCTTAACATACCTAGTGAAAACAAAGCAAATCGTAAATGTATTGTCAATAAACAAACTAAATGTAACTGCAAAAAAATAGAAAACATACTGATAATGGCTGCATATATAACATCTGAATCCAACTGTCTATGATCCCAGGTGAGACTCTGGTTTAGGCAGGTGTGATCTTTACCCCACTTACGGACCACCCAACTATGTCCATTCTTGGGGACCACTGCCCTCATATACCAAGGACAACCGTCAACATGGTTTCGATACCTCATCACAAACCTATGCTCATCACTTTTTCAACTTTGGCTGTACAATGAGACTTCATGCAATATAATTTCATGGCGTGTTGCATTTCAGACTTAGAAGGAAACTGCTGATGCAAATATAATGGATCACATAAATGCCAACCACTTTGCCCGTCATCATCACCATACAACATCTCCATGTCATCATCACAGTGCGCCCAATTAATGAAGGAATAGTGCGGGCTTTCGTTCCAAAATGGCTTACTCTCAGGCCCTACATCTGTCAAAATGTTTTGTTTTTTGTCAGAACCACTAAATAAAAATTACAAATATAGATACAAATACAAGTTTACTAACTTACCACTACTAACTGGGTCAACACAAAGCGGTGGCATTGCGGCGGTACTCGGGTTTACTGGGTTCGTGTAAGCATCAAAATCACCCTCTACATCTGTATCTGAGGTGTCACTTAGTGGAATAAACCTCTCAGATTTGCCCTCCTCTTCGCTGTGCATATTCTCATCTTCCTCATCCTCCTCTTCCTCCATCAATGTTATCTGACTTAAGACTTGTGAAGGTGCAGATAAACCGACAGGTCTGTCTTCTTGACCAAAATATTGTGGAGATCTTGTATGCATGGGTACAGATGATGATTCACCAGATTCAAGCTCAACATATATCTCAACAAAATTTTGTGATTTCTGGTTAGCAAATGTATCTATGACATACTCTACGTCTTCATCATCACATACATCATTACTAATGTAGTATACACTATCCTTACGGACTATAGTCTCCACTTTGGCAATCAACCAATGAATGCATTGGTTACCATGTAGCCCCAATTTTTGGTAAATTCTTTCTTTGAGCTTGTTGTACGTAGTGCCCCGTTTGATTTTCACCATTTTCATTTTTCCTTCAAATTGAACACCATCGGGACCTACAAAATGCCTCCCACTATGGTAGATTATAGTAATGTGCATGTTTGAACTTGAACTCATCCTTCACACCGAGAATTTGGGAGCCGCAAAAGGAGTGTTTCAGATTACAAACAAAAATAAAGCTTAACAAAGTGAAACTACAATGGTTACACAACAAGAATACTTTCAACAAGGTGGAATGGTATTAAACTTTGATGGGTCGCACTAAAACTGAGAAAAAAGAGAGCATTGGGAGGGGAAAGGTGTACATTGTGATAAGGGTTCCGATTTGGGGCAAATGGGGTTTTAAAAAAAACTCCTTTGTCGTGAAGTAATCGACTAAGCATTGTAGCTTAGTCGATTACATCGTGGGCAAATTTTTTAAAAAATAAGGCCCCGATGTTTAGTTGATTACATATCAGGGTGTAATCGACTAAACAAGGGAAGATTGATGATATGTTTCCAGACAGGGGTATTTCGGTAATTAATTATTTAATTAGGGGAAAATTGGTCAAAAAGCCGATTAAGGACAGTAGTTAAATTAGTTAATTATATTCATTTTCTAAAATGTCCTTATTTAAAGAAATCAATCAAAAGATAGCTCACTCAAACTTCTCTCCTTCGACATTTCGGAGGCCCCAACCAAAGCTACCTTGTTGGATTATTATAAAAAGTAGAGTAAATACCCTATTTAGTCCCTGAAAAAAAACATAGACCCCTTTTTGGTCTCTGAATAAAAATAACTCATCCTGTCATCCCTGTAAAATCCAAAAACATCCTATGTTAGTCCTTCCGTCAGTTAGCTCCTAACGTCATCACTAACGCAGCCTGATGTGTAACGGTAGTCGTCCCATTCACATGCCACGGAGGAAGGCCAAAACGACGTCGTCCCACCTGTTACCATCTTCACTCCTCAATACCTATGCATTGCACGGGTCTGGAGAAGATGCCGAACGCGAGAGGCTCAAGAGGAACAGGAATGAGGTAGCAGGAAAGGTGAAGATTCCAGATAAATGGGGTAAGGAGTAGATGATTGAGGATTGGACCGTGTTTTCTAATTCAATGGACTCCTTGGTTCTCACAGAATGATTATCGCTGCTCGTGATGCGCTTATTGTCGACGCAAGGAAAGCCAAGTCTCCCAGATTAAGGATACAGAATAGTTACTAATTCATATATAATTAAATTGTTATCATAATTCCCTATGTTAATTTCTCTGATCTGTCTTTCTATCCCCATCCATCGACCTAGTTTCTGATGAACCCTCCTCTGTGTTTTAATTTGCTTCCTTTTTATGCGATTCAACACAAGAATAAGGGGAAAGACGTGAATGAGAGCACTTCTATAGTTACTAAGATCCCTCAATATTTATTATTTCTCCATGCATGGAATGTGAATAAGATGGTCCATATGCTAAATGGATTTTGAATGGGCGGAGTTCAAATAGGCCACAGTTGCATTCCTAAAGCAATACTCGAGTATCCCATGTCAATACTCGAGTATGGTACTTAATCAGCTCTTATTCATGCCAAAAACCCATCAATACTCGAGAATCTCATGTCAATACTCGAGTATGGGACCGATACTTGAGTATGGGACTTCAAATACTAGAGTAATGTCGTGATTCCAAATACTGTTCAACTGCTTTAGGCGACGTCTGGTAATTCAATGATATCTCTCTAACCAGAAGTCTGATTGAGGTTAAACCAATTTTGTATGAAACTAGATTCCCAATGCGTACTTTTGACAAAAATTCAAGTCCAAATGAGAGAGCTATGATTGTTACAAGTTGACACAAGAATCAATGCCACAGTCCAGACCAACTTTCGGTAATTTGAGTGTATCTCACAAATGACAAATCCAATTGAGCTAAAACTAGTGCCATTGGAAACTAGACGCAAATACCTTTTCAAAAACATCAAGAACATAGAAAACGAAGATCAATTGAAGGAGTTATGATGTTTTGAAGTTGACAGTCTGTTCTGGATGCTGCAAAAACGTTGGATAAGAACAACATCCATTCATCTGATGTTAATGGATGAAATACAACTAATTTGGAGCTGATTCTTATTGAAATAGAAAGAATATTTGAAGAGCTTTCTGAGATGGGGTGATTTGCTAAATTTGGATTTATACCGAAGACGTTGTACTCGCTGGAAATTGCTTCTTGTACTGTCAAAGAGATTACTTCTTGAAAGTCTGAAACTTGCACAACACCATGGTATATGACAGCAAGCAGTTTGATATTCGAAGATGATTACTCAAGCAAAGGGTGATCATACTCGAGTACATACTCAAGTAATGTCGAGACAGAGCCAACACTGAGGAATCAAAATGATGATACTCGAGTATGTCACAAGTAATACTCAAGTAGCAGCAAGTCAGAGGCAATGTTGAGTTAATCAGAATAACAATACTCAAGTAACTCCAATCTATACTCGAGTAATGTCAAAATCTCACTATGTTTATTTGTCTGATTGATGCTACATCCATAAGTGAAATATATAAAGGTTTAGCCTACTAAAACCAAGTAAGCTACATGTATTGTAGCTCAGAATCTACCCTTTTCCCTTCCCTTTCTCCCATGTCACAGACATGCTATGCAACCAGAAATAAGAGAACCATTCAGGCAATAGAATTGAAATTTTATCTGACATTTGCTTTAGAGCTTTGCCAACTTCAGCAAAGAGCGTGTTAGAATTGCTCTTATTTTTTCCTTCTTGCAACTAAGTATTGTGTCCCATACCATATAATTTTTCCAGGTTGAAAATTAACCCATTAGTATGTTTATTTACTTGCCCGAAAAGCTTAAGCAAAAGGAAGTAATAGAGTTTCAATTTAAAAACAAAAACATATACCTCAAAAGCAGCCCATTCAAAACTTATGCTAAAATCCTTAAGAAAATAAGTTAATCTTATGTAATTTTTGGGCAAATGTATGCGAATTTCTCAGCATACGGCTCTCATCGTAAAAATAGAGGAGAAAGCTTTATTAGGTCGCTTGGGCTGCCGTTGAACTCCATCAAGTACTACAAAGAGCGAGAAGTTATATCAATAAAACAATTGAATTCCCACTTGTAAACATATATAAAACCAAATCACCCGACTAGTTATACCTTTAACGGATCAATTGTGTGACCGACGGTGACCCTTTGAGAATCTACACTCTACCAAGTCATAAGGGTATTAGCAAAGTGACTATATTTCATAAAAAAAGTGCGCTTGACGAAGCAAAAGCTTTGAGAAGCTCAACAAAGTCTACGTGTAGTAATCTCTCGGGGAGAATCTCTCGGGGAGCAAAGAAGATCGGGAATGGACTCCATTTTGTTGATTTGGCTTCAGGCAAGAATAGAAATTCCTGGACCTCCTGCTTGAAATGTCTCTTTGAGAAGGAGCGAAGAATCCACTCAAAAATCTTGTTCGATATTTCTAAATTGCGATTGAACCAGACCCACAAGGCCAAAAAGAAGGTGACAGGTGAGACGACGTCATTTTGGCCTTCCTCCGTGGCATGTGAGTGGGACGACTAACGTTACACATCAACAACAAGTTAGTGACGCCGTTAGGAGCTAATTGACAGAAGGACTAACGTGGGATGTTTTTGGATTTTACAGGGATGACGGGATGAGCTATTTTTATTGAGGGACCAAAAAGGGGTCCTTGTTTTTTTTAGGGACCAAATAGAGTATTTACTCTAAAAAGTACAAACTACTTATTACTTGGTGCCTTATATAATAAGGACTAGAGGTAGGAGTGTTTGTTTCCATATAATAATGACCCAATAGTTTTCTGTTGACCTAATACGTACCAAATAATAATGACCTAAAATACTGGTAAAATACAGGTAACCGAAAGCTTTGACAATTACCCTTGAACCCACATCACAGTCGACTCGGTCCAATGAAATGATTTGGAAGCTAAATTAAAATTCTCAAATATATTTATCTATTTATTATAAAATAATCAGAGTAATTAAATCTCGTTATACTACTTTTATTATTTGATTTTTTGGCCAAAATTTTTATGATTTGATGAATCTAAGATATGTTCTACCAATTTCTAAAAACAGTCTAATGGCACGTTAACTTTGGGTCAAAATTTCTTAATCTATTAAAAAAAAAAACATTATGAACAAGAAATGAGTTTGAACGTTTGTAATTCCGAAGATCTGATATCTGATATCTTAAATGTATAATAGTTATCATTGAATCCGTATCGTTCTCTTCCATATTTATCACAGTGACCCAATAATTGATGGTTCTAGCTAGCCCCAAAAAAATTTGATAACTGTAACAAATGCCAACTTCCTCCCTATTTATATATAGAAATAACCGTGAACAGTAAGAAAAATACTCTCCCTCCCCTATAAATAGAACCTTAAACAAGCATATCAATCATACCAAAGAACAGAAATCAGAAATCAGATTCAGTGATTAAGTGACAATGATTTCTCTAATTTTCTTCGTCTTTTGCTTCTTCTCCTCACAATTTTCTCATCAAGCTTTAGCATTAGATTTCTGTGTTGCAGATTATGCAGCACCTATGAGTCCATCAGGACATTCTTGCAAAGATCCTTCAAAAGTGACTGTGAATGATTTTGTGTTCTCTGGTTTAGATGTTTCTGGAAACAGCTCAAAGATTTTCAAGTTTGGGTTCAAATCTGCGTCTGATACTGAGCTTCCTGGTCTTAATGGACTTGGCTTTTCGTTGGCTCGAGCTGATTTTGAAAAAGGAGCTGTTGTACCAATTCATGCTCATCCTGATGCTTCAGAGATTTCTCTTGTTTTGGATGGAAAAGTCACTTTTGGTTTCATTGCTTCGGATAACACTGTCTACCAGAAATCTCTTGTCAAAGGAGATGTTTTCGTTGTTCCTCAAGGTTTAATGCATTACGCTTTCAATGAAGGTAATATTTATATATGCATTATGTGATTTAATTTTCTTTTGCTCTTCTCTTTTTCCTTTTAAATAACAACTATGGTATGGGTTTATGAAATATAATGTGGAATATATTGGAAAGGAACAAGAGCGGTCAGGGAAAGGAACAAGGGACCTTTCCTTTCTCCCAATTTCCTCTTTTTTTCTAAATTTAATATTGTTATTATATTTTTATATAAAATTAAAATAGATAAATAAATTTATTTTTAAAAAGTTTGACGCCCAAAGAGTTTAGCTTTTTTAAAAAAGGTAGAAAAACTGGACTTTATACCGTTGAGATTAAATTTTAATAATTTAAATTAGCTATATAATTTCTATATATGAAAATATAATAATAATATTATAAAATATTAAATTTGAATAGTTAAGGTTTTGATCTAATGATATTAAGATGAAAAGGGAAAAAAGAGAAAAGGACAGATTCCCCTTTCTTGCAGAAACACTTACCTTGAGCAATTGAGCCCAAAGTCTTTCGCTAATGAAAAGGAAAGAAACACAGTTGCCTTATTGGGTTAATTAATGTCCCTGTTGCAAAATTAAAAATCTTATATTCCTATTATTATTATTTTCCAACTAATTATATTAAGAAATACTTTTGTAGCTATTAATAAAGTAACCATTGTCAAAAAAAATAAAAAAAATTCTAATGATATGCATATTTCACTTGAAATCTTGAATTTTATTGCAGCAGTAATTGTAATAAACTTTATTGGTTACAATTAATATTTATGATGATTATATTTTTATTTCAGGTGATACTCCAGCACCAGTAATTGTAGGATTTTCTAGTTCAAAGCCAAGTGTTCAACTTATGGACTTAGCACTCTTCAGAAGCAATTTAGCCTCTCAAGTGATAACATCAAGCACTTTGATTGGTGCTGAAGAGGTTAAGAGACTGAAGGCCATTTTTGGAGGCTCTGGTTGAAAAATATGAAAAAAATTATATATTGTTATAATATCATATATATGAGCGTAATTAAAGTTTTGTTTCTCTATATTTGTTGCTCAATAAATTATGTTAATAATCGTTGTAATGACACACCAAGAGATTGGGTATCGGGAATCAATCTGATTGAGAAGCACAGCGAGTGTCCCCATGTAGAGGATATTTTTTTATTATCTTAGTATATTTTTCTAATTATCATATAGACACATATCGCTCACTATATAATTTTTTTTTTTTTTTTTAAAAAAAGATCAATTTAGCGGTGGACTATCATCCTAATAAAAAAACTAATTAATTTCATATTCAAATAGAGCTTTCATGACCATATGTATGGATTGAGTATCAGTGAACCATTCAAATATAAATGGTTCAAATTTAATTTCATATTCAAATGTAGCTTTCATGACCGACCATATAAGATACCGATTGAGTATCAGTGAACCATTCAAATATAAATGGTTCAAATTTAATTTTTAATTTTTTGGAAAAAATATTTTATTCAGTATAAATTATAAAATAAAGATAACTTTTTAACTTTCAGATTCTCAAAAAATAATTTTATTAATTTAAAAATTATCAATTGATAATATGTTGTCACATTCAAGAATTTAAGAAAACTTATGATAGTAGCATAAAATCATATCATGGACTTGAATCGCAAACTCTTAACCGTTTATTTTATCAATAAATAAGAATTAAAAGTGTATAATTAATAAATTAAATATAAAAAATGAAAAAAATTATTTAATTATATTTTTAATCTAAATAATTCAAATTAAATCCATCAACATTCATAATTTATCATACACAATAAATTTTTTTATAAAATTTATATATAAAGTCAATAAGCGTGATTAAATCAAAAAGTTGATACAAGTTTAAAAGTAAGTTAACATTATTTTGTAAATTATAAACATAAAACGATAAACTCAAAGTGTGACTCGTACAGCTATCACAAATAACGATTTTATAAAGTAAAAAATGGTAATAAACTGGAAAAGTCAATTCGTGAATGTGATAATAATGATTGAGACTATACTTAGATGATGCAGAGCTCAGCAATCAGCACATCAATAAACATCATAGTTACTCATCATTGTGGCGAGTATATATATGCTCTCTTTCTTAAAATGGGATGATCAATGAACAAAAAATTATAGCCTTGGAAATGGCATGAAAACATAGCCCCCTGCATTGACGATCTTTTTTTGACCAACCCTATATTAAGATTACTGTATAAGAGTAAAACATAGAAACTTCCATGAAATAATCACCATTAATTAATGGACAAGTCATACAAGGTTGTTAAACTTACTCGTTTAAGTAAACTTATGATAAGGCAAAAAACTTGTATGGTGAATTCAAATCATTCGTAAAAATTTACTTTTATCAATGAATATGTATTAATAGTGTATAATGAAATAATTAAAATATAAAAATGGAAACAAATTGATTTAACTATATTTTAAATTCAAAAAATTAAATCAATCAACATCCATAATTTATTATAAAAAAAAATATTCAAATTTATATATAAAGAATAAGCATGATCAAATAGAAAAAATCAGTAAGAGTTTAAGAGCGAATTCGTGTAACTGACTTTATAACTAAAACGAGTATAAGAATGAATTAATCCGATTTTATAAGCTAAAATTAAAAAGAAAAAAAATAGTAAACTTAAAAAATCAACTCATGAGTTTAACCATAATGAAACCCATTTTCAGTTGGATATGGATATGCACATTAACAGAATTTAACGCGTTTCCTTTATATTTTCTGTGTTTAAAAATCAGCTTCCACTTGATATAATAAATTGGATTTAAATACAATAGGTGAGTTATGAGTACTTTTGAGATACACACACATACATCAGAGGCGGAGCCAGGATGCAAAACCAAGGGGGGCGAAAATTACCTACTGAAACCCAGTAGAGTCAGCTTTAAAATTAGGGGGCGAAAATTACAGAATTGGACCCAAAATTTTCATAAATTATGATTTGACCTCATAAAAATTTCAAAAATTTCAATTTAGTCCCTTCTTGAGACTTTTGATAGGGACTAAAATGAAAATATTAAAAATTTTATGAGGCAGAATTATAATTTTCAAAAATTTGGGTCTGATTATGTAATTTTGGGGGGGGGGGCCACCCCTAACCCCCCCGATTCCGCCCCTGACATACATACGTATACACTACTAGAAAATAAAAAAATTGCGACAGAATTTGTGAGAGAAAATTTTTCCCTCGTAAGTCCAAAGAATTTTACAAGGGAACATAGGTTTCCCTCGCAAACTTAAGTCATTTTTCGAAGGAACATAGGTTTCTCTCGCAAAATAACTTAATTTTGTGAGGGAAATTCCGAGGAAAATAGCATTTTTACTCGTAAAAATGATTTGTGAGGACCATTTTTGCGACGGACCTTGATCCGCCGCAAGTTAGTTTTGCGACAGAAAATAGTTTTTTTGCGAGGGAATTTTTCCGCTTAAAAAACAGTTTTTTTTTTTTTTTTTTTTGTTTGTTGGTAGTGGTATAAGGTTTTTGTGAGAATTTTATTAACTTCACTACATCTTTTGATAAAAGGAGGCTTCATAACTGGTGGATCAATCCGGTGGTCAATCTTGGTTCACTGTAGTTACAATTAATGGCAATTCCAGATGCGCTTAATTTTATTTTGCATCAACAATTTTAATAGCCACTTTTTCCCTCTCTTATCCTCTGTTTTGCAGACTAGTTAAACTGTCTTACATTTAGATACTCGCGTAAAATCATTTCCGATGTACTAATAATAATAATAATAATAATACTCGCCTAAAATTATAGTATGGTCCACTGGAAGCTTAGTTTTCTCCTACATGATATAAAGGCTGAGCTGAATATGTTTGTATCTCATATTTTTATTTTTTTTAATGCAAAATTTATTTTCAGGAAAAAATGAAAAAAAAAAAAAAAAAAAAACTTTGAAGGTGTAAATTTGTAAATTAAATTTGTTACCAAGAGTGATAAGCAATTTACAACTCATTTTTTGTGAAATACTTGATTTGGGATTTTTCAATTTCAAAATTCTTTTTCTACCATTTTTAATTTATTTTATATCTAAGAGAAACAGTAACTTGTGTAAATATTGAGAAAAATAAATAAAATATCTGCATCAATCTTTTCAACAATATTGATATAATCTTCTTATTTACTCTGGTATAAAAAAATTGAGGTTGAGTTGGATCCCGGTGTTGCTATGGTTAAAGCATTTCTTTAGGTTTAAAAAGTGCTTATAGATGTACTTATAGATCATTTACTAACATTTAATGCCCAACAATGTTTTGAATAAGATTGTCTCCAATATGAAGATACCTATACTTGCCAAAAAAAAGATCGCCTACCAACAGTAATATCAAATTTTTTTGTTTTTTTAAAAAAAAATCACTTACCTACAAGATTCTCACATTAATTAGCGGATTTCAAAATCACAACCTTATAGTTTTGACCCAATCCCTTTACCAAGGAGACCAACTTTTGTTAGCAATTTAATCTTTAATCGAGCTTGTGGGCTCCTTTTTCTATCCATGGACCGCCATATATGATATACCCATTAGTTATGAACGTCTTTGTCCAATTTTTTGAACCATGATTAGAACTGGCCCAAGCTCCACGTACTTTATGCTCTTGAGCTTCAAAATATCCGTTCAAATGCCAATGAGAGTTGGCATAGATGGTAAGGGATCCGGACTAGGCCAAATGGTCATGGGTTGATCCCTCTGGTCATTGGACTCCTTTGGTAAGCGATCTCGTAAGTGCTCATAGAGTTCGAGGCCGTGCCCTGGCCTTGGTGGGGGACTGATGTCGAACCCCTCCAAAAAATTTTCATATAAAAAAAAAAAAAAATCTCCGTTTAGATACGCATAGACTCAATTTTTAGATATTTCTAGTTAATTTTTTTTTTTGAATTAAGGAGTAATTTGGCTAACGAATTATTACCTCAAAAGCGTCTAACACAAATCACTTTTAAATGGACCAAAAATGCCAAAAAACTTTTAAAAATGTGCGATCGGCCTTTAAAAAAATGGAGTAAAAAATTTTTATGCGAGCGCTGCGGAGTAAAACTTTTTTGTGTTTATCGCTCTTGGAATAAAAGTTTTTTTGTCCTGATCAGTACATTTTTAAAAGTATTTTGGTATTTTTAGCCCACTTAAAAGTTATTTGTACGAGACGCTTCTAAAGTAATAGTTCGTTAACCAAATTGCTTCATAATCCAATTTTTTAGGGTTAATTACTTAATTCAGCTTCATTTTGGTTTTGTTCTCTACTTATGATTTTGGTCCATCAAGTTTACTTTGTTTAGCACTCTTAGTCCCTATAATTTGAAAAACACTTGGAGTTGGTTTAATCATGTTAAATTTGCCTATGTGTCACTAACAACGTTAATTTGGTGCTGACTAAGCGAGCTCATGTGGCGAAATATTGACCTGGACATTTGAGGAAAGGAAAAAAAAAAAATCCAATTTTTCCCTCTTCAACTTTGTTTATCGTCGATATCTATACCTTATATCTTCTTCAGATTTGATCTGAAAAGCTAAACCTTATCTTCTCTTGCTTCCTTACTCCAACACAAACGCGAAAGATCATTCTTTCCCTTAGTTTGCACTTATCCATACACACAGAAAGAAAGCAAAGAGAAAGTACATATCTAATTTCTCTCTCTAAAATCTCATCTGAAATAAAGAACAAAGAATCAGTCGAAGTTCAAAAGGATTATATGATTTTTTGATTTTGTTTCTGGATGAAAGATGAACGGTGGAGAGGAACCATAAGTATTGTGCTATTTTTCGATGCCGTTGCTGTAACACTCCAAATTCCATACTTCAAAATGTGTCGGTTGACACTTAGTTTTAGAAAACTTAACAGAGTTTGAGGTGCTACCACTTAGAGTAATGCGGAAACGGAGAGCATGCGCTAACGTTTGGATGATGAGTAACTGATACAAAATGCTCAGACATATGCTGATGCCTTGACATATGCTGATATATTAAAATTTCCCAAAGTAATATTCATATGATACATTAGTACAGAGCTTTGTATAATTACAAATCTTTATGGTAACCATACAATCTCCAACGAAACCGTAGCTAGACTTGGGGCAATGAACCTAACTCAGTTAATCAAACAATTTGTCCAGGTAGGTGTCTATCGTGGGAGTCTCACGGTGACTTATTGACTGATCCACATAGACTAGCCCTGCCTTCGGCACCAAACTGTTTGAGTAACATCGTTAAATCTGTGCCAGAAAGAATGCTCTGTTGATACCCTTCCAGCATTTGCCTTGACGGTGCCTCTTATCGGCTCCTCCCTTCGGTGCCTTTTCACGGCTCCATCTACCGGTGCCTCCTCTGATCCTGGTTCCTTTCCTAAACCTTAGACAAATCTGAGGTCCAATACCCATCGGACCTTAGGTAACAGTTAACCTCATGTGAAAAGTATAAACAATGTATGTATGACCGATGTTCATTACATTACAGCAATAACCAACACATAAGCACACAGCAGATGTAAGGTTAACAACACAACAATACATAGCACACCACACATGTAAAGTTATCTACGTTTGCAGTAACCAGTGCCACGACAGCTCCTCGTGTCCTCAGCGCTAGGAAAACTCAACGGTATTATCAAGACTATATCCCGTATAAAGCTGAATGTATAAACAGGTGACCTAAGCTCCATAAACTTAGTTACAGTGCCTGGCCCAAGACCTAGTCTTGTTCATCACTTCATGAATCATTCTATCACATACATGCATACAAGACACTTTAGAGTTAAAGTTACAGTACGCGAACGTATCTTTCACCGCGTCATTGTCAAAACGCCCGACCATTGAACCCGACTCCGGACTTCCCGGATATCCTATACATTATTGTCGGATTATTATATGATATTTGATAAATATAATATTGCTCAGAATAATATTCTAAAGGTTTAATTTACCTTTCTAACCTTGGTGGATTATTTATTACATTTTTGCCCTTACACTTTAGCAAAAACGTAATACTGAATTTTCTGCCCAGATTTTTTGATTAACTTTGAAAAATCATAATTAATTCTACAAAAATCGAAATGAGGTTCCGTAAAATTCCTCAGAATCCTTGTCATGTCTATTTTCAAGGAAAAATATATGTTTTCACCCAGAATTAGTGAATCATTCCAGTTTTAAATTTTTCAACCTCTACCCAGAATTTTCCCAGAAAACGTAGCCTTATTTCAAGAATTTTTATCTCCTTCCACAAAACTCAAAATGAAACACTCTAGGTATTTTTGAAAATCCCTAGAAGTATAATTTAACCATGAAAAATTTCATAATTTTATAACTTCATATTTAACATAAAAGCATGGCCTTTTTGATGCTGACTCAGAAAACGTTTAACCGAAAATTTCGCCACTTTGACCTTCAACTTCCAAGAATTTTGCTCCATCATATTTTTCATCAAATTTTCGAAATAAATCTATTTTTAACCATAAAAACATGAAAAAAAAATATATTGTAAGATTAAAGATCAAAGCATTATTTATCTATGAACTTAAAAACTAAACTCAAGAACTTACTTGATCTTGCTTCTACTCCTTCAAGCCACTCCTCACTCACTCTCTACTCTTTAGAAATCACCTCTTGGAGCTGATTTGGTGTGAAGAATGAAGAGGAGAGCTTCTCTATTTATAGGGAAAAATTGAGGACACAAATGGCAATTAAATTTGACCAAGTCTCACCTTAACCATTGGATTCAATTCACTTTACTAGAGCTAATCCTATCCCTTCATTGTGTTTAGAAAACCCTAACTTAACCAACAAGTTGGCTTAGAAAAGATCAATTTACTATTGATGATATTTTCCCAATTTTTGCATGTGTTTTTATGATGACAATATCTTGGATATTTATTGTTTAATCTTCTTCTCTCTCTCTCCCTCTCTCTCTCCTTATCCTCTTCCAGCTTATCCTCTTCCATTCTATCTTCTTCCATTCTATCCTCTTCCAAATTGTTCCCCCCATTAATGCTCCTATGTGCTTCTTTAATGTATTATCTTTGAATAATAAACTTCCTTCTTCTTTCATCAAGCAAACCGTGTACCCCTTTCCCTTGGCCCTTAAATTGTGTTTCCTTTGTGTTATGATAATTAAATACTCAAGCTTTCCTATTGGTTCTCCCATTTTCACATGGATTTAGGTTAATTAGGTAATTAATTAGAACCTTTGGATTTAACTTTATTAGATTTAATCTTGGCCTTTTATTTGCAATCCTAATTAGCATTCCTAATATGGTGGTTTAGGTGCCATTAGGTATATTTGTCAAGATGTGCTTGGTTTCTAGATTAATCATGGTCATTAGAAACTCATTTTGTGCTAATATTGAACCCTTATTGGTTCTTGATTTTTAATTAAGTCAAAATATCCGTAATTGATGACTTTTAATATGCCTTTTAATTAATTATGAAAGTTCATTTAATTATTTTAATTAATGTAAATTTAATTGTCCATTAATTGTTTTCTCTAATTGGTTTAGGCATTTCCATAACATTTTATGGCTCTTTATGATTAAATATGAACTTTGTAATATGAAAATTATAAGGTATTTTATGATCCCTAAATTAAAATTAGAAAATTTGGTCTTTGGTTATTTCAATTCTTAGAGAAAATTCCCTAAATTAAAATAAACAAGTTACAAAATTTTGAGACCACATATTCACCTATTTTTAATGGGTATTATTTATCAAAATATAATATTTATGATAAATATGAGTTTTAGGGTATTACGATTCTTGAATCAAATTTTATTTTGGGAAAATCCATCTCGGGGCCCATATTGGCAAAAAATGTCAAAAAAGGTCTAAGAAAAAGTCACATGTCAAAAACTGGCGTAGGGCCTTTTCTGGGTATTATTTCATAAAATGTTCGGTTAAGGACTAAATTTGCCAACAAACAATTAGGCCAGGAGCGCTGGGCACAAATAAGTTTTAATGGGACCAAAACAACCAACGAACAATTTTTTTTGTTAAATCAGCACAACACCGTTAGGAGGCAATTAACTCTGTGTAAAATGATTGCCACATTGGTTTTGACTTCCACGTCGGAGGCAATTTTTTTCAATACTGCAAAGATTTTGAAGCATAATTTTAGGTCCGAAATCACGGTTTGAGCGAGCTCCTCCGTTGAACAATTACACGAATAGAGCAAGTGGCCATAAGACTCGAGAACTCAATCTCCAGGACCTTCACGCTTCACCATCTTCTTCCACCGTCGACGGAGACCTTCATTCTTTCATTACCACCACCATCTGGTTTTGGGGAGAGAGGTAGGAAGAAAAATTGAAAAATCAAAGGAGGCGAGAGCAGAGGCGAACTCACACCACAACACTGCCGGCGATCATGAACCAAGCTTCTTCCATCTTCGCCGGTGGCGTTCACCCTGAGTTTGAGTTTCACCGTTGCTCTTACAATTTCGTCTCTTTGATTTCACCGAATGCGTTGCTGTCCCCTGCCCCTCTTCCATCGTCACCCACAATCTTCCATCTTCATTCATCAATATCTCCATTAATTTTTTTCTCCATGGCTGGTGAATCAAAATTGAATGTGGCTTTATCTTTGATGGTAGTTTGTGGCTGAATCTCTTTTCTCTTGTAGCGGTGGGTTGATTCTTGAGCTTAGGGTTTCAAAAGGAGTATTTTTCCATCCAATTTTAAAACGAAACCCATATTTGCGCAATTCCCACACTACGCTGACGATGATGATTTGGGGATTCTTCAGCTAAAAAAAAACGAAACCAAGATAGAGGATGATGGGTTTTGCCCAGGATGGAGGTCGACGGTGAAGATTGAGCAGCTAAGGTGTGAAAATCCTTCGAAGCTCCTGGATGTGCAAATGGATGATGGAGTGTGAGAGATTCCCCAGGTCAAAGGCCTGAAACTCTCCCTGAACTCGCTGGCTATTCCTAGTTGTTCCGATAAGAGTGGAGAAGACGACGGTGGTGTTGGTGCTCGGCGTGAAGGAGAGTGATGGGGGTGAACGTTCACGGTGGAGGAGGATGAAGGCGTAGGTGAAAACGAGAGGGAAGGGTCGAAGATGATCCTTGAATCCAGATGATGAAGTCGTCAATCCCCCCTTGTGAACGCGTCTTCTTTCTCCACTTAATGTCTCGTTGGCACCCCATACTCAATTCCTCGGGTCATTCATTTTGTCCTCGTGGCATTTTGGTGGAAGTCAAAACCAACGGACGTTAGTTGCCTCCCGATTATCTTTGTCTTTGATTTAACAAAAAAAAATTGTTTGTTGGTTATTTTGGTCCCATTAAAATTTATTTGTGCCCAGCGCTCCTGGCCTAATTGTTTGTTGACAAATTTGGTCATTAACCCTAAAACGTTAGTTGTTAACAACTACTGATATAGTTGTTAACGGATGATGATTTAGTTGTTAATGGAACTGATTTAGTAGTTAGGATATTGTTGTTAATGCTACTAATTTAGTTGTTAGCAGTGTACGATTTAGTTGTTAACGGTTATGAAATAATAGTAGAAAAGGCCCTGAGGCCTTTTTTTACATGTGACTTTTTTTGGGCCTTTTTTGACATTTTCTTGCTAATATGGGCCCTAACATGGATTTTCCCTTTTATTTTCCTATTCCTTTTTCACATGTCTATGTCCATTTATTTTGCCACCTCATCTTATACAATCAGCACAAACTTAACAGTGTTAGTGACACGTAGGAAAATTTAACACCATTAAACCAACTCTAAGTCATTTTTCAAATTATAAGGACCAATGGTGTTAAATGGAACAAACTTCAGTGATCAAAACCCAAATGAACTCAAACTTTAGGAACTAAAAGTTGTATTAATTCAATTTTTTTAATACAAATATAAAGTATTTATAGTTTATAGTTTAATATTATCTGGCTAGTTAGACAAGAAAAAAGGAGCAAACTGCATAGTTAGACTTCAAAAATTCCAACAACATGTCGTGCTTTTATTTTTAGAAAAATAATAGTTGACAAAGACTTTAGAACACCTTACCTAAAGAAATCCGAGAATTAGGACTTTTTCCCCACAAATGACCTTATGACATGTAGCACCAAGTTTTTCTCAATTGTGAATGTACTGAATGCCTGAATTCACATTCTATGCTTATTCAAAAGATGAGTATAGGATGCTTATCCCTAAATATTTTTTAAAATAATTCTCCATGCACTAATGATAAATTACCTTAAGATATTGGGTATTGAAAAAAATATTTTTCAATGCAGGACTAGAAAGTAATTAATTTGAGATGCTTGGTATAAAAAATATTTTAGGTGCAACATACAATTTAATCTAAATAAATAAAAATACATAAAAAATGGTTTCACCCCCAAAATTAGAGGGATGAGTAAGATGAGCATGGCAAAATTCACATTAGATGCTTCTTATGTGATTTTCTTTCTAATTAGAGGGATGAGGCCATTTTTTTAAATTTTTATATATTTTATTTATTTAAATTAAATTATATGTTGCATTCTGAAATTTTTTTTCACTCAGTATCTCAAATTAATTAATTTTCACAATACTAGTGTTACAAGAAAAACATTTCTAAATGCAAGACTGAAAATTAATTAATTTGAGATACTAAATGCAAAAAAACTTTTATGATACAACTTATAGTTTAATCTAAATAAATAGAATGTATAAAAATAAAAAAAAACCTCATTCCTCTAATTAGAGGCAAAAGTATATAAGAAACACCGCACATAATGTGAACACAAATGTGAACCCGAATGTATCAAATCAATTATTATTTCATTTTGTCCCAAAATCGTTATCAAATTTCAACGCCCTCCTGGTTTTTCTAGTCTATTAAATTAGATACTATTACTATTCAAATAAAAGTAACCGAAATCTTTGACAATTATCCGTGAACATATATCACAGTTAAGCTCAGTCAAATGAATTGATTTGCAAGTTAAATTAAAATTCTCAAATATATTTATCTATTTATTATTAAGAAATCAGAGTAATTAAATCTCGTAATACTACTTTTATTATTTCATTTTTTGGCCAAAACTTTTATGATTTGATGAATCTAAGATGTGTTCTACCAATTTCTAAAAACAATCTAATGGCACGTTAACTTTGGGTCAAACTTTCTTAATCTTTTCAAAAGAACATTATGAACAAGAAATGAGTTTGAACGTTTGTAATTCCGAAGATCTGATATATTAAATCTTAAATGTATAATAGTTATAATTGAATCCGTATCGTTCATGTCCATATATATCACAATGGCCCAATAATTGATGGTTCTAGCTACCCCAATAAAATTTGATGCCTCTAACAAATGCCAACTTCCTCCCTATTTATATATACAAATAACCACCCTTTCTCTTTAGGTTCAACTAGCAAAGGGGTTGAATACTCTCACCAAAAAGAGGGGGTTCGATCTTGGAGTTGGTCAAGGCGCGTTGGGTGAGATCATAACTTCGAGTGCCTAGGTAAACGCCTAAGGGTAATAGACGGTTCATGCTGCCCAACATTGTTTTCACCTAGGAGGAGAGACTTCGTCTTACCCTTGAATTGTGGGTGAGGCCAACTCCTTTTCTAAAATATTTGTATTAAAAAAAATTATATATGTATGTATGTACACACATACATACATACAAATAACCGTAAGCTATAAGAAAAAAGTACTCTCCCTCCCCTATAAATGGAACCTTAAACACACGTATCAATCACACCATAGAACAGAAATCAGAAATCAGATTCAGTGATTAAGTGACAATGATTTCTCTAATTTTCTTCGTCTTTTGCTGCTTCTTCTCACGATTTTCTCATCAAGCTTTAGCATTAGATTTCTGTGTTGCAGATTATGCAGCACCTATGAGTCCATCAGGACATTCTTGCAAAGATCCTTCAAAAGTGACTGTGAATGATTTTGTGTTCTCTGGTTTAGATGTTTCTGGAAACAGCTCAAACATCTTCAAGTTTGGGTTCAAATCTGCGTCTGATACTGAGCTTCCTGGTCTTAATGGACTTGGCTTTTCGTTGGCTCGTGCTGATTTTGAAAAAGGAGCTGTTGTACCAATTCATGCTCATCCTGATGCTTCAGAGATTTCTCTTGTTTTGGACGGAAAAGTCACTTTTGGTTTCATTGCTTCGGAAAACACTGTCTACCAAAAATCTCTTGTCAAAGGAGATGCTTTCGTTATTCCTCAAGGTTTAATGCACTACGCTTTCAATGAAGGTAATATTTATATATGCATTATGTGATTTAATTTTCTTTTGCTCTTCTCTTTTTCCTTTTTAAATATAAAATATAATGTGGAATATATTGCAAAGGAACATGCCGTTAGGGAAAGGAACAAGGAAGCTCTCCTTTTTCCCAATTTCCTCTTTTTTCTAAATTTAATAATTTATAAAATTGTTATTAGAAAGATTCCTCTGGCAGAAACATTTACCTTGAGCAATTCAGCCCAGAGTCTTTTGCTAATAAAAAGGAAAGAAACACAGTTGCCTTATAGGGTTAGTTTATGTCCCTATTACAAAATTAAAAATCTTATATTCCTATCATTATTATTTTACCAACCAATATTCCTATATTAAGAAATACTTTTGCAGCTATTACAAAAGTAACCATTGTAAAAAAAAAAAAAAAAAAAACAAGATCGATGTCTAATGATATGCATATTTCACTTGAGATCTTGAATTCTATTACATAAGTAATTATAATAAACTGTATTAGTGACAATTAATATTTATGATGATTGTATTTTTGTTTCAGGTGACACTCCAGCACCAGTAATTGTGGGATTTTCTAGTTCAAAGCCAAGTGTTCAACTTATGGACTTAGCACTCTTCAGAAGCAATTTAGCCTCACAAGTGATAACATCAAGCACTTTGATTGGTGCTGAAGAGGTCAAGAGACTGAAGGCCATTTTTGGAGGCTCTGGATAAAAAATATGAAAAAAATTTATATAATGTTATAACATCATATGAGCGTAAATAAAGTTTTGTTTATCTTTATTTGTTGCTCAATAAATTATGTTAATCATCGTTGTATTGACTCGCCAAGAGATTGGGAAATGGGATAGAGAAAAATAATCTAATTGAGAAGCAGAGTCTCCCTATCTAGAAGATATTTTTTATTATTATCTTATGTTTGTATATTTTTTTAATTATCATATAGACACATATTGCTCATATATAATCAATTTAGCGGTGGAATATCATTGCTAAACAATTAATTAGTGACCATCTATTTTACAGAAGAATAAATTTTGTCATGAACCCATTGTTTTGTTTATATTTTACAATTTCATTACATGACTTGTTACAATCCAACAGAGTCATCATCTTTAAAATAAAATGAATCAAGAGTAAAATTGAGGCAGCAGTGTCATAAATAAATAGAATTGTCTAAACATGATCTTTAATTAGGTCATAATTAAGCGGTGGAAGTTATGGATACACGCTGGCAAAAACAAGAAAGTTACGGATACCGATAAACATATAGTCACAATTAGAGGCAAGACTTTTTACCTCAGTTAGAGGATCTTATAATATCGTAAGCACATAATAATTACTGATCACATCGAGAAAATAAATAACGCAGAAAAAGACTTTCCACGTGGGTTACAGGTTGCTAAATGTTTAACCAAGGATTGATGAATATGAGTGGAATCAGGAAAGTTAAAGCTCATAACTATATTGGTTGACTTACACTAAAAAAAAAAAAAAAAAAAAAAAAAAAAAAAAAAAAAGACTTTTTGTAACATTTAAAATTATGTATTTGTAGCGGTTTTAACCGCCACTACTACAAAATACTTAAAAGACGACCTAAAAAAGACCCAATTAACGTCCTTATTCTTAGGGACGTTGGGGAGAGTGTAGTAGTAAATTTCCATATGAGGCGACCTGAAATGGGTTCAGGTCGCCTCATATGAGGCGACCTGAAATGGTTTCAGGTCGTCTCATTTCTCATATGAGGCGACCTGAAATGGGTTCAGGTCGCCTCATATGAGGCGACCCGAAATTGTTTCGTGTCGTCTCATTGCTCATATGAGGCGACCTGAAATGGGTTCAGGTCGCCTCATATGAGGCGACCTGAAATGGTTTCAGGTCGTCTCATTGCTCATATGAGGCGACCTGAAATGGTTTCAGGTCGCCTCATTGCCTCATATTAGGCGACTGAACCCATTTCAGTCGCCTATTATGATCCAAAGACGCCCGAATTATTTTCAGTCGCCTTAAAGTAATTTTTTTTTAAAAAAATGTGCTTGCCGTTTTGTTTGGCCAATTTGCTGCAAATGCTCCACAAAATAATTAAGCGCATATCCGACTATAATATATTATGACCGTATGAATTATATGTATGTGCATTCCATCAAGAAGGTGAAATAACAATGAATACAAATGGTTCAATAAGAAAATTGTAAAAGTGACTTCAACAAAAGAATTGGCTACACACATACAAGATCATACAAGAGAATGACAATATATATGTTCTAATCAGTCAACAAAATCAATCACATTCACAACTTAGCTTCCAACATAACCATGAGGATGCAAGAATATCAACAACTCCAAAGAGAAAACTTCAACATGCGAGCCTCGAAGGCAAGTTCAGAAAGTCACCTAAGAAGGCAATAAACTTTCAAAGAACTTCAACAACAAAAGAAAGAATGTATGACCTAGATTTTGGTTACTAAAACTAGACCAAAACAACAAACAAAGCACCACTATGACAACAAATTTTTCTCACATTTGGAGGCAATTAATCTCCAAAATTTCACAACAAATTTCACAATTTAATGCAGCAATTAGATAGCATCAACATTCCCTTCAATTGGCAAATAACACCGATATGCGACAAGAGGCAAATATATATAGCAAAGAATGACTTTTGAACACGAAGCTTAACAGAATTTCAAGGTTTCAAGCATACGAATTTAGCTCAACTCTAATGCTAAAGTGAATGAGAGCCACCTAGTAATAATCACAAGCACCACACAAGCAAATCAAACACCTCCCAAGCAAGAAGCACACATAAAACTTTCAAAGAAATCGCTTATGATGGTATGATTCAACAAAATTCTCAAGTCTTGGTTATTGGAAAATCAAATGCAGAAGGTATAATGGCAAAATCAAACCTCATATGACAAGATCTATTTCCAAATTAAACAAGTGATCTAACCTCATATTCACAAGAATTAAAGTGGCAAATTCAAGAGCAAGACCAATAATTTACGTAAACCGATGTCAAGACAGACTTAATAAGTTTCACAATGACAATCACCCTACAAGTAATGACTTGCCTATATATTCACATTGAGCCATGTTCAAGAAGATATCTAGCCATCATGTCTCGAATCGAATCGATGTCATCCCGTGAGTACGGATCCTCGCATTTAAAAAAGCGTAAATTGGAAAACAAGGTATAATTAACAACCGAAGTACCACAACAAAAAATATCATCATTTGAGGATCACGGAGCATTACGTACGTTTTGCAAGCCGGTAGTACGTCCGGCGGAAACGATAGATTGCATCCAATTGATAACGTAGTATCCGCACTCGGTGTTCCCTAGTTGGTGATGGCACTATAAAAAAAAAACAAATTGTTAAACGTAAAGCTACCGTGTCTCGAAAAAACTTGAATTGAAACTACTTACCTTCGGATAAAACCACTTCGGTCCACCCGCTCTCGTGCTCCAAAGAACTGCCTATATGTCCTAAGACCACTATCATTAAAATGGAAATTAACGACATGAAAACAATTCATTTAAAAAAAGAATCGATGATTTAGACAAAAATATTTACTTACTCGGCAAACATGGTTTTGATATCCTCGCTTGGCCCGCCACCTATGGAATCGAACCAATAACATGCGTTCTTGGCGGGACAAACAACGCACGTGGTCTAATGAGCACTACAACATATACATATTAATATTAAACTAAGATAAAAAAGCATTTTTTCCTTAAAAATCTTATATAGGCAAAAAAAAAAAAGCACCCTTCATGTATTGGCGCTAGATAACAAGACGATTTTATGTCGCCCATTGTTAAACCAACATAAATGGCCCTCCCGGCTAAGATATTGCGAGCCAAGCCGTGGATCCAGGACATAAGAATCCAATAGGTCTCCCTTTTGCGTATGTCGTGCGTACACTACGATCGAAATAAAATGATAAGTGTTGTTGAATATATTAAACAAAAAAAGAGTATTGACATAATTAAAGGGTAAAAAAACTTACAAGATTGCAAGTTGAAGCCACTTGTATATCTAAACAGTCCATATGCATAAACTCACAAATCTTTCCCGTCAATTGATATCGGATATGTCTTGTCTCGCACCAAAATGCCCGAGGCATCTCGCAAGCCGATAGAGACGATGTCCCGGTAGAGCTCTCGCAAATGCGTTGATAAGTATGGAAATCTGCCCGCCTTGTTCATGCTATGAAAACATAATAAACAAATTATGAGTGGGTTAGCAATGAAAATCAATCTTAAACCCTACTCATCGTCAATCGAGAATGTATTTCTTACCATTGGAGGTGTCGTCCCCACCTCAATAAGATGATGCGGCCAAAGGATGAACGATGTGGTGGCGGCGTCTAGCGTGGGAACCTCCTCATCAACAATCGGGATGGTTGTCTTTTCTTCCCCTCTCGCATACTTGTCGAGTCACCCTAGTTGGTCTTGTGGAATTTGCATATTGTGGTGTGTGGTTTGTTCTGGGTAAACAAGACCATCTCGCAACAATACGCCGGTGTGGGTCATCCAAATATAGGCGGCGGGGTTGTCCCCCCGTGGAGTGTGAGAAGGCTCGCCGCTCGTCAATAAGTACATCCGGAGAGTGATGAGAAGGTTCGCCAATAGGTACATCCGGAGCGTGAAAACTTTCCTTGCCGCTTGGGAAGGCCGGGGATTCCTCGTTTGAAGGTTGCGTATTTACCTTCCCTTGTATCATCTCCCTCATTTCACCCCGTACTTGTGCCATAACCTCATCTACGAGGACGCTCGAATTTTGGCTACAAGCCGAGGACTAGGGTTGTCATCGTCATGCGAACAACTCGAACGCCGTCCAAAGTATTTCGCGACACTAACTCCCCTCGGCTCCCCATGAACAAAGATCAAGGTAATCGGGCTTCCCAATCGCCGTGGACAAAATGTCCATCCGTGTACCCGGCGTGAATGAACCTTGGCCGCTTTGCTACTCAAGCACATCCCGTATCATAGGATTTTTCATAAATATTAACTAATTAAACTCTAAAAATATGAAACAACCGAAGCTATTTAATACTTCTAATTTAACTACTTACAATCTTTGAAGCAACCTCACCACATCTTCATTTATGTATTTCTCGCGCTTCATCCTTGCAGCTATCCATTTTTTGTGGCGAGGAGGACGCTTAGGGGCCTGGATAACAGTGGAAGGATCGGATTGAGCAGCTTCCTTCATTTTCTGCAACTCTTCTTCCATCAGCCTCCGTTCAAGCTTCTTATAGCCACCCCTAGACATGCAATGCGGATACTTATTTCTCGCTTGCCTCTCCCTATTGGCTCGACTTTTTTCTTGTGACACGAAAACAAATAAAACCGAGCCTTCGATGTCAAATAGATTCAACTAAAAGATAAGATATGAAAGAAATTTTACAAGAAATTCGGATTCTCGGCGTGACGCCACAAACTCCCTCCAAATCCTGGACTAATGTAATCATAGTCCTGACATGGGTCCTTGTCCCTCTTTGCCCCTCGAATATACTTTCTAGTGAGCTTGTTCTTAAAGTCTTTCCAACGTATACGAACCTCGCCCATCCAATGCTTGTTCATGGCCTTATTGTTAGGCACATCATACGTTTGCTTTGCAAGGTAAAAGAGAAGATATGAAAGAAATCAAGTGATAAAACTAAAGATACAAATGCATAAGATATCGAAAGTGAGATACCAAAAGTTGTGCCCAGATCAACTCCTTCGTTTTAGGAGGAACCAACTTCCAATGAGAGAATACAATGCGAACTTTGCTTCGAGCCGATAGCCTACGTAGCTAATGAAATTGTCTTCCTCTGGACCAATTGGTTTCATATTGGCATCGAACTCCACATGCAGCCTCTTTTTCTGACCACCACGACGTGCAATTAATGCACCCATATGTGTGCTACCTCTACCCCTTCTCACCACCGGTACATCATTCCCACCATCACCCGATGACTCGTCAGAGCTAGACATATTCCTGTTCATCAAAGACAAATGAATAATGTTAGATAGGGTTATTATTAAATAATAAACGAATGAATAAAATGAACTAACATGTTAAACCTGTACAAAAATAACATAGGACTTTCTCACAACTTAAGATCTTACTTTATATGGTTTCCCATATTCCTTCAGAATGATCCTTCTTTGGAGCATATTCTTCATCATCTACCAATTCTACTTCACGTGTTGTCGGTGGATTTGTTGTGAAAGGGAGTGTATCGTCCAGTTCAAGGATTCTTCACCATACGTCTGTTTTTTACTTTGAAGTACAATGGACATTTTGTTATTTGCGTGTGGTCTCGTAACATAAAACACTTGTTTCGCCCGGCTTGCTAGAATGAATGGCTCATCTCTATGACCAAGTCTTTGAAGATCAACTCGAGACAAATCCAAATTTAGGATCTATTACAACAAAGATTATTGTTAACCCACTTACATTTAAATAAAGCAACTTTGAACTTGGTGTAGCTCATCTCCCATATTTCTTCAATAACTCCATAATAGGCCATAGATGCTAACACCGGGTTTTTGTCTTTCGAACTCGAAAAGTGCATGGATTCAGCTTCAACCATCACCCCACCGTTTTTTGCACGAACTCCCGTCATCTTGGTCTTTTGTGTAGAAAGAATATCCGTTGATATCATAACTTGTCCAAGTGATGACCCGATAAGAAGGCCCCCGGCTAACCACTCGATTGTAGCCGACACACCGGTCTCGTGCAATACCTTCTCCTGGAACCACTTTATAAATGTCTTCTTTTGCTCATTCGCTATCTGCATGTCATTCTTCCTTGGATTCATATTCTTCAAACTCTTTCTGTGTTTATCAATGTATGGTTGAACTTCTTCCGTATTATTCAAGATGTACAGGTGTGCTTGCAACACCTCTGCACGAAGCATATTCTTCAGCTTGATTCCTCGAGTTCCCTCACTTATCCCCTTATCATGCTGAGATTGTAACGTCGCCCCTGATAGATAATCTTTACAGAACTCCATAGCCTCTTCCACTACATATCTCTCAACGATTGAGGCTTCCTCGATAAGGATTTTTAGAATACCCTTTTAAGATCTTCATGTATCGCTCGAAAGGGTACATCCACCTTAGGTAAACCGGACCGCAGAGCCTTACCTCCCTTACCAAGTGCGCTATCGTGTGCACCATTATATCGAAAAATGCGGAGGAAAATGCATCTCTAGTTGGGACAAAATAATATAACCCTCATTTTCCAATTCATCCAACTTTTCAATGTCAATGACTTTGTTACATATAGCATTAAAGAAAATACACAATTTTGTTATAGTGGTCCGCACTTCATCTTTCATAATGCCCCTAATAGCTACCGGTAATAGTTGTTGCATCAACACATGATAATCATGAGACTTCATTCCCACTAACTTCAAATCGTCCATTGAAACACACCTTCTCAAATTTGAAGAATATCCTTGTGGAACCTTAATGTCATATAGACACCCACACAAACTTTTTTTCTCCGCTTTTGATAGTGTATGAGCCGCCTCCATGTATGCCCTCTTACCATCTTCCGTTACTCGTGGATGTAACCGTTCTCTTATTCCCATATCAACCAGGTCTAGTCTCGCACTAATTCCATCCTTAGTCTTCCCGGTATGTGCAAAAGAGTAATCGACAAGGCTATCGCAAACATTTTTTTCCACATGCATCACATCAAGATCGTGTCTCACATCAAGACTACGCCAATATGGAAGATCAAAGAAAATTGATCTCTTCTTCCATTTATTCTTCTCACCCGCAATCCTTTTCTCGTTTACCCAATGTGACATTGATATGCATCACCCGACTATAGACTTCCTCTCCGGTTAATGCCTTTGGAGCCGTTCTATGCTCCGTGAAGCCGTTAAAACGCTTTCTTAACTTACGATATGGGTGGAACCGATCAAGAAACCTCCTATGACCGAGGTAGACCGTTTTTTCCATGCTTTAATTGCTGGAAGTTTGTGTCGCCTTCACATATTGGACATGCTTTATGCCCCTTCACACCGTACCCGGACAAATTTCCGTATGCGAAAGTCGTTGATCGTGGTAAAAATCATTGCACGCAACTTGAAGGACTCCTTCTTATATGCATCAAACACATCTATGCCTTCCTCCCACAACTTCTTCAAATCCTCAACCAAAGGCGTCAAGTACACATCGATATTGTTACCAGGCTGTTTTGGTCCAGAAATCATCATAGAAAGCATCACATACTTGCGTTTCATACAAAGCCAGGGAGGTAAGTTGTATATTACAAGGAGAACCGGCCATGCACTATGGGTACTGCTAAGAGTTCGATACGGATTGAAGCCATCTGTACAAAGCCCCACCGAAGGTTTCTTGGCTCAATGCCAAATTGCGGAACATTTCGTCTATTTTCTTCCATTGGAGAGAGTCACCGGTGCCGTAGATATTTTCCATCGGATATTCTCTCATCGAATGCCATCTCAACTTCTTTGCATTGCTTCACTAGTAAACGTACGCTTAAACCGAGGAATTATGGGAAGATACCACAAGGCCTTCAAAGGTTGCCTTTTTTTTTGTGATCTCCAGAACCACCACCTTTCTTCACTTTGTATCGTGAAGTTTTACACTTCGGACAATTACTAAGGCCTTCATACTCATTTCTGTACAATATGCAGTCATTAGGGCAACTGTATCTTTTTATTCTCCATACCCATCGTAGATAAGATTTTCTTGGCCTCATACATACGATTTGGAAGTACATTATTATCTGGCAACATATCACACAACAATTCAAGCAACGATGTGAAACTGCTATCGGTCCACCCACATCTTGCCTTTAAGTTGACCAAATGTAAGGTCCCAAATAACCATGTATACTTAGTACACCCAGGGAACAAAGGTGTCTCGCATCACTCCGCACGCTATCATATTCATGCGGTTGTGCAAAGGATTCGACCTCAACATCATGAATCATTCTCTCCATTCCATCATCATCTACCTCAACTTCATTTTCGTAGGATGCACCGGGAGTTACCTCCTCACCATGCCATATCCACGTTGTGTATCGAAGGTTTATTCCATCACAAATTAGGTGGTCCCTTATATCAAGAATATCCCTTCGAACCCCATTTAAACAATTAACACATGGACAATAGTACATCCCATTTTTTGTAGCCACATTCCTTCTAGCAAATTCAATAAACTCTTCCACCCCATTCTCATATTCTTCACTAGTTCTCAAAGCATTCATCCAACTATGACCCATTTTCTTATCACCTAAGACATTTCCAACAACAATCAAGTTCATAACAATTTCAATAACGACATGGTTTTTTCTCAATCTTGTAAAAAAAATTCTAAGGCAAAGATTTCCCTCAACAAACAGACATCCCAAAATTTCAACAACAAACCATTTCAACTTAATTCAACAAAACTTACTAACTAAGGCAATTTAGAAAATATCAGCTATTAAATTTCATCAATACAAAAAACTAAAATATATCTAAGTTGTCTAAGTCATAAACTATAAATTATGGACATCTAAGCATCATTATCCATACTACAAAGATTACCTAGTTCAATGCACATCAACAACAAAACAATATTTAACTATAATTACCTCAACTTTAAATTCCTCTCCTTGAAATTTATTTGCTCTAGTCAACCTAAAGACAACAACAATAAAGACAACATTAGAATTATTCAAACTAACATTGAACTTAGGATATAACATATGAGAGGGAATAATTGTATGACAAAAGCAACATGATTAAAAATACCTACCCTAGACCCCTCAAGCTCTTGTGGGTTGTTGTCGTGGCCAAGTCACAAACAAGTAGTCGGTATAAGATCAATATTTATCAACTAAATCCCCCAACACCGATTTGTTCCATTTCCTAGCAATAAAACAACCATTACAAAAGCATGAGAAGAAAGCATGGATATGGCATGGTGAGGAAGTAACAAGTCTACCAAATTAAAGTGGTGTGTTTTGAAACTAAAAGCAACATGAACACAAATAAAACTAAATACTATGTAGACTTACCCTAATTTTGCAAGACTCATAGACCCTTTTTATTTTTAAGAAAAATTGGTGTGTTTTGAAAAAGAGGGAAGATTTAATGTAATTGCAACAATACAAGAATGCACCATCAAAATCCTCTTTTTTTTGTCGCTATAGCTTCTCGCCATATGTTTCCAAATTCAAAAAGAAAATGCTAAGTAAAACAAACAATTCATCAAAATGCTAAGTAAAACAAACAATTCATCAACAATGAACAAAGAATTCTCAACAATGAACAAACAATTCTCAACAACACACTTTGAATCCTCTCATTTTCTATCATGTCCCCCTCGTCCCGTTCATTTCCCTTTTTCATCCTTCCCACACATATCAAAACCAAAAGAGAGAAAAAGCTTTGTTTTAGGAGGGAAACACACATGAACAAAGAAGGCCTAATGACTTGGAGAAAATGTCTAGGTGGCACGCACACAGAGACGCCGCAGGAGTGGCGACTATGGAGATGGAGTGGAGGTCGGCCGGAAGAACGAATCGAGGTGGAGTGGAGTTGGAAGCACACGCCGCCGATTTGTGCAGCAATGGAGACGGAGGAGATGCCCGTGAAAAGGGAAATGGTGACTAGATTTGGGGAAGGAGGAGGAATGAGAGCCGGGGAGTATAAGAGACGACAGAGCGCCTCGAGGCGTGGCAAAGCGAGACGATGGAGACGTGCCGAGGAGTATGATAAATAGAGAAGCCGGAGGCGCGGCGCGGCGGAGACGAAGGAAACGTCGGAGAATAGGACTTGGGTTCGAAGGAGGCACTAGGTTTTTGCGATTTTGAGAGAGCTAAGGCAAATGACGAGGAAAGGTCGTGGCGTTTCGTTTTTAGGGGAAATGTGGCGACCCGAATTTATTTCAGTCGCCACATTTCCCAACGGGCGACCCGAATTTATTTCAGTCGCCACATTTCCAATGGGCGACCTGAATTTATTTCAGTCGCCACATTTCCCCAACGGGCGACATGATCCAATTCAGTCGCCACATTTCCCAATGAGCGACCCGAATTTATTTCGTGTCGCCATTTTTAAAAAAAGTTCAAACAAAAGAATTTTATTCCAAAAAACATTAAATCCCGTGGCGCTAAACATTAAATCCCAATGGGCGACCCAAGGGATTCAAAGTTGCCACATTTTCCCCAATGGGCGACTCCGAATGGGATTCAGTCGCCACATTTCCCAACGGGCGACTTGAATTTATTTCGTCGCCACATTTCAACGGGCGAATTCGATCCAATTCAGTCGCCACATTTCCAATGAGCGACCGAATTTATTTCAGTCGCCATTTTTTAAAAAAAAGTTCAAAAAAAGGAATTTTATTCCAAAAAACATTAAATCCCGTGGCGCTAAACGAAAAATTCTCATATTTCCCCGGCGGGAAGATGTTAGTCGTCTTGAAATATTGTTAGGTCGAGAAAATATATTTTACAAGTCCTAAACTAAATTTCGGGACGTTCAAGGCTCAACTTCCTTACAAATTATTACAAGAATGCCACCGCCCGTATTTTTTACTTCCTAATTCTTAATAAGGACGTCTTTTAAGGTGGTAATATCCAATTTTTGTAGTAGTGCGCTACAAATAACATTAATAGCGGTTGTAAGAACTGTTAAAAAAATACACTATTGCAAGCTATTTTGTACTGGTTTATAAAAACCACTACTCATGTAACTAAATAGCTATTGTTATTGCAGTGGTTCGTTATCACCGCTATAGAATGACATTAAGATGTCATATTGTATTAACATTTCGTAGCGGTACAAAACCGCTACAAGTTGAAATTACACAACTTTGTAACGGTTTTTTAATTGCTACAAATAACATTGCGGATTTTTAAAAATTGGCGGCAAAAGATTGTAGCTATTATAAAACCGCTATACTATTGGATGGAATTTTAAAAAATGGAGTTAAGATATGAAATAAATTTTGTAGCAACTAAAAAATTGCTACAAAATATGAAAAGTTTGTAGCTTTTGTAAAATCACTACAAATTTTATGTGGAATTTGAAAAATTGCGTCAAAATTTTTTTATCAAAATTTGTAGCTATAATAAAACCACTACAAAAATAATACATAAAAAAAAAAAATTCATAGTTACGTTGGAGTTGTTTTTTAATTAATTTTTATTTAAAAGATAATTTATATGATAAAATTTAATATTGTTTAAAAAATAATACTGATAAATGATATTTGAATATGGATATGATACGTGTATAAACCTAAATTATCCTTACTATTGAGAACCCTTTGATAACCGATGAAGCACCACTTTCAACTGGAAAGATGCGTTGAGTCAGAGTCAAAATTGCAAGTTGGATACAGCATCCCAATATGCACATTCCACCCGGATAATGTTCCCAAGCCAAGAAAGTTATTTGTCGTCCACATCAAGACTGCATGCAAGTTGAACAATGTCTTCTCAGCAGTGCGTATACGTCTCGATTCCGACATTTCACAAGTCTAGCAACTTCACAATAAGCGGTTGGTGATACACATCAATGTCATTTCTCGATGCCTTTTTCCTTGGAGTGATCATACACTACAAAAAAACCAATATTAGCCACGGAATTTACCCATGGAATTCGGGGTAAAATTCTTTACCCACGGAATTACCCACGGAATTCCGTGGGTAAAATTCTTTACCCACGGAATTACCCACGGAATTCCGGGGTAAAATTTTACCCATGGAATTTCCGACGGAATATTTCCGTGGTAAAAATAGCATGGCTAATCGATTTACCGACGGAAAAAAATTCCGTCGCTAATTTACCCACAGATTACCCACGGAAATATTCCGGAATTACCCACGGAAAAATTCCGTGGGCAATCGAGACGGAATTCCGTGGGTAATTTCCGTGGCTAATCGGGACGGAATTCCGTGGGTAATTTCCGTGGCTAATCGGACGGAATTCCGTGGGTAATTTCGTGGCTAATCGGGGATGGATGGAATTCCGTGGGTAATTTCCGTGGCTAATTAGGGACGGAATTCCGTGGCTAATTACAAAATTCCGTGGGTAAGTTAAGCAAATTTTGTCATGCTACTTTTTTTTAATTATTTTTTTGCATGCTACTTTTTTTTTAATTATTTTTTTTTGCTGAGCGTTTTTTAGGCCTTTTTTTATATTATAATTAAAATGCACCTAAAAAAAAAAAAAAAACATATAGACGAGAAAAGCTGAACAAGTTCAAAACACATTTCATATAAATGTCACAATTTAAAGTCACTACAACGTCAAATAGTTACCAAGTTAGTTTTTACAAAAGCAATAAAAATATTCAACTATCATTTGCATTGTCTTGATGGGAAGCCTCATCATTGGTGGGAGGGTTAGAGAGATTAGGTAAGTGAATTCCAAGTGCTTGCAATGATGACATAATCATTTCATTCTTTGATTCCAAGCTTGCAACTTTTTCTTTCATTTGAGTCATCTCCGTTTGTATTTCGATCCACCGTAGAGTTGATAGAAGGGGTGGAAGAAGAACCAATATTTTCATCTTCAAATCCCAACCCATAGATTCGCCCCTTCTTGTTCTTACCACCAATAACCTCTAACCACAAATTATATTCATGTTAATTAGACATGATATGTCCTCCCTCGAATTAATAGATTCCTTTCGTCTCGAAATTCATCCCGCAAACAAAATACATAAGTTACATGTTAACCTATATTTAGCTAAATAAAGAAAACATTATATTAACCTTTAGATGTTTACTTGAGTTAATTCAAAAACTATCCAAATCCCATTAACATCAAATTATCTTCTTTCTTTCAATCATTAACATCAAAATGCCAAGGTTTTATATTCCATTAATTTTACCGCAATTGCCTTCAAAAAGATGGCAACTATAGTAGAATGTAAAGCTGCAAAATACTTAATGAAAAATAAAAATATACATCACTTCTTTTAAATGCAAATAATCTAAAATTGTAAGAGCCCAAAGTGGAGCCTAACTCAACTAATACTATTATCAATAGGGAAAAGGGGCATTATTTCTGATCAGAAGTGTTGGATTCAAACATTTTCTTCACCATGCTATATTATTATTATTCCATAGAACCCTTTTCTAAATTGACTGAACAAAATACATGGAGGATTCACTTGTATACAACATACTCATCTATGACTTATTAGTTAGAAAGCAATCCTAACGTTCACGTCCAATGTCTCATCTCTACAACTTTTTGAAAGAAAACACAAATCACGTAAGTGGATTCGATCCTATGATCGAGTAAGATGGACTTCCCGTGATAGCTAGGGCATTTATCATTCACATGCGGTTGGTAAGCGAGATAAGGTTAAGTTATAGTTTTATATATTATATAATACATATACAAAAAACGTATACATACACGTGTGTATGAATGTTATAAGCACCACAGTCATTTATGCAATAAGCCAATAACATCATGACAGTCATGAATTTTTCTCTTATCTATCAAACTTCCAAACATCGAACTTCAATATTTTTTTCCATTAAAAAGCTACAAGAATAATTTATAGGAGGGGCAATTAAGTAGGCGAACAATGAGAGAAAGATCCTTGACTGTCATAATGTAATTGGCCGAGCATAAATGACCTGGACTCGACACAAAGAATTTCTCTTCATCGAGGAACAAAGCAAATCAAAATGTAAGCAGAGAACGATATATCACAAGGCAAGAGATCGAGCAAACAGAGTACAAATCGATTTAAAACATATGAATAAATCATACGATGTGAGTAAATTAGATTTAAAACATACATAAATGAGACATATGTTTTGATCTCGTGGTACGATAAGCAAAAACTCATACCGAACTTGGAAAAATGATATGATATATACTTTTGTGTATATATAAGGTACGAGACATCGCTACATTATTTACCTAAGTTGTGCAACAAGTGCTAGTGAATCTCCAAACAACAACACCCAAAACACAAGGGTTTTTCATGGCGACAAAGGCACAATTGCCTGATAATAATAACAATAATAATCGTACAATTATTTATGATATACTGAATGTGCTGAAACTATATAACTCAGAGTGAGTGTGAAGATTGCTTGAAGACAATTAATAATGCATGATGCTTTTAGAGTATCATATTCATCTGAAAATACTGCATGATACTTTTAGAGTATCATATTCATAACATGAACCCTTTAATAATGTTAATAGTAGATGAAAATGCAGACAACGACAGCAACAACAACGGCAGATTAAAAAACCTTCTACTCTTTATTATCATTAATTTGTTTGAAAAAAGTTCACCTAATTGAAGGGCATGCAAACACAAATATCTAAATCATCTGCTCCTTATGCTAATTAATTAAGAGATATTCCAAGCTAGCTACCAAGTGAATGATGTTAGGAACTTACATGCATTGTAGCCGCACGATGATCTGCAAATTGCCCAGCTTTGTCACTATAATGTGTCTTTTTAAACACTTCAAAGACCGAGGGCTCTCTTCCCAAATCATTAGCCCGTAGGTATTTATAAAGATGCATTACATGAAGCATTACATAAATGATGAGTGAATCGATGAAAAAAAAAAAAAAGTCTTACCATCCGCCTTTATGTTCACTATTAGGAATACTACCCCCTTTATGTTGAGTACCTCCTATGGAAGATGCTCGATTGGTTGCTGCTATGTCACAAATGCTTTGATAGTCGAGGAGGATGTCCAAGTACCTCTCTAACTGGTTCATCACTTCACGTGGAATCCAAATGTGGCCTCACTTGCTTTGGTGGAAGAAGTCCCTCCCGACTCTATACATCGTTCCTCTAAAGATTTCTTGACATTTAGCGTTCCAAATTCTCCTTACTTCATTTTCATGTTGAGGATGCCACTTATATTTTCTCCGCATAATTGACAATGAAAAAAGATAGAGTATAAAAACATAATGAGGTAACAAAAAGACATAACACAAATTATAAGGGATAAGGTATACCGCCCATTCTTCGAACCACATTTGCCTATAATTAGCGAGGGACAACTTTCCATGAGTGACATGGATAGAAGTCAAATTTCCCTTCAATAACAGAAGCAAATCCCGAATGTAACAAACAGGAGGATTGAACCTAGTAAAAATTGTAACAATACCAATGTAAATTTGATAAAGGATTTATGATATACTGCTTTATGCAAAGAAATAGTTTAAGGAACGGATGACTTACATTTTTTTCTCCGGATATATCCATGTTCGACCATCTATGGGATCGCGACCCCTCGGGTAATGTACTATCGAACCCCGTGGAGAGGGGGTGTGAAGGGTGTGAAGATTCTCGTGCCGGAGATGGCATGTGAGGAGAAGGGACTTCATCTCGGAGATACCGAGGGTCTCACAAAAGCTATTGATGGTCTAACTACTTTAGGTATAGATAAAGTAGTCGTCACAGAGAGGAATAGGCCACCTAGGACGTTGTTTGGGAATTGAAGACCGTGTAGAATTTGATTGGCCGCTAGGACGCGTGAGCCAGGGCTAGACATCTACAAATTCATAGTGAGAGTTTAGTTAGTAACAAGAAAGTAATAAATCATGACAAAATTGAATGAAGAGTAAAATGAATCAATTACAAGTCAATGCACACCGCAAGAACGAAAAATTCATAGTGAGAGTTTAGTTAGTAACAAGAAAGTAATAAATCATGACAAACTTGAATGAAAAGTAAAATGAATCAATTACAAGTCAATGCAAAAAGTCACCGCAAGAACGAAAAAAAAACAACAAAATTTATAAAACCTAATAATTTATATATTTTCATCTTCATCTTCATCTCTTGTCTCCCGTCTTCGTCTTCATCTTCATCTTTGTCTTCATCTTCATCATCATCATCATGTTCAACGTCATCATCTGTATCTTCTTCATCTTCTTCTTCTTCTTCTTCTTCATCTTCTTCTTCTTCTTCTTCTTCATACTCCATGTTATCTACTGGCATATCCACGTATTCGTACTGAATTTCAGAAGCAACGATTGTCAAGTATTGGCAAAGTTACTTGTGTCCTCATGCACACTTATTGGTAATACGACTTCGAGTTCATCCACTTGAAATGGCCCCACAATTGTTTCGATGCGAGTGTCAATGATGCTACGAGCCTTGATCTTAAGAACAGATAACCAATTTTCCTTGTGACGACAACAAGGATAAGGCATGTAATATACCTGCATTGCTTGTTGGGCCAAAATAAATGGGTCATACTTATTGTACCTCCGCGATGCATGGACTTAAACAACCGAAATTGTGGATGAACCTTGGTACCACGATTCGGTGTTGGATCAAACCAATCACATTTAAACAACACCACTCTCTTCATAGTCACACCCAAATATTCAAGTTCAACAATCTCTTGTAGAATGCCGTAGAAGTCGTATTCTACTTGTGTATAGTCAGTTCCTTAATACATACACCACTATTGTTGGTTGATTTATGAAGGGCAACTTCAGCTGTATGAAACTTGTACCCATTGATGAAGTACTTAGCCCATGTTCTCACTCTTCTCTTTGGGCCCCAAGCAATGTCATGTAAAAATGAATCCTCAATGTTGTTGGCGGATTTTCAACCTAAGTGACATCAATAAGGCTCATGTCAAATAAGGTTTGTTCTAGGTAATTTATTCATAACATTGAGTACTTACATGATCTTTAAACCATGATGCAAATCTATCATTGATTTGAGCTTCTATCTCATTGTCTATTATTTGAGGGTTCTCTTCCTTTAATGTCTCGATGAAAGAACTGCATATCAAGTTATGTGTTAACCATGCATATATTCAACACGTAACTGGATTTATGAAAATTTAACATCCTTACTTCATATATGGTTGCACCTCATCACAATTCATTAGAATGAATGTGGTCGCGGCTTTCACTTCTTCATCCGCCAAGAAACGTAAATTACACGCCCTGTAAGGTCTTCCTCGATGATTAAAAAGTGAAATTGTTGGGAATTCTGGTTCTCCACCATCGGCATTTCTAATAGGTCTTGTTATCCCTGGTGGAACACCTCGCTCAAAGTAATGCGAGCAAAATATGGTGTCTCTTCAAGAATATAAGCTTCACATATAGATGCTTCAACTCGAGCTTTGTTTCGTGCCTTTTGTTTTAAGGTATAGAGGAACCTACATATAGAGAATTCCAAACAACAGATTATTTAATGTTGTTATCTTAAAGTCATTGTGCACTTACATAAACAAGGCGAGTATACCTTTCAAATGGATACATCCATCTCGTATTGACATGCCCTCCCACCTTAGCTTCATAAGGAAGGTGGATCGGCAAATGCTCCATTGAGTCAAAGAACCCTGGGGAAAGACTTTCTCCAACTTGCACAAAGTGTCACAACAATATTTTTCTCTAACAACTCTAGTTGATCACGCAACAAGGTTGTTGAACAAACTTTTGAAAAGAATTGACTTAACTCAACTATAGGATTCAAGACATTTTCAGCAAAGTCGCAAAGGCAATAGGAAGCAAGCGTTGCATGAATACATGACAATCATGACTCTTCATTCCATACAACTTTACTTCCTTCATGTCCACACATCGGGATAGATTCGATGCATATCCATCGTGGGAGCTTCAACTTCTTCACCCATTGACAAATATGTCGTTTTTGTTCTAAATTCAATGTATACTTTGCAATCGGTTTCACCATTCTCCCTCTTATTTCAACAAGTTCATCATTTGGCCGCCCGCAATACTCTTTCACGTCCATTCGAGCTTGTGCATTATCTTTTGTTTTCCCTTTGTGTCCATCACAAATGTGAAACAAATTTTCAAACACATTTTTCTCAATGTGCATGACATCAAGATTATGTCGAATGAGATTGGTTTTCCAATAAGCCAATTCCCAAAATATGCTTTGTTTTGTCCAATGATGCGTGTCGTTATACCCTTCAATTGGCATAGCTTTTCCATACTCGAGACCTTTGGCGATATTTAACGCTTTCCCAAACTTCCTCTCCACTTAACCGAGGAGGAGGCGCGATCTCTCGATTCTCGTTCTTAAAAAGGCGAGTTATCTTTCCGAAATTGGTGGTATGGGGAAGAAATTGCCGATGGCGATCAAAGAAACATGTTTTCCGCCCATGCTTCAATTGGAACGATTTTGACTTCTCCATACATATAGGACATGATAGTCTTCCCATTGTCATCCAACCGGACAACATACCATAAGCTGGAAAGTCATTAATTGTCCACAATAGTGCGCACGCATAGAAAAGTTTTGTCTCAAAGAGGCATCATATGTTGACACCCCCACATCCCACAATAACTTTAATTCATCTATCAATGGTTGCAAGTACACGTCTATTTTTCCCTTTGGATTATTAGGACCAGGGATGACCAACGTTAAGAACATATATTCTCGTGTCATGCATATCTCGGGTGGTAGATTATAAGGAGTAACTATCACAGGCCAACAAGAATATTGCTTCCCACATTGCCCAAACGGCGTAAAGCCATCTGAACACAAGCCAAGCCTTACATTTCTTGGATCATATGCAAAGTCCGGATATGTTCTATCAAGAACTTTCCATGCTTCACCATCAGACGGGTGAGAGAGAACATTAGAAGCTCGACGATTCTCATAGTGCCATCTCATTTCCTTTGCCGTTCTTTCAGAAGCAAATAATCTTTGCAATCTAGGAATGAGAGGTAAGAAAAACAACTGCTTCCTTGCAACTTTCTTTTTTCTTCCACGAGACTTAGTAGCGGAATATCTATCCTCACAACAAAACTTGCATTGGGTGGCGTTAGCGTCATCTTTATAATACAACATACACCCATTCACACAACAATCAATCTTCTTATAATCTAGACCTAGCTTAGACACTAACTTCTTTGTTTGGTACAAGTCTGGAAGCATAAGGGTGTCTTTAGGTTGTGTCCTCCTCATGAGTTGGGAAACTAAATTAAAGGCATGCTGAGACATGTTAGTTGTTGCCTTAATACTTAATAATTGCAATGTTGTGGAAAGCTGAGATTCTTCGCAACCTTCCCATAACCGTTGTTGTGCAGCATGTAACATGTCATAAAATTCTCTTGCCTTACTATTTGGCATCTCTTCAGCACCTTCATTAAAGTTGTCCCAAAAACTTGGCCCAGCTGCATCCATCACCATCATCTCATACTGACTAGGATGGTTTTCAAATGCCCCCCGTGGGAATGTGAGCCACCTGGTATTGGAGACTTGGACCGATGATTTTCTCCTCGTGTTTCACCATGACTAGTCCATACATAATAATCCGGCATGAAACCCTTCTTATAAAGGTGCACCTTCACCTCATCAAACTTTAGATAATACCTACTTTTACATTTCACACATGGACACCTAAGCTCTCCCCATTTTTGAGAATAAGGTGATTGATATACGTATGCAAGAAACTCATCAACACCTTGCTCAAACTCTTCCGTCACCCATTTAGTACTCGGATTAATTCTATTATACATCCATCTTCGATGTTCTGGGACTTCTTCCATTCTAAAAGGCAAGCATTCTATTTTAGAAGAGGAAAAAGCAAATGTGCAAGTCGGAATGTTTATGAATTAAGGCATGCAAACCAAGACTAAGATTTGATGCTTGACTTAGAAGAGGAAAAAGCAAATGTCATGCAAAAAGTCAAGCCACATGTGCAAGTCGAAATGTTTATGAATTAAAATCAATACAAGAAACCAATTCTCGTGTAGAAGCACAGAAAAATCCTTAAAACTTGTCTTCATACAAGGCTAGACACTTTTTTGGGTGATATGGTTGAATTCGAATGAGGTGTTTAAGTCCTATAACTAATAGTATGAGCTACTCAATGGAGTACTTAACTAATAGTCAAAGGGGGCTGGTTATTGTCTTTGAAACATTCAACAAGGTTCAAGCTATTAATAGCAAACCCAATAAATCACAACTAAGTCCGATAATCCACAATGTGGTAGTTTAGTAAAACTCAATTCAAACACACTTTTAGCAATTTCTCGTGTGCACACGACATTCGTGCATATTTTTTTCTTTCCTTTATACACCTTAACCCTATACTATAGAATCATAAATCGGCATATTTTTTTAATCCACTAGTTTTTTATTCCTCTTTCTAAATTGGCCATTCTTTGCATTTCTAAAACATATTCAGAAACCTTCAACTAATATTCAAGCAAAGCTACATCACATTCAGGAAATTACCGCATGCGCAATTAACTCGAGCGAGTAGGAGGAACAAACTTTTGGTACAGTGAAAACTCCAAAGAAACCCGAGTAGTCGAATAAGTTTATCTATAGCTCAAATTTGTCCCAGCAACCCTACCCTTCACCAAATGCAACTTCTCTCAAAAACAAAAATACAATAATAGGTCAACCATAAGATCCCAATCCAAAAGAAAAAAGTTACAAAATACAATAAAAGGTCAACCATAAGATCCCAATCCATAAGTTTACCAATTATAATGAAATAATGAGCATGGGATATTCCAAACAACAATTATTTAAAGAACAAACTTTTTTCTTAAGAAAAAAGCAACGATAGAAGAACCTGCTTCACAAGGAAAAAAATTGTGTCTAAAAGTTGTTATTGCGCAAATCTTAAGTACTAAAACTGAAAAATAGTTAGAAAAATAATTGAAATTGATTAGTTACCCTACAACTTGACCATCAACAAACCATGCACGCCAAGGATCCTTTATTTTCAAGTTCAATGACTTTATCCAAGCTTGTGTACCAATATGTGGTATCCCCAGGTCAAGATCAGCATTGTAATAAGGAGTTCAAAGCCAAAGAGGAAGAAAAGAAAAAAAAATTCTCTTAAAAAAAATTAAAAGCCAAAGAGTTAGCTCTTTGCATTGTGTTCATTCAAATTATGTATAACCAAAGAAATGGAAGATTTTATGTTCTGAATTTATTATATAGGATTGTCAAAAATTTATTTGCGAGACTTTGGCTTGTACGATTTTTAGGAATTTATGTTCTTAATGTGATAACTAATTGCTTTGGATTAGGAACTGTGTGTGAGCGAGAAACAAATAACACAACATTTTTATTTCTTTTTTTAGGGTAAGAAATCCATACACTCGTCTTGTTATAGAAATTTTCAAAGTCTATTTAGAACATAATAAAATGAAATGAAAAATGATTTAATGAATAGATAAACCTTCAAAACCTTTAAATAGTAGTATTATTCCCGAATCAACACAAGTCTTGGGTACACAAGGTACCCATACGATCCACGAACGACAAGCTATTTACAATTACGGGGCTATCAAACTCAACTCTATCCTCCTCTTGCACAAGGCTATAGTTAGCCAACGCATCAGCACAAGAGTTTGCTTCCCTATACACATGCACAAATTCAATACTAGAGAAATGACATAAAACTCTACCAATTTTCTACAAAAGATTACATACAGGCTTGTCATCCATCTGCAGAACCTTCAATTTGCTAATTACCGCCAAAGAATCGAGACTCAACAATTATTTTAAAACAATTATATCGATAGCTAATTCAAGTCCAAGAAGAACGACCCATTTCGCCCTCATAGCGTAACAGAAAACAAAAAACAGTTCTTAAATTTCTGAATAATTAAAGACCAGAGGAAAAAATATGAAGCTTGAGATTTGAAAAGAGAAGTCCTTCAATTGCTAAGATAGGGAAAGTATGCAACACCAAAGAGCAAAGAACAGTGGTTATCTTGGGAGAGAGATTGAATTTTTTTAATCCAAAGGACCACATCCTTACTTTGGTCCTTCATATAGCTTTTTATTAAACCATAGTTATCAATGGTATGCTTTGACCATTTATTGATCTATCTATTTTTGCAAGAATGGAATAATCTCATTTGGCAAATAGGTCACTTCAATTCATGAAGGACCTGACACTACAACTCACTGCTGGGTGACTTTCTTGGACGAAAAACTTATTTGTGCGAAACTATTATAATTGAGAATGTCACAAAATACCAAATAAATCTACAACAATCCCAAACCTTTGGTGCTTACCAAAGAATTTTCAGTCAAAAAATATGCGAGAGAGAACACAATCTACTATATTTTAAAATACGAGATAAAGTAAAATAAGTTATTTGTCTCTATCATTTTAACTCTTCCATACTATCTTCTACTTCAATAGCTAATTGCATAAAATGTTTTAGAAGTTTTGTTTGATTTCACATTGAAGTTTAGGAAGAATTATTTCCAATTACTCATTTAAAAATAAATACCATATCATAAAATTAGGTCCACTGGTACATGCAGCTCTATGTTAAAGCTTACAATACTAAGTTTTATATGCCTTGCTGATTCCTAACACTTCAGCAAAAACAAAGAAACAGGTTGTTAACACATGCATAAAAATGACATATGCCAAAAGATAGTAAAAACCATCAATAAATTATAAAAAGTATGGGGAGCCACACTATTTATAAGCCATAAACAGGGTCATTTACCTCAAATGGCACCAACTCTAGTTACATATATACAATGACAGAAATATATACTTAAAAGAGTAACCATTTTATTTTATATGTTAGAACCAGCCCTTAAGTTTAGCTATCAATTATCTCCTGATTTTGTGCTTAATTTAACCCGTAATTTTCCCATCTTATTTCTCATTATTGCCGATTGATTTCGTCATTTATTACCGATTATTGTAATAGCTGATTTTGCACTACTTGATTGAGCATCGCCTCTATATATTGTACCTTCTTCTTCAAAATAATACATAAGAGAGAGTATGAAATACTCTGATTCTCTCAATACATGAGATAGGTATGAATGATTTAATAAGCTTCAGGGCATTAGTCATAATTTATCAGATTTACATGAGTTTAATGAACTTAAATTAGATCCAAATGCCTAATCTTATTTGTGCTCCAACGGTCTTGATGAATCCAAGTAGTAAGGTGAAAACAGACCAGGACAAGCCAACGTTTTTACTAGATACAGTGCTCTAAATGAGTCCATAGCTTGTCCTGTAGGTTAGCGGACTAAACAAGGCATGTTATTTTTATTCATTTTTCAGAGCTTAATTAAGTAAAATAATAAAGCTCACCATCTACATCTAAATAAATCTGATTGGGAAAACAGGAAAAATAAAGAGAGCTGAAAATGTTAAGACTAAGTAAATGGTGCGAAAAACCCGAAATAGAGCATTTAACTTCTTTTACCGCACAACAACTTAACAAGCATATACAACAAATATTTTATATTTGAACCGATAGCATCAAAAATCAAGGGCACTCGAGATTGCGAAAATCAGTCATTTAATTTTTCTCAATGCCATTTCACTCGAAATGGGTGAAGGGCTAGTCTAAACTTCAAGATAGAAGAACAATCAATTCAAGAGGCAAGAAAACACCAACTATAAATATTTCATGTTCTAACAATTTGTACGAGCCTATACAACCGAAACATAAACGAATTAACACTACCTAACAAAAAGTGTAAGAAAATGGAGATGACAACAACCGGAATTTCACGTAGAGGAGTTTCATCAAACAAATTGATGGCATTACATGCAATCTAGCAATTCTAAGAGTACAACATTTTTCTCGATGCATAGCCGCCTAAGCAACCATAAGACCGAGAATGTAAACGGATGAATTAAATTCGAATGAATAATAATGATAACCCATCATGAACAATCGAACAAGCATGGAATGTGAGAGAGTGAGAGAGGCGAGAGATAGCCAAAGACAAACTTGTTGTAGACAGTGGAAGCTCGTGGTTGCAGCAAGTGGTCTGAATTTCCGAAATGTGAGAGAGAATGAAATTGAAGGCAGGAATTCACAGATTTAGGGCTGAGTTTGGGGAGGAAAATCGCGGGTATGTAGAGGCGCTGGAAATGAAAATAGGCGCTCAAATTTCATTAGGATTTAGGGATTGCAACATCTTAATATAAAACAAATAAATTTAACAAAACAGAAGTAAACCTCCTAGTTCGTTGGTTGGGCGACTTTGCATCTTCTCCCTCGTCCCGTGTTCGAACCATACAACTTGCACTAATTTTTTTAAAACATCCAACATTACCCACGGATTAGCCACGAATTCCATGGGTAATTCAAACCGTCAAATTACCCACGGAAATTCCGTGGGAAAATCCGTGGGTAATTTTTTTTTTTTTTAAAAAAAAAATCTTGTATTGTTTCCCACGGATTTCCGTGGGTAATCCGTGGCTAATTACCCACGGAAATAATTCCGTGGGTAATTCCGTGGGTAATTTCAAGTTTTTTTGTAGTGATAGAAAAAATGAAGGAGGTTTGTTTCATACACATTCAGGGGGCAAGTTGTAGGGAATTAAGACAATAGGCCAAATATTGTAACTTGTGCTAAGATTCCCAAATGAATTAAAACCGTTGGTCACCAAAGCAAGCCAAACATTTCTAGGGTCCATTGTGAAAGCTGAAAAGTTTGAGTCGAATGCTTTACAGGCTTCTATATCCTATGGATGTCTTAGTTTACCATCTTTGTTCATGTCAACTTCATGTCACCTTATATGCTCGGATGTTTTAGACGACATAAACAATCTTTGTAAGCAAGGTTTTAAAGGAAAGTACCTAAGAATCTTGGATGGCTAAGATTCCTAAACGGATTAAAACCGTTGGTTGCCAAAGCAAGCCAAACATTTCTAGGGTCCTCCATGAAAGCTAGAAAGTCTGAGTCGAACACTTTCTAGGCTTCTGGATCCTGTTGATGTTTTAGTTTACCATCTTCGTTCTTATCAACCTCATGCTACCTCATATACTCAACTATTTTAAACAACATAAACAATCTTTGTAAGCGAGATTTTAAAGGAAAGTATCTAAGAATCTTTGATGGTTAAGATTCAAACGGATTAAAATTGTTGGTAGCCAAAGCAAGCCAAACATTTTTAGGGTCAACCGTAATTGCTGGAAAGTTTGAGTTGAACGCTTTCCAAGCTTCAACATACCATCTTCATTTTTGTCAACTTCATGCCCCAACATATGGTGTCTCTGGGAGGAAGGCTCTCTTGATATTGAGGTTATAAAACAACATAAACAGTTTATGCACTTGAGAATAGAAACAACAAATAAGGAAAAGTGGTTCCTAATAGTGGTATATGCGAGCCCCAACCGTGTGTACCATCATACACTGTGGAATGAGTTGTTTCATATTAGAGATGATATACAGGGACCTTGGTTCATTGAGGGTGACTTTAATGCAACCTTACTGGTGCAAGAGAGGCAATCTTGTGCTCCCTTGAAGCTTACGAAAGGTGGAGAGTACTCATGATGGGTTGAAGACATGAACCTAGTGGACTTGGGATTTGATGGACCAACTTTTTACGTGGAAGAGAGGGACTATGGAAGCTCGGTTTGATCATATACTTTCCAATGAAGAATGGTATGCTAGGTATGTCGATACTAAATTGTTTCATTTGCCTCATTATAAATCGATCATCAACCTTTGTTATTGAGAATGGATGGCTCTTTTACACATGAGCCAATTCGAGGCCTTTTCGTTTTATTGCATCTTGAGTTCTACATGAAACTTTCATTGATATAGTCAAGGAGGAGTGGAGTTCTTCAAAAGAGTGGGGGGAAATATTAAAAGATTCGCTTATGCTTGCCGTTGATGGAACAGAGAAATTTTTGGACATACCTAACAATGTAAGAGCCAACTCCTTCATAGGCTGGACGGTGTGACTAAAGCAATGGTTAGAGGGTGTAATCTTATGTTTTTGGAAGACCTATAGAAAGAGCTATGGATAGAACTTGATGAGACTTTGATGTAGGAAACTCTAATGTGCGTAAAAAGTCAGAGTTAATTGGGCAATTGATGGGGATTATAATACAAGATGGTTTCATATCCAAGCTAATAGTCAAAGGAAGAATAATAGAATTGATGCTATCTGTATTAGTAATGGGAACTGGTGCTTTGAGGAGGAGAAGATTAAAACACATGCAACAAATTATTTTTAAACTTTGTTCACGAAGGAAGTAGTACAACATTCAAACCTTGTGTGTAGCGTCTCATATCCACTACTCTTAGAGGTACATGACCATGTGTGTGGGAGGGATGTTGATGAAGTTGAGATTAAGGATGCACTTTTTAGAATAGGGGCCCTCAAATCCCTGGGGATGGACGGGTTTAATGCTCTCATTTTTCAACACCAGTAGGACATAGTTAGGGATTCTCGTCGTGCGGTTTGTTAAGCGTTTTTCGCCATTCGGATCGATTCGTGATGTTAATGGAACGCTTATTGTGTTAATCTCAAAGAAGGACCACCCAGAGTCATTTAGACACCTTAGGCCAATTATCTTTTGTAATGTCATATAAAAGCTAATTACCAAGGTTGTGATAAATAGAATGAAGTGTTTTATGGCCCATGTGATTGCACCAAACCAGTGTAGTTTTGTGCCAGGTATCAAGAACTCGGATAATATAATCATGAGGTGATCCACTCTATGCAAACAATAGAAGGGAAGAGGAGATATATGACCATTAAAGTTGATCTAGAAAAGGCATATGATAAGATGAATTGGAAGTTTCTTGTTCAATGTCTACATGAGCTTAAACTTCTTTAGATGCTTATTCAGGTGGTGGAGTACTGTATTAACACTGCGAATCTGCAACTGTTGTGGAATGGAAGTAAGGCGGAATGAATGTTTCCAATCCTCATGTGGGGTCAGACAAGATGATCCTCTTTCACCTTATCTATTCATGAATTGTATTGAAAAATTAGCTCATATGATACAAGGAAGAATGGCAGGGGAAGTATGGAAGCTTATTGGACTCATAAAGAAGGGCTCACCTATATCACATATACTCTTTGTATATGATATTATCTTGTTTACTGAAGCATCCCTTCAACAAGCAGAGATGGTGCGTGATTGTTTAGCTCATTTCTGTGAGTGATTAGGTCTAAAGGCAAACTCCTCTAAGACTCATGTTTCCTTCTCCAAGAATATTAACCATAATAGGTGCATAGATCTTAGCACGACCCTTAGATTCACTAAAACATCGGACCTTAGGAAGTACCTAAGGGTGCAACTTCATCATACGAGGATTGGGAAGGAAAGTTTCTAGGTGGGGTTGATAAGGTTAAGGAAAGACTGACTCAGTGTAAAGCTATATTGTTCTCTCTAGTTGGAAGGTTGACGCTCATTTTAGTGGTTTCCTCATCTATCCCGGCATATACTATGTAACCTCTCATCTTCCTAGGAATGTCTGTGAAACTATGGACAAATATAATTGACCATTATTGTAGGGTAGTACAAAGGAAAGTCATCGGACACATCTTTTAGATTGGGATGAGGTGTGTAAGGAGAATAGGAAGGGTGGCTTGGGATTGAGGTATGCTAAATTTCAAAACCAAGCTTTCCTATGAAGCTAGGATGGAAGCTGGTCACTCACAAGGATGCTTTTTGGGTTAGAGTAGTACGAGATAAATATAAATGTGGGGAGGATCTTCTCCCTCACTTATCCTTTAAAAGCCTGAGTTCATATGTATGAACATGAATAAAGAAAACATGGAATACAATTCTTGGAGTATTTGCAATTGATCATGATTTGAATTCAGTAAAATAGAAATAGGAGAGTAATGAAGAATTCTCTATGAAATTTGCATATCGATTGTTATCAAGAAATGTTCAAGCTCAGGGAAGAGACTGGGGTGGAGTGTGGAAAGTTAGGGCACCTTAAAGATGCAACACACTTCTTTGGTTATTACATCATCATCTGCTCAGGAATGCTTGTTGGAAGAGAAGGGGTCTAATGATGGATGCAGGGTTCCCTTTATGTGAGGCAAATTTAGAAGACACTGTCCATGCTTTTAGGGATTCTTCGTTCTCAAAAGCTATATGATAGAAGGTTGTGTGCCTAACATAGTGGCGTAGGTTTTGTAATATGAGTCTTTCTAATTGGGTGTGGTGCAATATACAAGGCCAGAAGGTAACAAGTCGGGAGTGGGCTTCCAAATTTACAATCTTGTGTTGGTGGATGTGGCGACGGAGGAACTTGTTTGTTTTTTAGAAGAAATTTGTCTCCGATGAAAATATTTTAGCTAGTACAAGCACAATGGTAGAGTGCATAAATCTCTCAAATGATCATCTATTCGGGAGTCTTGGCGACCACCGAAGGAGGATTGGGTGAAGGTGAATGTGGATGGTGCTTTCTTAGTTACAACTTTGAAACGTGCTTTGTGGGGGTTCGTGATAACCAAAGAAAAATAAAATAAAATAAATAATATTAATGATACTTAATGATGACCATTACTATTATTCATAATAATTAATGATGACCATTGCTATTATCTGTGATGATTAATAACAATTAATGATGACCATTGCTATTATCTGTGATAATTAATAATGATCATTGATATTACCGATGATAATTAATGATAACTTTTGCTATTACCCGTGATAATTAATGCACAAAACTTTAACTATAAATAGGGGCTTAGCCAAACGAAACGAAATCACTTTCAATCCTCTTCTCCATTTCTCTTCTACTCTTCTTCTCTTTCTTCTTCTCGATCTCAAATTGCTTCTCTTCTTTAATCAATTTTCCTCCTAGAAGCACGGAGACCGGTAATCTTAATCCCCATGAGTCTTAGGTTAATTTGATATGAATCTTGGTAGGTAATTATGATCCTAAATATATCATATGTGTAATCCTAATCCCTAGAAGTCTGAGGTTAATATTTCATAGGGTTGTTATATATGAAAATATATTATATGTAATCCTAATCCCAAATTTGATGATTGTGGCAAGATTGAATTTCTTGATTGTGTGTAATTGTGATGAATTAATAGTGGGAGGATAGCTTTGGGATGATATCTTCTAAAGTGATGAACACAAACTTTGGGCTTTATGCCACCGATGTGAAAAGATATTATCCGTTCTTCTCAAAGTGGTGTTTGGCAGGGTTTCCTGGGACACTAGTAGCAACTTTGGGAAGAGGTGTGCACATTAGGAAGAAATGTTTTATGACCAATTTGATTATTTGTGATTGGCAGGGTTTCCCGGGTCACAGGGTAGACTGGCAGGGTTTCCCGGGTCTACCATGGTTCTCTTCCCACTAAACTAAATAGACTGGCAAGGCTTCCCGGGTCTATCATGAATTAAATAAGATTAATGAATAATATTTGATTCGATGTGAATATATATATGATAAATATTGAAACTGATTTGATTAATATATTTAAGCTATATAATTGTGTTTTATTAGGATTACCAGCTTTGCTGATGTTTGTGTTCATGGGCAGCGATGATCCTTCGGGGGAGCAGAATTTCAGTGAAACAGGTTCCAAGGTTGGGGCTAGCAGTGAGAAGTGAGGAAGAACCGTCGCCTAATTATAGCTAGTTTTTATTTTATGCTTTGAATAAAACATTTTTCGTTAAATTTGGATTTATGTTAATTTAATAAGCTAGCCTTGCACTTGTCCCAAAGTGCGGCGGTAACATTTCCTAAATTTGGTTATTTTGAATTTCAATAATTATTCATAAAACTATTGCAATTTTGTGTTATTATAATTGTTAGAAATTTGGGGGTGTTACAGGGTTTGATTCGAAATTCCACTAGGAGCTTTATTAAAGGTTTCATGCATCCTATTGATGATGAGGATGAACTAACTATGGAAATTTGGGCTTATCATCTTGGCTTAAAAATGGCATGGGCTATAGGAAAGTATTGGTGGAAACAGATTTCACGGAGTGTCTTGACCTTATTCTTATGGAGACAAACAAAATTCATAAGGACTCTAGTTTTCTTGAGGAAGTGAAAGTGTTGCTAGAAATGGACTTGGAAACAAAGATCATCTACTTGCCTCGTTCAAACAACTATGCAGCAGATATCTAGCAAAGAGAGGACTTGAAACAGGGCAAGGGCTCCATGAAGTTTATCACCTTCGAGAGGCTCTAGCAATGATACTTTGTCGGATTGTAATGGGTAGATTGTTCGCATAAGGTGTCGATGAGGTGTCTCAATTGAATATATATATATATATATATTCATTTCCAATGTGCCAAAAAAAAAAGATACTCCCCTAAAATGATAGTATGGTCTACTGGAAGCTTAGTTATCTCCTACATGATATACAAGCTCACCGAATATGTTTGTATCTCATATTTTTAATTTTGTAATGAAAAAATTATTTTAGGGGAAATAAAAAAAGGAACTTTGAAATGGTAAGTTCCTAAATTAGGTTTGTTACAAATGAAAGACAAAATATCACCAAGTGGGGGTGAATTGGAGATATAAAATTTTATTCGAAAATGCTCTAAAACTGATTAATTAAAATAAAGAGAAACAGAGAAGAATAGAAGAAAGATGAACATAGGAAATTTATACTAGTTCGGTCTAAATCCTCGACCTACGTCCAGTCCCTAGACTCTCTGGGAATTCACTAACTCAAATGATTACACACTCTGTAACTCTCGGAGTAATTCTCTCACTAGAACTTACTCCCCCTTATAAGTTGTAATCAAATGTCTGAATCCCAAAGTCCTAATACTTTGAGATTCTTACAAAGATTGATAATCAATAGAAAAACTCTCTAAAAGAGCATATGTATAAACACTGAAGATTTAAATATCCGAAGACATTAACTGTGTAGGTAGAAACAGTAAATGCTAGAGTTGCTAATTGAATGCGCAGAGTTTTCGGTTGTTGACAGAATTGAATGTGGTGAGCATTTATACCAATCGTCCATTAATACTGTTGAGAAGCTTTGTAAACTAGCTGTTGAGTTTCTTCGTAATTTCGTTAGGCACATTTGATTTCCGTTGAGCATATTCAACCGTTGCTTCATTAAATGCATTCGCTGTCGACTGTACTTGAGCAGAGGGTAACTCAAAATAATAGCCGGAATAAGTATGCCTCGAAGGAATGTTTTTGTCTCGTCACGAGCTTTTGTTCGATTGTTGGCTGTTTCGAGACACATTCAATGCTACTGACACGTAGGATCGCTTTTTGGCTAAACTTAATTTAAACAAGGTTAATCAACTGAAACTCAATAAAAAAGATGATTAGATAGGATATAGATAAGTTTGGGTATGATTGAAGGAGATTAGTTAATAGCCCAGATAATTTAAAGAGGATGATTACCGATACTGGAAAAGATAAATATGATAAGAGGAAATACTGAGTCCCTTTTATCATTCCCGAAATTTTGTGACGGAAAAAATCCGTCGCAAAATTTCAGGAATTTGCGACGAAATTTATTTTCCGTCGCAAATTTCAAGAATTTGCGACGGACAAATTTCAGGAATTTGCGATGGAATTTGTTTCCGTCGCTGAATTTGCAAACGGAATTTATTTTCCATCGCAAAATTCAAAATTTGCGACGGATTTTTGATTTTCCGTCGCAATTGTGATGAGTTTTTTGCGACGGACGAAAGCCATCGCAAACGCATTTTGCGACGGAAAAACTCTTTTTTGCGACAGATTTTTTCCATCACAAAAACTGATTTTTTTGTAGTGGGTAAGTCTGTGTTCATTGTTTGATCCTATGCTTGATGTGCTATAAATTATAAAAGATGATACAACCCTTATGCATGCAAAAAGTTTGAAGCCTCGGCCTTACGATGCGTATGGAAACTTTTGAATTTGTATTACTTTTGCACCGATGATCAAGGTCTTGGCAATAACGAATGAGTTGTCACAAGCACTTCAAAGAAAAGACCAAGATATTGTGAATGCTATGACTCTTGTAAAAGTTTCAAAGGTATTATTACGAAGATAAGAGATAATGGGTGGGATAATCTATTTCGAAGACTTATGAATTTTGTATAAAACATGATATAGATATACTTGATATGGAAAGTGTATTACAAGTACAAGGGAGAACAAAACGTAGAGGACCAGTTACTCATCTGCATCACTTTAAGGTTGACATATTTTATGTAGTGATAGATACTCAACTTCAAGAGTTGAATGATCATTTTAGTGAAGTTGGTTCGAATTTGCTGGAATGCATGGCATGTTTAAATCCATGCAACTCTTTCTCAGCATTTGACAATAATAAGTTGTGTGAATTTGCTAGCTATTATCCTTCAAATTTTGATTTGAATGATTTTGTCATGCTTGAATATTAACTCGACACGTATATTGTTGATGTGTAATGTGATCCTAATTTTTTGAATTTGCAACTTGAGATAGCCGATCTTGCCAAGAGGATGGTTGAAAAGAAAAAACATATTGTGTATCCTTCGGTTTATTTACTTGTAAAGTTAGCATTAACTTTGCTGTAGAAACTAAATCAATGGAAAGAGCATTTTCGGCTATGAAATATATCAATATTGCACTTCGCAATCAGATGGGGGATGAATGGTTGAATGATTGCTTAGTGTCTTATTTTGAAAAAGATGTATTTGATAGTATTGATAATGAGACAATTATAATGAAATTCCAAAAAATAAAGTCTAGAAAGATGACATTGTAATTGTTTTTATTATAATATACTTTTGTTATTAAAATATATGGTGTTCAGCCTTGCTATTTTTTAACAGTACTTAGTCTTGCTTTTTCATTTATATTCTTTTATTTTTTAATGCATTTAAAGCTTTACTGGAAAAAAAAAAAAAAAAAATTTCGGGGGCAGCGACCCCCGCCAATGGTGCTCTCCCTTCCATAAATTCCTGGATCCGCCCCTGTCTCAACCAATTTGGGATCCATAACTTGATTTAGATTGAGAAGTGCAGCGCCAAAATCAAACGACGGGGAAGCTTTTCTCGGTGGCTTCTCTTCTTCAGATTTAATCTCGAAAGCTAAACCTTATCTCCTCTTGCTTCCTTAATCCAACACAAACGCGAGAAGATCTTTCTTTACCTTAGTTTGCACTTATCCATACGCAGAGAAAGAAAGGAGAGAGAAAGTTCATATCTAATTTCTCTCTAAAAACTCATCTGAAATAAAGAACAAAGAACCAGTCGAAGTCCAAAAGGACTGTGTGATTTTATTACTTTATTTCTGGATGAGATGAACAGTGGAGAGGAACCATAAGTATTGTGCGATTTTTCGATACCGTTGCTGAATCAGATTTTCTTTTCCTATTCCTTTTTCACACGTCTAGGTCCACTTATTTTGCCACCAGCCAGCACAAACTTAAAGGCATTAGTGAGAGACATAGGCAAATTTAACACCATTAAGCCAACTCTAAGCATTTTCTAAATTATAGGAAGTAACACTGTTAAATATAACAAATTTGAGGGATCAAAACCCAAATAAAGTCAAGCTATGGGACTAAAAGTTATATTAACCTAATATTTTAAATACAAATATATAAAGTATTTAATACAAATATATAAAGTATTTATTGTTTTTAGTTCAATATTATCTCACCAGTTTGACATGAAAAAGGAGCAACTGCTTGCTTAGACTTCAAAAATTCCTTTAGCATCTCATGCTTTATTTATTTTATTTTATTTTTTTAAAAAAGATTAAAGTTGACAATTGACCCTTATAATGAGTTTGATTTGACTGGAGATGAGGGAGGGAAGAGAACATGCTTCCAAATTTACGCTTGTCAGCTACTCAACCAATTCCTCTACGCCAGAAAATGATCGACACTGGTACGACGGCTTTGTCCTCCAATCACACCAGTATAGCTGCTTTGTTCTCCATTCCCCCTACCAGATCGACACTGGTTGGTGGCTGCCTCACCCCACTATGGCCAAAGGACTACTCCAGCGAGCCTTGTGGACGAGTTCAACCTCCCCATGACGATGATCCTTCACGAGGGTAAAGGTGTGTGGATCTGCTTGCCACGTGTCCTCCGACATTGCAGCACCATGTACCGCATGGTCACAAATTTGCCGCGGATTTGCCTAGTTTCGTTTGTTGACGTCGTCAGCCTCACTTACATGAAGGGAAGTCACTGTGCGCACGCTTGATTTGCTTGGCGACGTCAGCGTGCACAATTTGCCTAGCGGAGTTTGCCGAAGATGATGACATCCGAGTCCTTCAGTGCGGGCAGAGTTCGACACGTGGCTGGACAATGTGGCCTGCATTGTCCTTTTCTTTTTCCCTTAGGGGCAATTTAGTCAAAATATTCTCTGCCCTACCCTCTCCTCTAACCAAATACATTCTTAGAAAACCCTCCCCTCTACTCTAACCAAATACATTCTTCGAAAACCTTGCCTAAATAAATCTGAGGATTAGGATTTTTTTCCCCCCACAAATGACCCTGACTTGTAGCATCAAGTTTTTCTCAATTGTGAATGTACCAGATTAAGTTGTTTCATTTTGCTCCTTTTCTTATTTATTTATTTTTTTAAAAAAAAAAAAAAAAAGAAGAAGAAGAAGAAGAAGAAGCAAAAAATGAATGGAAGACTAGGTGAGGATAGAAGGCATTGAATTCATATGATTACCATCCAACAACAAAACTTCGAACTCTGGGGAAAAATTAAAGAATGAAAGTCAAACTGTTTAGAACCTCCAATCATTTTTTGGAACTATACAGCTTATTGTTTAGAATAATTACACACTAGCTCTTCTAGTTATGTACATTAAAGTAAACTAAATGGAAAAACTCTACTCACCAACTAAGAGAAACTGCCCTAAATTAGATGAAAAAATCCTTTCAATGGTACACCCTCTTTAAGATATTATACAATCTTTATTACTCCATGCAGAGCACTATGAAACATCCATATTTGAGTGTTGGTAACGGAAAGATGGACAATCTCAGATATAATCTGCACAGAAAATAGAGGAAGTGGAAATTACCCACAAAAGGTGCTATTTCATGGACCTTTTAGCTTTTCTTGAGAAGTTTCCGACCATAGTATTGTCGGCGAACGTCAAAGGAAGTTCTTCCTCAACATTCTCTCTTGGATCAATCCAATCAGCAGAACCAATCTCATTCTTTTTGCCATCACTAGGTTTCACAGATGAGTTAGGTTCTTCGGGTATATCTCGATACAAGTGTTTCAAGATAAAAAGAGCAGTATCAGGATCTCTCCAATAGTTCCTGTCCGCCAAAAAATATTCATGAATGCTAGGACTTGGCCAAGATGATGAACAACATAAGTTCAGGACCGATAAGAAACCGATCCGAATGTACACAAGGAGAATAAATTGATTTATTGAATTAGTCTTTGTTATTTTCAATTGTATAATTTATCTTAAGCGTTTAAATTAGTTAATCTCAATTCATATATTTAAATATTTATAAATGACAGTTAAGTCTTGTACAATGGTATAGCAAAACAATGACACGTATCTTTTGTTTTTGAGGAAAACATGTAGTTGTTTCTCTATCAACGAGGCTTTTACTAAGTCCTTAGTACCAGTTAAGACTCTCAAAATAAAATTTGCAAAGCTTTCAGCTTTTAAAAATAAAACTCAAATGATTAAGTAAACCAAACTGAAATATTCTTTTCCTTTTTGAAAAAAAACCTAAATCATTGCCTGAGCATAAAAAATGGAACTCTTTGTTGAATTTGGGTGTTTAGATGCATTGTGAAATCTTATGGAGGTTGATGCAATTTTTGTCATGTTATGTTTCAATGTGATTAGGTGAATGGCCACATCTTATGTGATTTTTCCAGAAACTTTGGTAGTTGAGCTTTGGTGTATGCAAAAGATAAAGATATTAGTTGTCTGCTCTAGAATTACAATACATTAACAAAAATTTCATAAAGCACTTACGTATGTGATCCGATGGCCTGCAGATATGGATGCTCAAAGGTTTTATCCTGCATCAAAAATGTAAAGTCATACCGTATATATACAACTATATCAAAAGGAAAAACATACATTTTTATACTCAAAATTACACTTAGATATCAGAAGTGTAGTTTTGAATGCCAAAATAAGTAGATTTTTAGATTTTTATTAATGTTGTAAATTTTAGCAGTGGTTCTACTTCCTGACACCACGGTGTTGGATTGAGATCAAGAGCAAAATATTTACTGCTAACCTGAAGCATGTGATCGATATGTCCTTCTTTGCTTCCTGTTAACCTCTCCATCATAAAAGATCCGTATGTTTCTTCCTCTTCTTCTGAATTATCTCCTGCAACATCTTGGGAATATTAAAACATACAATTCAAGAGAACAATTGGCTCATTATATTATAGTTCTATATTAAACAAGAAACAAGCCATGTATCCAACATATCATCACCGAGGCATAAGCATAATTACATACATGTTTCAGCAGAATATGCAGTTTTGAATAGTGCAGTGGATAAATTACAAATAAGGGGTACAAGTATTTATAGAAGGGTAGAAAAATATGGGAGAATATTGGTCATTGTATTTGCACGAAGAGGGAAGATAATGAGGAGAATCAAATTCCAGTAACAGCTATCATCAATACAGCATAGTTACTAAGTTGACTATTTACATAGAAACAAGAAATTAATTTAAAACTGCCGAAGTGAAAACTCAAGGACTCTGCAGTCCCTGTTGGCTAAATTCTTTGTAGTTGATCAAGACTAGGTAGCATGGGACGCTGTATGATGTATTCAAGTGACTTATCCTTTCAATTCTAATTACTAACTTTTAGGAAAGACTTTACTGCAGAGCAATTTGTTGGAGGAAACTGAGTTAACTGTTCCAGAGTGTAGTTGCCGGGATGCTGCCTCTCCTTATGAGGATAATTGAAGGAAACTAATGTAGTATGAGATGTCTAAATCTCACATTAAGTAACGTGATGCTCTATAGGGTATTTGGGCAGTTGATTTTTGCACTTCAATAGCTAGCTTTTGGGAAAGGACTCAAGGATTCCTCTTGCAATCAACATCATAGATTCATAGGTATACAAAACTATCCAGGAAGACACATAATACGAGAAAAAATTTGAAAAAAATATTAAATTGATGAGAAAACAATAAGACTTGATCGTGAAAATATTATTGAAATGATAACAACATATAAAAAGGGACGGAAGTTGGTATGTATACAGGTCCGAAATGATTGAAGTAAAATCAACGTCACCTTACATTTATAATTTGTAAACATGTCAATACAGATAAACATTGCCTTTAATGTCAAACAAGAGAAAATAAAATCATGTCGATGGATCTAGAACAAGAAGGTATTTTCCCAGCAGCATTGCTACTTATAATATCCCCTCTATTATTTTGCTTCTCTGGTTTAGTCAGAACAATTATTTTTTATTTTTTTATTTTTATTTATTTATTTATTTTTAAAGAGAGAATTAAAGATAGGTAAGAAACGCTCCTAAAAAAACAAATAACAATGGAGATAACACTAAATCGTAAGAAAATATAACATAAGACCAAAAATGCTTCACAATCATCATTATTTTGCCAGAACAGAAACCAGTAATAGCTATAACCCATTAAACTCAATTTTTTTAAATGGCAATAAAAATAAGTCAACATTGATGCTTCTAGATGTTACCACTCAGGGTCCTTAACGTTGTTGTCTAAATGAAAACACCATGTAACATATGAAAGACTAGACGGCAACTTTTGAAACCATTAGTGGTAACTTTTACAAAACAATGAAGGTTACGTTTTTTCTTTGATCCATGAAAGGAATATTGATTGTTAAGATCAATATTCCTTTCATTATCATTAATGTAAGTTATTGGTCCTACATTGCCATTTTCCCAAGAAAGAAGAGCACAAGAGATGAAATTACAAGCAAAAATAAGAAAATAAGAAGTGGATTTAATTCTCTTACATTCTATGCTCTCTGTTTTCTTTGACTGACAAACTGACAGGATCTTCACCTGCTTAAAAACCAGAAAGTACAACAAACATCATCATGACTAATGACTTGGGAAAAAAGTTCAAGGTCTTTTTTTTTTTTTTCCTTTCCCAAAAAGCAATCACAAATTCTTTAGTTCTACAATTTTATGATGACAATTGTTAAAATCAGTGAAAACACAGATGATTATGAACAACACTATGGCAATCATCATCTTTGTAGTTTGTAATATAAGTTAATTTTCATCTAGATCCATCCCCTTTGAACTAGAACTAGTCATTAGATCATTATCTAACAATGAAGGAAAAAGTGCATGGCATAGTAATGTTATACAGGGAAGTTAAAAGATGAGGTTACTTTCAGGAACCCCGAGCCCTTACAAGATTTTTGTGTTAGACCAAAAAGAGGAATATTTAATAAAAAGCTTGAATTGACTAACGGAGATGAGGCCGTGTTTAAGCACAAGACCTATAGAAGAAGCAAGAAGCAGAAAAGAAGAGACCTGGTCATGAAAGCTAAACATTCTAAATGAACCAAGAAAAAAGGAAGCATGTACCTAAATATGCGGCATCTAGGACAAAGGTAGCTCAACTGACAGAGATAGACAAAGTTGGAAGGGGGTTATATTGTGACGGGTGTTTGTGAAGAGAGGAGAGGAAGGATTTGGTTTTAGGTGGAGCATCTCTAACCTCTCAAAAGCTCGAGAGTTTCTATTTCTTCTCCCGCTGGACTAACATTTCATCCAAGAGATCTATGTGTTCACCAAGAAAAAAGGAAGCATGTACCTAAATATGCGGCATCTAGGACAAAGGTAGCTCAACTGACAGAGATAGACAAAGTTGGAAGGGGTTATATTGTGACGGGTGTTTGTGAAGAGAGGAGAGGAAGGATTTGGTTTTAGGTGGAGCATCTCTAACCTCTCAAAAGCTCGAGAGTTTCTATTTCTTTTCCCGCTGGACTAACATTTCATCCAAGAGATCTTTACGTTTTCCGTTCCCTGCCTCTTCAGTGTTTTGGAAAAGAAATTACAGCTTTGTCTATAAATAAATAACATCAATTTTGTTGAGTTCCATTACATCACAGTGGGAGACATATGGAATCAAAGCATATAGACAAATCACTCCAGATTCTCTTAAATAACTATTTCTTATTATGAGTGTTGTCAATGTGAGAAACATCACTGGACATCTTGGAAGATGTTGTCAATGTGAGAAACATCAATGGACATCTTGTATTCTTCCAAGTTCCAAAAGATAAAATAACCCTGTTTTCTTTAAAATCTTGAATGTTAATGATAGGGGAACATGTCCAGCCTCTTCCCTCAAATACTGGCTTTCATCAATTGTTATTTGTGTTTATTACTATTCTGATGTTAATCTTGTATGCGACAAAGTTATGCTCACTGTTATGCTCTATTTTTAATGCCCTTGTACCAACATTTGAACTCAATTTCATTGTATTGATTATATAGAAAGCACAAAAAATGGCAAAGAAATCTTTTTACTGGTTTGTACTCTTGAAATATGATAAGATGGTATGATTATCAATCCTCTTGTAATACTTACCCTTAGAAAGATGGGTTAGCTAAACAAAAAATTGCTAAAATGTAAAAATTACTTTGCCTTTGTTAGAAGACGCTTCCCTTATCCTATTAAACCCCAGTTCCTTAATTGCTTATTTATTAATGTTTTCTGTTATAAGTATTTAGTCAGTTGAGCCAAGACACTAGTGTTAGAGTTCCATGTGTCCTCTTTTGAAGAAAGACACATGTATAGGAGAAGTTAGCAGAAGTTATTATTATTTTAGAGTAGTTATTGTTATCTTATCTGTTTGTTAGTTTATACCATAGTTATTATAGATAGTTATAGACAGCTATGATGACCGACCCTTATAAATATGTATAACTATGTTTTATGATGAAGTGAAGAATATTATTTGAAATTATGGTGTCTTGGCTAGAGTTATAGATCCTAACTCTAGATTTCCCTTTTCCTCTTTTAATTTCCTTAAGTTCTATCAATTTGGTATCGAGCGGTGAATCTTTGAACTGTAATTCACCATGGTTCCCGTACTTCTTCTTACGAAAACAACTCACCATTACACCCAAATCGAACCAAGAAATTCCACCAAATTTAAACCCATAGAATGATCCTACTTGTAATTTTAGTACAACAGCACCCACAAACGCATCCTGATTCCGGTTTGCAACAATTAGCAGCCATTCTTGAGCAATTAAATCTAATGAATGCAGAAATCAATGTTCTGAGGAAGCAGAAGACACCAACTATGATTCATGGAGAGATAAGTCATACTCACGGAGGAAATTACGCGCACATGATGAAGATGATATAGAAAATCCTTGGTGGAGTAGAAATTCTTATAAAAGACCTCATTCAAAGGTAGAATTCTCAAAATATGAAGGAGGAGATCCAAGAGGCTGGATTTTAAAGGCTGAGAAGTATTTTTGATATTACCAGACTCCAAAAGATGTGAAGATCGACGTACCAGCCATAAATCTCAAGGGCGATGCATTGGACACGTATACTTTGGTTTCCTCAGGAAGAATGATAAGGTACTAGGATAAATTGATGCAGATTTTCCAAGAACAATTCGGTCCTGCAGAGTTTCAGAATCCAGACGTGCATCTTTGTAGCATTAAGCAAGTCAGTATTGTGGGAGAATATAAACAAGAGTTTGTTCGCCACCAATCTCACGTCCAAGGGTGGCCAGAGCACTAGCTTTTGGGAGTATTTATCAACGGGTTGAAGGACGAATTTCAAGCTGATGTAAAAATTCAAAAGCCACGAACGATATATAAGGTTGTGAGTTTAGCAACAGAATTTGAAACAAAATCTCAATCTCAACAGAATTCACGCCCTAATCCGCAAAGCCGAGCACACGAGAATCAGATATTAATGATAATTGGTGAGAAAATAAACATTTTTTGCCACATTAGCGTTGAGACTCAATTGTTTATTCAAATCCGTCGGGTTCCTATGCAAAGCCGATATATTTGTCAACTTCCCATACCCATCCAGCGACAACAACATCTTTGACTGAATCGCACCGTCCGATACAGAACCATTCACCGACATCGCAATCTCCAGCTTGCAACGATCAGCAACGTCAATTTCGGTGAGAGAAAGGCTTATGTTTCAGATGTGGAGACCGTTATGCGCCTGGACATCGTTGCAAATCATCAACTTTGCAAATCATGGAGATTACGAAAGATACGGGGAAGACGCCTGAATTCTCGAAAGATGAGCAACTTGCCAGCACCAATTTGGCCCAAATTTCCTTCTTTTTGCCTTGAGGACAAGGCTTATTTTAATGGGGAGGGTATTGTTAGGGTTCTATGTGTCCTCTTTTGAAGAAAGACACATGTTTAGGAGAAGTAATTATTATTTTAGAGTAGTTATTGGTAGTAGTTATTGTTATATTATCTGTTAGTTAGTTTATACAACAATTATTATAGATAGTTATAGGCAGTTATGATGACCGACCCTTATAAATATGTGTAACTATGTTTTATGAAGATGTGAAGAATATTATCTAAAATTATTGTGTATTGGCTAGAGTTACAAATCCTTGCTCTAGATTTCCCTATTCCTCTTTTAATTTCCTTAAGTTCTATCAACTAGGGATAGAATATTCTCATTAGTATTTCTTAACTAGTCCAGATTATGTATCTAAGATATTTGGTCAGTTAGGCAGAGTCTTGTTGGCTATTTATTTAGCAGCCAAAAATTAATAAGAAAGTGTGGCCTAAGAACCCTAGCAAGGCACATTGTTATTTGAACTGTAACACAATACTACCTCTGATCCTTAATATAAGAGCTTGTTTGTAGTGTAATATAAAAGCTGAGCTCTTACATTAAGGACTAGAGGTAGTATAATATAAAAGCTGAATTACCATTGTTATTTCAAATGGAACTCACCAGGACTTACAGCTGCCTATCGCATTAATTGCATGCTAGAGTCACTATGGGTAGCTAGTTTCCATTTTCAATACCTTTCCCTCATTCCAAGTTTCCATATTCCCTCTAGAATTTTGGTTCTTAATGATTTACCAGTAGTATTAGAAAGAATAATAGGAAAGTTAATCCAGTGTCACTTAAATATTTGTCATGGGCTTACTCCCATACTCAGAAAGGTTTTCATCCCTCAATCATGGTTGCTGCTTGCTTGGTGTCAGCTGATGTTATTTTCTTTCAAGGCTTCAATTCTACCAAATTTGTCTTAAAAACTATCTAGAAAAATGAAATACTATTTCTCACAATATTTGTTTCCCAATGTTGCCAAAATATAGAGGTAAAATAAAACTAACAGAATCCTACATAATTCTTTTCATCACAAATAAAAAGAAACTCACCCTTGCAGATTTTAGATGATCAAGTACTGCCCGTGTGCGAACTGCCAAGTCTTCACTAAATTCCTACACCACAAACTATAAAGCATAAGGAACAGAAAGATAGATATCCAGTCAAATAGTGGCATCAAAATTTTCCAACCTGGAGTCCAATATGCAACCTCTTTCCTCCTCTATGATAGGGTACTAAAACAGGTCGTTTGTTGATATATTCTTTACATACAAGTGGCTCTACCCTGCAGTAGAAATGGATATCCAACATTTTGGTAATATACAAGATTAACGGCAGTGAACAAGAGATACAAAATAGAATATAACATATATGTATTATTTCCACAGTCGTATATGCATAAAAGAAATAAGGAGGTCCTTGCCTCCAACAAATTTTGTGGTTCCTTCAACACTAATCATTCATACTTCAATTTTGCAGCAATCTCGGTTGTTCTTGAGATGTTTTAGCAGCATATTAAACAATGCAAGCAAGAGAATAAACATAATTGGGGAATAAAATATACAAAGAAAATCACTGATGCATATATACTATGGTATGAGGCCCCACATATGGTAAAGATAAACGAAGCATGGATGGCTCACCCACTCTTAAAAGCCAGACTGTAAGGTGAATAACTATGATACTTAGGTACTGCAAGAATTACTTATGGCTGCCAATGTAGGGCTTTGATACAATGGCTACTGCTATTTAAGGAACGAGGGAATGCATTATGTTGATAATTGTGAAATACCTATAAGCGATTGGATCATAGGGGTGAAAGATGTTGAACATCTGGCGACAAGCTGGCATCTGTTCAATTATATTCTCCTCCTCCCAATATTGTTGGCCTCTTCCTGGAAAAAGTGGAAAAGAACGCATACTTTAATACTAAAAATGCCTTTTGGAAATAAAACAAGTAAATTTTGGAGGCAAACATGGACAAAACAGATTATAGTCACACCTCTTAAATTCTACTATTATTGAATCAGAGAAATCAAATTACACTCTGCCTAGTTATTTCCATCAATGAGAGTTACAATTTATGTAAGAGCGAATCGTAACAATCACTTTGGGAGCAATTATGAGAAGATTACAATCAATCACAAACCAAATCATAATCTTTCCTAAACTAGAGAAACTATGGGATATGATAGGGCTAGAATCATGGGATATGAGATTTCGGGCTGACTTCCAACACTCCCCTCAGGGTAGAGAGTATATGTCAATCATTCCTAGCTTGTACCAAAACCCTTCAAATTTAGCTCTGCCTAGCAGTTAAGTCAATACGTCCGCAATTTAATCAGCAGACCATATGTAGGACAAGTTCATGATGCTTGCTTCAACCTTTTCTTTGATAAGTTCCTGTCTTGGTAGATAGGATTCTTTGTCATTTCAATGCTGGCCTTGTTGTCACGCCAGAGTTGCATGGGTCTCTCATATGGAATACCCAACTCTTTCAATAGCCTAATAACCCAGAGTCCTTCCCATGCTCCTTCGTTAACAGCTCTCAGTTTTGCTTTTGCACTACTTCTTGAAACCAGAGTTTGTTTCTTATTTCTCCATGTAACCAAATTTCCCTACACATACGTGCAATATCCCGAGGTTGACCTCTTATTCTCTCTATCTCTTGCATGGTCTGCATTGGTGTAGATTTCGATGTTTCTGGCAGATTTTTTCTTAAAGAAGGTTCCTCTTCTAGGATTAAGCTTCAAATAGCCCAAACTTCTGTATACAACTTCCATGTGCTCTTCTTGTGGCTAGGTCATGAACTGACTTACTATTCCCATAGTTGATATCTGGATGCATGTGGGTTAAGTATATTAGCTTCCCTACAAATCTTCTATATTGTTCTGAGGTAACTGGGACACCATTTGGCTTGATCTCTAGGTGACAACCTTCTTCCATTGGTGTTCCTTCAGGTTGTGCCCTTGACATTTCCTATTTCATGTAATAGATCTAAGGTATACTTCCGTTAGGATATGTTGATGCTCCTTTTGGTCCTTGCCACTTCCATACCCAAGAAATATCTCATTTGATAGAGATCTTTCACTTGGAATTCATTTGACAAGCTCTTCTTCAACCAAGGGCAATGCTTGATAAATACGTGCCATCTCGCTTGCCCTTGCTAATGCCCAAGTTTCTTTACCGCTTTGGTGAATTGTCCAAACCATGCCCTTGGAGATTGTTTTAACCCATTCAAAGACTTGTTGAGTTTGCAAATAGATTTTTTTGGAGCTAGAACTCCCTCTGGGACCTCCATGTAAATTTCTTCATCGAACTCTCCACTGTAAATGCATTTTTGACGCCCAAATAAGGTAGTGACCAATTCAAGTTAGCTGGAATTGACAACAACACTTGGATTGTATTGAATTTAGCTACCAAGGAAAAGTTTTCCTAATAATAAACTCCACAAGTCTATGTATACCCTTTTGCAACCAGTCATGCCTTATACTTGTTAATACTTCCATCAGGATTGAACTTTAGAGTGAAGATCCACTTGTACCCTACTCGTTTCTTTCCTGTGGGAAGAGCTTTGATTTCCCATGTTTTATTTTCCTCAGGTGCTTTTAAATCTCTTTTTGCAGCTTGCTTCCTATACTTGTTGATACTTCCATCAGGATTGAATTTTGGAGTGAAGATCCACTTGCATCCTACTGGTTTCTTTTCTATAGGAAGAGCTTTGATTTCCTATGTTTTAGTTTCCTCAGGTGCTTTTAACTCTTCTTCTGCAGCTTGCTTCCAATCCGAATCAGCCAAAGCTTGTTGGAAAGGATTTGGAATTATAATTGGTGCAATGTTTACAACAAAGCTCTACATCTTTGCAGACAAATTACCATATGGACAAATCATTGAATTGGATACTGCGTACAAGATCTTACCCCTTTTCTAAGTGCAATAGGCCAGCCCAACTCTTCTGGATCTAATCCTAAGTTAGAGTCATGGTCGTTCCTTTGGGTGGGAGAGATATTTCAACCATTATCTTCTAGATATTGTTGACTAGGCTCTCCTGATGTCCTTCTATATCCATCCCTGAACTGATTTTAACATGTGTTTCTAGTTCATTAGGTGTAGGTTCAGGTTGATTGGATGGAATAGTAGTATTAGGAGGTGATGATGGCGGGGTATCAAGGACTGGTAAGGTATCAGTGGCATTAGGGACTGGTAAGGTATCAGTGGTATCAGGGGTTTTGCAAGGGGGATCATGAAATTAGCCATCGATATCTAAGTGCTCCCCCTGAATGGGTAATTTGGGATAATAGGCGTCCTTGACATCTTTTGAGATGAATAATTTCTTGGTGGTAGGGCAATAACACTTGTACCTTTTTTTAGTAGAGGAGTAACCCAGAAATATACATTCTTGAACTTGAGCATCAAATTTGCTTCCACCATGATGGATGTAGACAACACAACCAAACACTTGTTGGGGTAATGGATTGATCAAAAGACAATTGGGAACGGTTTCAATGAGTTTTTGAATGGGAGTGGCATAGTTGAGAACTTTGGAAGGCATTCGGTTGACTAGATAGGTTGCCGTTAAGACAACATCACCCCAGAAGGTAGTGGGAACATTTCTTTCCATTAATAAAGTTTGGGTGACCTCCAATAAGTGACAGTTTTTGCGCTCAACAAACCCATTTTGCTGAGGTGTATAACGACAAGAGGTTTGATGATGAATTCCTTGTTGAACAAGAAATTGTTAGGACCCAACTCCCTACTCTAAGAAAATGCTGGAGAAACTGATATATATATTAAATATGACCAGGTTTACAATAATCTGAAAAGAGTTGACACTCCCTTAGCCAAGAAGTTCTCAGGTTCTCCTCTCAATATTCACTCCAAATACAGCCTGCCTCTCCCCTCAACTTTCAACGGTTAAAATGGACTAAAAGTACCTTTCACATTACCCAACCAGCCACCCTAAATAACAGCTATCTATACTACACATACTCAAAATAGATAAAAACATAAAAGGTCAACTCTGAAACCTTAAAAGGTATCCTTCCTAATTGTTGTGTCCCTCTTGGCTGTCTATGCCCTCCTTGGTCCTCTACCATAAGTTTGACCAGTCAATGGGGTTCTTTCATTACCTTTCCCTAAAAGAGTCACCTTGTCCTCAAGGTGAAAATCTGGAAAATGAAAAATGGTGATATCCCTTGAAAAAGTGCTCGCTAAAGGATTTTTTGAGAACCAAGGTGACTAAGTCCCATTATTTCAAAATAGATAACGGCAGTATGTATGTCCATTCCATTCTTGCCACCATAGAGAAGTGTGGCTGTCAGTGCTCCATTAACAGTGAAATCAAGTTAGCTTGCCATGTGAATGTTGGACGTTCTATGCAAATCAGTGATTGTTGATTTCTTGAAATATTTAGCATTTGCATTGACCTCCAATCCCCATCTCGCTATAGTCACACCAATCAAATTCTCAACAATAAAATCTTGGGTTGTAATTTCAATGGTGGCTTCAGCATTAGAACCTCTGTTTTGCTTCTCAGGAGAGGAAAGATAGCCTATTCTGGACTCAAAGTACACTTTCTCCCTTTCATCTTGCATCACAAGAGAGAGCAATAATAATTTTTTTAAGGTTCTTTTCATGCTCTCTCTTACAACCTTATGCGGATTACCACCCTTCAATATATAATAAATAACACCATCTGTTTCCCCATAATCGATTGCGTGCTCTTGTCTTCTCATGGTTTCAGCAGTCAAAAGCCAAGAAAATTGTCCTAGATGACACAAAACTGCACAAAAACTTGAAGTGGGTACCCAACACACAGCTCTAATGCCCCTCCGGTGTATTTCTTCAAGAGTGGTAGTGATCCATAAAATTTCTCCATGCAAACCAAAACTTATGAATGGAGAACCAACTCGTGCACAAACCTTTAAACCTAGAACCCAGCCATTAAAGGGACCAACCTTGAACTCATTGCTTCTGGTGGTGTCGTCATTGAAGGAGTAAGGAAACTGAAAATGGAGCTTAATCACCAAGAGGGGGGTGAATTGGGGATTTTAAAAACTTTAAGTATTAGCTCTGTTTTGGGCAAAAAAAACAGAGGTAAACAGAGTAAAGAAGAAGAGGAAAAACACAAGAGTTTATACTTTTGGTTTGGTCTAACTCCTTGACCTACGTCCAAATCCCGGACTCTCTGGGTTTTTCACTATCACATTGATTACACACTCTGCACTCAAGAGTAGTTCTCTCACTTAGAACTCACTCCCCCTTACAAGTTGTAATCAATGCACTAAATCACCAAGTCCCCTGACTTGTGATTCTTTACAATAAATGTTTTACAGATGAAAACTCTCTCTAAGAGTGGATAAAGATAAACACTGAAGCTTTGAATGTCAAAAGACACAATAAGAGTGAAAACTGAAATGTAGTTGAAGAACTTTTAATGCTTTTCGTTTTCAGCTAATGTGTTAGTTGAGAAGACTTGAATGCTGCTCTATTTATACTAAGAGAGCATTAAATGACCGTGGTAATCTTCAATATAACCATTGCCTTCATTAGAAAAAGTTCTGGGTAAGTTTAGGTCTTCTTCTCTCACTAATCTTCACTTAATCTAGCTGGGCAGAAGTTCAGAGTTGACTCTCTGCAAATTTGTCCGTTGGAATAGCAGCTGCTGGATGTGGAAAACATTCTTTAATGCTCTGTAAACGTGTGGAGATGGATTACCCAAAAGTATGCAACTTTCTGGGTTCTGCATTTAATGTGCTGACATCACTTTTTGCTTTTGCTTTAAACCTTCAATAAACATTCTCTAATCTATCTGAAACTCATTAACAAAGTGGTTAAACATAGCTAAGAATGTATAAGAATAATTGTAGGAAGTATTGAAATCAAACATGAAGGTCTTACAAATTCGACAGATTTGAATTTCTATCATCGCGATGGAAACTCGAGTTTGTTTATCAAAACTCGAGTTTCCTCCATCCAGAGAGGAAAGTCGCGATTTGAGCTTTTGGACATAGTTTTGGCTAAAACTCAAAACTCGAGTTTTGGACTTTTAATGAAAATGTTGTGTCAAGTCTAAAACATCAAAACATGAGTTTTTAAATCAAAACTTGAGTTTTCAAAACATTGAAAAAGCTCAAAGCTCTCGGCTTGCCCAAAACTCGAGTTTCCATTTAAGTATGAAAACGTTGAGAAATGCGAGCCCGACCAAAACTCGAGTTTCCCGTTGGAAACTTGAGTTTTCAAATCTTAGAAAAATGCATTGCTCTCTCGCTTGGCTCAAAACTCGAGTTTTGAAATCAAAACTTGAGTTTTCATATATTCATGAAAACGTTGAGAAATTGTGCCAAGTCAAAACTTGAGTTTTCTCGAAGACTCGAGTTTTCAAAGACTAAGTGAAAACGTGAAAACTCTCTGTCAAGTCAAAACTCGAGTTTGGAAACCAAAACTCAAGTTTTCTCTTAACTTGGAGAAAACTCACGAAAGCTCGAGCAAAGCAAGATCCTGCGCTTGTAGCGTGAAACCTACGCTTGTAGCGCCAAACTTAGTTCAAAATGTTCAAGACTCTCTGCTGTTCGAACAAAACTTGAGTTTTGAAATCAAAACTCGAGTTTTGTCTTTAAGTGAAAACTGAGTGCTCTCTGTAAGTCCCAAAACTCGAGTTTTCATCTAAAAACTCAAGTTTTTCTTTGATCACCGAAAATGAGCAACTCTCTCGCAAGTCAAAACACGAGTTTTGAAACCAAAACTCGATTTTTGTCTTGACAAGAAGTTTTCAACTTACCAAAGACAAAACTATATCTTGTGCTTACAATTGTCGCTTATCATCAAAAACCCATAGAGAACTAACATTCTCCCCTTTTTGATGATGACAACACTTGTAAACCAAACTTCCAAGAATTTGAGAGATTGTTTACCTTTAAATGAAGTTTTTCAAAAACACAAGTGTTTCAAGGCTCAAAAATCTGTTAGAGATGATATTTTGAAATTCTTTGTTCTTTTGAAAAGTTTTTTGTACATTTGATAAAGTGCGGTAGTAGACAAATCAGAGACACACAACAGAAGCACTTGATCAAGCTGAAAATTTCATTCATAGAAATGGAAGATTTTTTCATCACAGTTAAAATAAAGTAGAAGCACTACTAACTGCTACAAAATGTTAAAGGTACTACAAAGCAAGATAAAAAAGCAAAATGCTATAGAGGCCTCAAAAACTCAAATTCTATCTATCCTAATCCACTAATCCATTTTCTCTCCCCCTTTGTCATCTTCAAATTTGGGAGGAGCTGAGACAAAGGATTCAATGAGAGGATCAACCAGAGGGGTAGGAGGAGGTGAGTCATGATGGAGAACCTCTGTGGAGGGTGTGTGAGGGATGTTGAGAACCTTAGTGGAGGGAGTTACTGGAGAGGCCACTGGGAGGACAACTGTGGGAGGAGTAGAAGAGGGAATTGGTGAGGGAAAATGGGAGTAGAGGGTTCAGGTGAAGAGCCAGGGATCTAATGACCAGAGAATTGGAAAGAGGGTGAGGAAGAAGTTTCAGGTTCAGGCTTTGGGTGTGAGGAACTTGGACTAGCACCAGATCCAAATGCAGAAGCAGGACCAATCCCAAGGTGTTTCAAAATTTTCTCAACCTTGTCACCCAAACTGACGTTTGAAACGAGTTGAGTAGACATCTTGGCCTCAAGATCTATGATTTGATCAGACAACTCACTGTGGGATTTTTCAGATTGTTCTCTCAACCCATCAAGCTGAGTCTTCATAGCTTTGTGGGCATCCACACTCTCATGATTTCCAACTCTGACCTCAGCAACCAGCTTCCCAATCTCAAACTCAAGTCTTATAGACAACTGAGCAATAGTGCGATCCACAATTTCCTTGACCCGAGACTCAAAATCTGATGGTAGTGAGGACTGAGCAGGAGCAGAGTGAGCCTCTTGAGCTCTGGACTGAGATGCTCTAGCCTGAGATTGTGAAGGAGCCCGAGACTGACCATAACCTTCTCCTTCAACAATGATCTTCATACAGTTAAGTTGGTTCTTTCCAAAAACAAAAGTGGCTTATTGACGAACTGAGGACCCACATACCACACCTTGTGGTAAAATAGAATTACAAAACCAGAGAAGGGAAAGGAATGTGTGAGGGTCGTCTGGAGGAGAATTTGAACTTGATCATTTCCTTAAATATCCACTGACCAAGGTTAAAGGAAGTTTGCCTCACAAAGACAGCAAAAACATGATAATCTTTTTGAGTGAAATGCATAAAATTCCTACCCTTCTGAATAAAATTCCTGGAGTAAATGTACCAGAGAATTCTGTTGATATTGGGCATATCAGATGGTTTGAAAGAGAGGGTGTGAGATTGATTGGTCGGGAATGGCTTATCTCGGGCAAAGAGTAGTGAAAATGTCTTGGTTACTCAAGCGAATGTCGAGGACGGAGGTGGATTGGCAATTTTCGATTTTGTTTATGATGGAGGCGAGATGGTGAATTTAACCCCTTTGACAGTTGTAACCATTCTCTCCTCAACCAGATTTCCCTCAGAGTCTAGGATATTATCGGAAACCATGTTAAAATAGAAGATTTTAACAAGGTTTGTGGTATAGGAGGCTGAAATTGAAATAAAAGACTCATAGTCTTTCAACCAGGGGAAAGATCCAAATTAAAATCCTCCTTTAATTTGGCCAGATTCACAGATACAGAGGGGCAAAAGGCTTTGTTAATGAAAAAGTCCTTAAACCTGTTAGCTTCCTCGGTTGACATGTGAGTGGGAGCAGTGATAAACCCTTCTAGAGCAGAATTATGATTGTAAATCTCATTGATAGCATCCTCCTCGAATTCTGAGACTTCGTGAAGTCTTTGTTCTTCAGAACAGGTCAGCACGGAGGAACCTTGCCCCTTTTCGGAATGGAAGCCGTTTTCGATCTCTTGGCTTTGGAAGGCTTGGGAATTTCTGGCTCCTTCTGCTTTCCCTTTCCTTTAGGTGCTACATTTGGATCAAATCGCCTCTTCGAGCGAATCTCAAATGGGTCAGCAAAGGAAACCCCCTTTGCTCGGAGTGTAGTAGCAGAAGAACTCTTTTTGTCCTTCGATGTAGGAGGGCCCTTTGATTCTGAAGACACAGAGGGAGTATCAGTAGATGTTTTCCTTTTCCTACTTTTGATTGAATGATCCACACCGTGGTGAAGACGAGTAGAACACGTTTTGAGTCTCACTGGGCGTTTGGAGAAAACAACAGGCGGAGAAACATGCTGATTGGGTTCCTTTTTAGGGCTAACTCTATCGTGGGTAGTCTTAGAAGTATCATGCGAAGCCATATCTAGGGTTTGATCAAAGGAATTTGGTCGAGAATGGGAGAAATTAGATATTTAGAGAAGAAGAAAGCGAGAGAGAGAGAGACAGAGAGTCGCTAGGGCAAAACTTGAGTTTTGAAAAACTTAAATAGTAACTCATTTAATAGACACGACTAAAAACTCGAGTTTTGAATAGAAAACTCGAGTTTTGATAAATGGTTACTAACCTGGACTTCAAAGGTGTAAGGTGAACTTTTGAACTTCGTGACCAAAACTCGAGTTTCGTAATGAAAACTCGAGTTTTACCATTCTTCAAAACTTGGTTGCTCTCTCGTCGATGGAAACTCGAGTTTCTAACTTACAAACTCGAGTTTTCAACGTCTTCAAAAGTCTGAAAATTTTCTTTCTCCCGATAACCATTTCCAAAACTCGATTTTTTCTCCCAAAACTCGAGTGTTCACTCCTCGACAAAGAAAACATCACAATTTCAAGCATCCCGCATAAAACACAACTAAATACTCCGATGCCTAAGTTAGTTTCACTCAATCATCAAAACCATAACTAACATTGTTTGAGTGAGAAATACTTACAGCTCATTGGGATTTACCATTCCCAATTCTCTCCTTATAAAATTGAATTGCTCCTTAGCCAATGGTTTAGTGAAAATGTCAGCAAGTTGAAGATGTGTTGGGATGAACATGACTTTGACATCTTTCTTCTGAACATGATCCCTTATGAAGTGATGTCTCACATCAATATGCTTGGTCTGAGTATGTTGAACTGGATTTTTCGCCAAGCTTATTGTGCTTGTGTTGTCACACAATATTGGGATCTCCTTCAAATTGATTCCCAAATCTGATAGTTGCTGTTTGAGCCACAAAACTTGAGCACAGCAGCTTGAGGCAGCTACATATTCAGCTTCTGTAGAAGACACAGCCACACTGGTTTGTTTCTTGCTGAACCATGACACAAGTGAGCCACCAAGAAATTCACATTGGCCACTTGTGCTCTTCCTATCGATCTTGTACCCAAAGATGATCTGAATCTGAATATGCCACCAAATGTTCAAAGTTGACCTTTGGGAAACCACAATCCAAGTGCTTTGTGTCGAAGGTATCCGAATATTCTCTTCACATGCTCGATGGGATTCCTGGGAGCCGATTGGAACCTTGCACACATTCCTACACTGAATTGGATGTCAGGACGACTTGCAGTCAAATAGAGTAATGATCCAATCATTCCTCTATATCTTGTGATGCTGAAGTCCTTGCCTTCATCATCAGCATCCAATGAAGCGGTTGAACTCATTGGAGTGTCAGCTCTATTGCATTGATCCATCCCAAACTTCTTTAGCAGATCATTGAGATACTTGGTCTAAGATATGAAGATCCCATTCTTCTTTTGCTTGATTTGCAGACCAAGGAAATAGTTGAGCTCTCCCATCATGGACATCTCAAATTCTCCCTGCATATTCTTGGCAAATTCTTCACACAAGACTTCATTAGAAGCACCAAATATAATATCATCAACATATATTTGGACAATCAATTTCACCAAGTTTATTACTCTTTATGAAGAGAGTTGTATCTGCTTTTCCTCTAATAAAACCTTGATCAAGAAGGAATTTACTTAATCGCTCATACCAAGCTCTAGGAGCTTGTTTAAGGCCATAAAGGGCTTTCTTGAGTCGATAAACATGATCTGATGATGTTCATTTTGAAAACCTGGAGGTTGTTCAATATAAACTTCCTCTTGAATGAAACCATTTAGAAAAGTACTTTTTACATCCATTTGATAGAGCCTGAATTGCTTAATACAAGCAAAGGCTAGAAGAACTCTTATGGCTTCCAATCTTGCCACTGGAGCATAAGTTTCTTCATAATTAATTCATTCTTCTTGATTATAGCCTTTAGCAACCAATCTTGCCTTGTTACGGACAATGATTGCTGACTCATCTCGTTTGTTCTTGAATACCCATTTAGTGCCAATGATCGGGTGGTCCTTAGGCCTAGGTACCAAATCCCAAACTTGATTTCTATCAAATTGATGTAATTCCTCTTGCATTGCTATCACCCAATCATTGTCTGAAAGGGCTTCATCAATCTTAGAAGGTTCAATATGAGAAATAAATGCAGAAAAAGTTACTTCATTCAAAGTACTATTTCTGGTTCTTACTCCTTGATTTACATCACCTATAACTTGGTCCAAAGGATGATTCCTAATGAACTTCCAAGCTCTAGGCCGAGATTGATCGGGTTTTCCAAATTATTTTGAGGATCAGCTTAAAAATATCTTCAGGATTTTCAATAGAGGGAGTGGTTTTTGAAAAGAATTGATTTTTGAGAACATTTTCCTCATCATCATCCTAGTCTATCAGATTTGGATTCACAGAAAACAACATGCATAGACTCTTCAACAATACGAGTACGAGTATTAAAGACTCTATAAGCTTTACTCCTATTAGAATAACCTAAAAATATACCTTCATCTGCCTTGGGATCAAACTTTCCCAAGTTATCCTTACCATTGTTGTGGATAAAACACTTACATCCAAACACATGCAGATGAGCTAGATTTGGTTTTCTTCCTTTGAACAGCTCATAAGGAGTCTTGTTCAAGTTCTTTCAGAGATATGCCCGATTCGAGGTATAGCAAGCGTGCTCATTGCATCAGCCCAAAACACTTGTGAGGTGTTGCTCTCATTTTGCATTGCTCTTTCCATCTCGGTGAGAACTCGATTCTTTCTCTCCACAACACCATTTTGTTGAGGAGTCCTTGGAGCTGAGAAGTTGTGGTCTATCCCCATACTGTCACAAAACTCAAGCAAATGCATTGTTTTCGAATTCTCCTCCATGATCAGTTCTGATTCCTGAAATAGAGAAACCTTTCTCGTTCTGGACCTTTTTGGCAAACACAACAAACTGATCAAATGTTTCATCTTTGGAAGATAGGAATATTGTCCATGCAAATCTAGAGAAATCATCAACTATGACCAAAGTATAAAGATTGCCACCAAGGCTTTTTACTCTAGCTGGTCCAACTAGATCCATATGAAGCAATTGAAGAGGTCTATTAGTTAAAATCTCATTTTTAGATTTGAAAGATGATTTGGTTTGTTTTCCCTTTTGACAAGAATCACAAATCATGTCATTTTTGAAACGAAGTTTGGGAATGCCAATTATCAAATCCTTTTTAAGGAATCTGTCAAGTTGAATCATATTGCCATGAGCTAAGCGCTTATGCCATAGCCAACTCTCATCCAAATTACTGACAAAACATTTTTCAGAAACAAAACCATTACTAGAAAGGTTAATTGTATAGCAATTGTCATCTCTAGAGGCTCTAAATAAAGCTTTTGGTTTTATGTTTTCTAAAGGGAGAATATCCTTGCTTACAATCAAGCACTCCTCAGAATCGAAGATAACTAAGTTACCTTTATCAGTGCATTGACTCACACTGAGAAGATTATGGCAAAGTCCTTCCACAAGGTAGACATCTTTGATGAGTGGTCCTTCATTGTTGCCAATTTCACCAATTCCAGTAATCTTTCCAAATTGATCTCCACCAAATGTCACCTTGCCACCATCCCTGGGCTTGATTGAGGCAAATTTGGATTGGTCTCCCGTCATATGCCTAGAGCATCCACTATCAATGTACCATTTGTTGGATTTTGATGCTCTTAGACAAACCTGCAAGACACAACAAATTAGGGCTTAGGTACCCATTTTTTCTTGGGTCCTTTGGGGTTAGTTTGTGTCTAAGGAATCTTATAAGATCCCTTTGGAACCCATTGATAATTCCCTATGGGTTTACTCTTTCTTTCCTTCTTATGAAAGCAAGAAGAAGTAGTATGACCCTTTCTATTGCGAAATTACAATTAAAAAAGGATTTGAAGAATGAACTGATTTTGTAAAATAGTTCATATAGATTTTTCACCAGATTCTTTCTTCCTTTCTTTTTATCAAAATTAGGTTTGTAACCAATTTCTCGATCTGTCATTTATAAATCTTTGTTGTTTCAAAATGACATTGAGCATTTCACTTCCTCTAGTGAATTTCTCAAGTGCCTTTGTAAGATGTGAATTCTTTTCTTCGAGATCGACAATCTTTACAAGCAAGATATTCAGGAGAATAAAGTTTTTCAATTTGCAATTCAAGGGTAATATTTCTGTTTTTCAACTTGAAGTACTTATCACTAAGTTTTTCAAATTCTGATTGCACAACAAGGTATTCAAAAATAGTTCATCATAAGGTGGTTTTGAATCATATACCTCATCATTATTAGCATGTTGCTCTTCCTCTTCAAAGAACTAAGCAAATATTTGCTTTTTCTTCCTCATCCTCATCATCTTCATCGATGAACTATCACCCCAAATACCGAGACATATGCCTTCTTTTTGAATGTTGAATCTCTTCTTTTCTTTGTCTTTGTTCTTAAGATTAGGACACTCTGATTTGATGTGACCAGGCTTCTCACACTCGTAGCAGATGATTGGCTTCTTAGCCTCATAGCTAGAGTTACCCTTGTGGAACTTCTTGTAACCTTGGTCCTTCTTGTAGAACTTCTTGAATCTCCGAACCATCATCCCGATCTCTTCATCGTCTTCATCTTCATCATCATCAGATTCCTTAACCTCTTTGACAGCTTTGAGGGCAATTCCCTTATTCTTGCCATGGACTTCTTCAAGTCCCTTTTTGAACTTGAGCTTTGCCTCATATTCGAGAGACTTCCAAAGAGGGTCTACGAGATGCCATAGAATCTCCTCGAGCTTCTTCAATGGCAATGACTTTGGCTTCCCATTCCTTATTGAGAATATTGAGAATTTTTCTCACTTGGACAGGTTGCTCATACTCTTTGCCCAATGCAGCAAGCTGATTGATTAGATGAGTGAATCTCAACTGGAAATCGCCAATGGATTCTTCGGGCTTCATACGAAGAAGATCATACTCAGTCATTAGAGTATTGACTCTATTTTGCTTCACTCCAGCAGTTCCTTCATGAGCAATTTCTAGTGCATCCCACACGGCTTTAGCAGAAGTTAAGTTGCAAATACGAAAATACTCTTGTTGACTAAGAGCACTTTGTAGTAGGAGGACAGCCTTGCTGTTGAGTGTGACATTTCTTCTGTCATTCTCATCAAATTCTTCTTCTAGCTTAGTAGTTCTTACCCCATACTCTGTAGCCATCACAAAGACCTTGAACTTGGCTTTCCAGAATGAGTAATGCTCTCCACTGAATTTGGGTGGTCTGTTTGTCGAAGCTCCATCAGGTAGATACCTTCCATAGTGATCCTTCTCAAGATGTTAAACTCTTAAGAGAAGACCTTGCTCTGATACCAAATGAAAATGGAGCTTAATCACCAAGAGGGGGTGAATTGGGGAGGCAGCGAAAACAGAGGTAAACAGAGAGTAAAGAAGAAGAGGAAAAAACAAGAGTTTATACTTGGTTCGGTCTAACTCCTTGACCTACGTCCAGTCCCGGACTCTCTGGGTTTTTCACTATCACGCTTGATTACACACTCTGCACTCAAGAGTAGTTCTCTCACTTAGAACTCACTACCCCTTACAAGTTGTAATCAATGCACCCAATCACCACCTCCCCTGACTTGTGATTCTTTACAATAAATGTTTTATAGATGAAAACTCTCTCTAAGAGTGGATAAAGATAAACACTGAAGCTTTGAATATCAAAAGACACAATAAGAGTGAAAACTGAAATGTAGTTGAAGAACTTTTAATGCTTTTTGTTTTCAGCTAATGTGTTAGTTGAGAAGACTTGAATGCTGCTCTATTTATACTAAGAGAGCATTAAATGACCGTTGTAATCTTCAATATAACCGTTGCCTTCATTAGACAAAGTTCTGGGTAAGTTTAGGTCTTCTTCTCTCACTAATCTTCACTTAATTCAGTCAAGCGGAAGTTCGGAGTTGACCCTCGCAAATTTGTCCATTGGAATAGCATTTCTTGGATGTGGAAAACATTCTTTAATGCTCAGAAACGTGTGGAGATGGATTACCCAAAAGTATGCAACTTTCTGGGTTTTGCATTTAATGTGCTGACATCACTTTTTGCTTTTGCTTTAAACCTTCAATAAACATTCTCTAATCTATCTGAAACTCATTAACAAAGTGGTTAAACATAGCTAAGAATGTATAAGAATAATTATAGGAAGTATTGAAATCAAACATGAAGGTCTTACAAATTCGACATATTTGAATTTCTGTCATCGTGATGGAAACTCGAGTTTGTTTATCAAAACTTGAGTTTCATCCATCCAAAAAGGAAAGTCGTGATTTGAGCTTTTGGACATAGTTTTGGCTAAAATTCAAAACTCGAGTTTCCAAACCAAAACTCGAGTTTTGGACTTTTAATGAAAATGTTGTCTTTGAAGTCCAAAACATCAAAACATGAGTTTTTAAATCAAAACTTGAGTTTTCAAAACATTGAAAAAGCTCAAAGCTCTCGGCTTGCCTAAAACTCGAGTTTTCAAATCAAAACTCGAGTTTCCATTTAAGTATGGAAACATTGAGAAATCGAGCCGAGACCAAAACTCGAGTTTCCCGTTGGAAACTTGAGTTTTCAAATCTTAGAAAAATGCATTGCTCTCTCGCTTGGCTCAAAACTCGAGTTTTCGTATATTCATGAAAACGTTGAGAAATTGTGCCAAGTCAAAACTTGAGTTTTCTCTCGAAGACTCGAGTTTTCAAAGACTAAGTGACAACGTGAAAACTCTCTGTCAAGTCAAAACTCGAGTTTGGAAACCAAAACTCAAGTTTTCTCTTAACTTGAAGAAAACTCACGAAAGCTCGAGCAAAGCAAGATCCCGCGCTTGTAGCGAAACCCGTGCTTGTAGCACGAAACTTAGTTCAAAATGTTCAAGACTCTCGTCGACCAAAACTTGAGTTTTGAAATCAAAAATCAAGTTTTGTCTTTAAGTGAAAACCGAGTGCTCTCGTAAGTCCCAAAACTCGAGTTTTCATCTCGAAAACTCAAGTTTTGCTTTGATCATTGAAAATGAGCAACTCTCGTGCCAAGTCCAAAACTCAAGTTTTGAAACCAAAACTTGAGTTTTGTCTTGACTTTGTAAGTTTTCAACTTACCAAAGAAAAAACTATATCTTGTGCTTACAACCGCGTTATCATCAAAAACCCATAGAGAACTAACAGAAACACTGCTTTCTTGCTGATCGTCTTCGTCTCTAATGCCGTCGCGCCTATTTTCCTTAGGTTGTCACTCGCAAATGCAGCAGAGGAAGACGATGTTGTGTCACCGTGCACTTTTGTCTTTGTCGAGCTTTCAGAGGTCATGATTGTAGAAATGATGCCCTGGCTGCCTTCATCCAGCTGTACTACTTGTAGGTAGTAAGTAGGGTTGGGCCGAAAATAGTTAGGCCCAGTTTCGGATTGTTGGGCTACATTAACCCTAAAACCCTGTTCATCTTTTTCCTTCAATTTCTCAATAAGTTTCAGGCTTCGACCCCATCCCCATTTGATTTTTTGGACCAGGTTCACCACCCAGTCTCATTTCTCTTCTTTTCCATCACTGACTTTTGCTTTTTCTCCTTGTTTCTACTCATCATATTCCCCATGTTTAGCTCCAGTCTCCTCGACATTTCCGCTTCTCTTCATCCCCATTCTCACTTTGTCTACAACAACATTTATTTGATGAGCTTCTCTGGGACTGTTTGACGCTGTTTTGGTTGCTTCCATGACTTGGAAAGCTTCAGCTTTCATCTTTTCTCTTGGGCTGTAACCAAAAACTACTTCTAGTTTCTCTTCTAATGAAAAAGATGAAAATAAGTGTTCTTGAGTAGGTGATTCACCCTTTACCCAGTCTCTCCCTTGCTTATCAATTTCCCATCGTCGTGCCCGAACCCTCTGAGCTTCCCATCCTCTCCTCATTCCTTTATTGGCTGCTTCTATAGCAACATATGTAGGCCGGATATCTATAGTATCTTCAACTTGAAAAGCTTCAGCCTTAACCTTTTCTTTCGGGAAGTCACCAAAATTTTCTTCAATATTTTCTTTTGCTGAAAAAGGTTGTAGTTTTAATCGTTTTCTAGTTGCTACATGTTTTTTCTCTTCAACTTCAGCTAACTCATCTTCTAGTATTTCCTCCACTTCAGTTTCGTCCACCTCTTTTGCATCCTCATCTACTGCAACATATTTTGCCTCTACCTGTATATCTGATTTCTTCTCCTTCTCTGCTACTTTGCTGCCCTCTAAAGCATCTCTAGTCCCATGCTTATGCATTTGAGACTCTACCTTATGTTTCTGCAACAGTAATAGAGTTGCATCCAACATCTGCATCAATTCTTTAAAACTAAGCACACTCAAGTCTCTCTCCTTCATTCTGGCTTGCTTCTAATTCCCTAGAATCTCATTGCTCTGATACCAAAATGTTAGGAACTAACTCCTTCCTCTAAGAAAATACTGGAGAAACTGATATATATATTAAATATGGCCAGGTTTAGAATAATCTGAAAAAGTTGACACTCCCTCATCCAAGAAGTTCTCAGGTTCGAAGAACCTGATATCCTCTCCTCTCAATATTCACTCCAAATACAGCCTGCCTTTCCCCTCAACTTTTAACGGTTAAAATGGACTAAAAGTACCTTTCACATTACCCAACCAGCCACCCTAAATAACAGCTATCTATACTACACATACTCAAAAATAGATAAAAACATAAAAGGTCAACTTTGAAACCTTAAAAGGTATCCTTCCTAATTGTTGTGTCCCTCTTGGTTGTCTGTACCCTCCTTGGTCCTCTACCATAAGTTTGACCAGTGAATGGGGTTCTTTCGAAACTCTTAAAGGTTCCACTCAAGTACTCCTTAGCATTGTCACTCCGAAGGACCTTAATGGAAGTTTGAAACGGAGTTTTCACAAAGGTATGGAGCTTTAGAAAACTTTGGGTACTTTGACTTTTCTTTGATTAAGTAAACCCACGTGGTTCTAGTGTGATCATCAATAAAAGTGACAAACCATTTGACATTTGCTAGGGTTTTTGTTCTTGCAGGACTCTAGATGTCACTATGGATTAGTTGCAAGGAAGTAGTTTTTAGGGCTTTTTGCGTAGGAGGACCTTGTTTGTTTAGCGAGCCGGCAAGCTTCACAATGAAAAGGAACAATTATCAAATAAATTTGGAAACACATGTTTCATATAATCAAAACTAGGATGACGTGAACGACAATGCCATAAAGATACATCTTGATGTTGAGAACTTAAGTTGACCATGGCCTTCCGTGCATTCCAAGAATCTGTATTCTTCAACTCAGATCCTTCCAAGTAGAAAAGTCCATCCCATTCCCTAGAAATCTCAACCGTCTTGAAAATCACTCAAAGATATTCGCCCTTTAGTTAATTTGCCTATGGATATTAGGTTACAAGAAAGTGCAAATACAAACGGAACATTGTGAACTTTTAGATTATTAGATAACATGATTGTGCCTATTCCTTCAACTTTCGTGAACACGTCACTAGCAACTTCGACTTGAAGGTTTTCAAGACACAATTTAAGAGTTGTAAATAATGTTTGATTACAAGTCATGTATCTGTAGCTCTTGAGTCAACAATCCATGTATCTTCACTAGTCCTCACAGCATTGAGAGCTATAATAGAATTACCTGATTGTAACAGATTGACACTTGGTACAGAGTTTGACTTGCTACATTTTTCAAGTATCCTGAAGGCACTTGCAACTCCTCATGGCTTAAGGAATCAGCATCCTCAACTTTCTGCTCAATTGTAGTGAGATGACTTTGATGGGAGTGTTGCTTTTCATTTGATGGCTTACCATGTAGTTTTGCAACATTCTTCTTTGATATGACCTTTCTTCTTGTAATAATTGCACCATTTATTACTTCTCCATTCATATTGTGGTTCTTCCACTACAAGAGCTGAACCCTCAATGTGATTTTGTCTATTTTGATTCGGGAGCTTTCTGCTTTCTTCAAACTGCATATAGTTGACTACATCAAACAAATGCTGTAAAGGTTTTACCCCATAATTCTGCCCCTTATCTCCTCAAAAGAATTGTAGAGTCCCAAAAGAAAATCAAGAATTCTTCCTTCTTCCACTATTTTCCACTACAATTGAGCATCCTTGACTGTTTTCCATGGGTGCACCTCAAAAAATCTGGTTGGTGCCAAAGTTTCAACAAAGCATTGTAATAATCAGTCACCAACATATTAACATATCTCAAACCACAGAGTTTCCACTTCAGATGGATCAAGGTAATGGTGTTATCAAGGGAAGAGTATGTTCCTCTAGCCGCATCCCAGATTTCTTTTGTGGTGTTAGCTAGAAGATAACCTTCACTAATATCTAGAGTCAGAGAGTTACATAACCAAGTCATGACTTGGTTAACTTCAGTAAACCATGTGTCGAAACTTCAATCATCAGGGGCTGGTGGGGGGCTGCTCCACTAATATATTTATCCTTTTTCTAGCCACGTATGTATCTCAGCACCCTTTGTGACCACTAGAGATAGTTGTTTGCCATCAAGCTTTTGATTAATAACCATTATTTGATTTTCTGAGAACTCCGGAGCCATCTCTGTAGTTTTGGATGGTACAATAACTGTAGTGGTATAAATAGAAGAAAAGTTGAGAGTGGAGGAATAGTTACTTTGGATCTAAACATTAGTTCCCAACATTAAAGCCATTGAATGGACCCAAAGTGTTGCTGGTTGTGGAGGTACGGAGCCAAAAAGAGGAGGAAATTGGCTTGGATCCATGTCTGGATGTGGAACAACAAGCTTTCATGAGGTCACATAATAGATTTGCCGACGAGTGTAGCTCGTGTGTCTTGTGAGAGGAAATGATTGCCGCTGTGTTTAGTTCACGCATCCTTGAAGCAGAGACTGTCATCGGTGTGTGATGCTTCGTGCTACTCCGATTTACGCCGAATTCTGGGAAATGGCCAATTAGTGGCCTCTGTGTCTTCCTGTGAGGGGCGGTGACTCACTACTCTCTCTTCGACAAAAGTCCTAGGTCACAGTCTCTCTCTCTCTCTTTCTCTTCTCACGTGTTTCTCTCGCATCTCTCATTGGCTCTCTCTTCTAACAACCACTCTCTCTCTCTGGGTTCAGATCAAACCCACTACTTTAATACTATATTATTGAAACAAAGTAATCAAATTACACTCTGTCTTGGGATTTCCATCAGTGAGAGTTACAATATATATAGGGGCCACAACAGAGCAATCACTGGGAGCAATTATGAGAAGATTACAATCAATCACAAACCGAATCATAATCTTTCCTAAACTAGAGAAACAAGAATCAGGGGATACGATAGGGCTAGAATCATGGGATATGAGATATTGGGCTGATTTTCAACATCTACAAATTCACACAATTGAATAAAATTCATTCGAAATGAATCTAATGAAGTATATGAAGAATATTTTGTTATTTGTTTTATTAATTATGAAGTTATGATAATTTAAAAATTTTGGGACAACCGAGGCATTGTCGATATATAACCAACAATTTGTGTGTTTAACAAAGTTTTTGAATGAAGACTTCGGGGCCTAGGATCATGCTTTCTCATTGAGCCTTGAGTTACATTAGCCAATACATTCCTTTAAATATGAGTTTAGACAATTGGAGATATTTGATAATTGATTTATTATGTTCCTAAGGCCGCCTTAACATTCCCCAACATAATCTCTTTAAGCTTGACATACTTTATAGCCAATCATTTAAGATTTTAAAAGCCATTATAGTACAGAATTTGTGCATTACTGGTGGGATCCTTGGGTTAAATATAAATGTGGACTATCAAAATGTGGAAAACTACATCTGAACATTCAAATTATGACTTCTAAAAGCATACAATGTACAATCAATGAAAAATGAAAGGAACACTAATGATTAACATATAAATTACTACCAATGCCAATTCGGAGATTACTTGACGAGATTTGCCGTAATCTCCCAAAATAACCAGATTAGAAAAGGATTTGCGATAAATGTAACCTGGGTCGTTTCCCAATGAATTCGCAATGGTTCAATTCGCAAAGCAATAAAACAAAGGACAGTAAATGGGGGTTTTTTTGATTCACAATAATATTAAAGACGAAGTAACAGAGACAAAACGAAATAACACGAATTGAACAGAAAAGAGAGGATTAAAGGATCAACCCACGATTTCAGATTCACCCACTACCCTTCCTTGAAAGAAATAGATTTATAACCGAACTCGTACTCGACTCTAGACAAACTGAAATCTCTGCATTTGTCTAGAAATTCCCTCAACTGAACAATCGTTCAGAATTTGTTCGAACCAGTGGCGCACCTCTGTATGATCGCACAGAAATACTTTAACCCAATCCGAACTTCGTCCTTGGGAAATATCGATTTGGGTTTTTAATCAAAAACCCAATCCGAACCAAAAATCAAATCTGATTAAGGGATACAGAAACGAGTTAGATGGTTACCGATTAGGCGCGAATCCTCTGGATAGTGGATGGAACCCTTATCGTGGATCAATCTCAGAAATTTAGCTGAACATAATTAAGAAAGATGAAAAACAGATGACGAACGCGAAGAATACGAAGAACATTGCGAGAGAATTTGAAAACTACTATTTTGATCCTCTCAATTCTCAAAACGTGAATGAATCAGATGTTTGTGGCTGCCACTAACTTAAACCTAAACCTAAAATGGGTCAGCCCAAAAACGAAATTAAAATAAAATTGGGCTTTAGTTATAAAGTTCGAGCCCAAAATAAAATCCAAAAATACATATGCTTCGGCTCCAAATTTGACCACCCTCTTGTCCGAATTTGCTCTTCATGTCTTCATAACAATTGTAGCTCTCTGAATCATCTGAAATATGAGACAAAAATGAGGCAAATCCGATGTCTGGTTCAAGAGTTATGGTAAAAACAGTGAAGCAATGTAAAACTGGAATTTATTATCAAATAATGGCTAAAATATAATAAAAGGCCCAAAGCCCAAATAAGTATAAAAACCATTATTTATTAGCTAAAGAGTCCTAAATTATAAATCAAGAGACAAAAAGTAGTGTATGAAATATTCAATTATCAATTACGAAGGGCAAGAAACACTCCAAGAGGGGAACCAACAACAAAGAATGTATCAACCTGCAATATATGCATTTCAGACATATGAGCAACGCAGGAACTGATTAGAATGTAAAATTTTTCAGTCCAATGAAAATTAAAGGTGTTCCATATTTTGCCGCAAATTAATTCTTTTTAAATAAGTAAAATGTAAATCTGAAGATAAAATCTCTAAAGAATTGTTCATAACAGATAAACATTTTCTTTCTTTTCCCTTGTACCTTGAATTGGAGCTTTGTATATTTGATATAAGGGGAGTAACTCTCTGGTGCATCTTCTGCAGAAGCCAACTTCTCAGATAAGTGTTTCTCTGGCATACACATGCAATGTTTTATTTTTCTCGCTTCGTTATATAATTTAGAAATAGAAGTCAGATGAATGTATAAATCATCCACCATGTATCAAATTTATAGAGAACACTGGTAACTACCAGAGCCTATGCCTTCTTTTGAATGTTGGCTGCCACCATGTGATTCAAGTTCCTTAAGCTTGGCTTTCAATGAATCAACCTAAATGATGAAAATTGTCAATTATCAGATATATATATATATATATATATATAACAACTTCTTGGTCATGTAGACTATTAAAAACAAATACTACAAATAGTTAATTGACCTCTTCCCTGAGCATTCTGATTGCTTCATCCCTGTTGCTCATATTCTCGTGTTCATTCTTGGTCAATCTCTCTAAACCATCAGCAGGAAGCCCGGCATTCATATTCTCAAGCTTAGATAATGCATCGGTTTTCTCATTAGGTGCATTACTCAAATCAGAAAGGAAATCATGAACATCTCTCTCATGCTCCGGTTCCTGAGAGTTATGCTCCTTAGTATAATTGTGTACAATTGGCAAAGCAGGACGTAAAAGAGAGGAGTCCCCAGAATATTGTGCGTCCAATTCTAAAGCGGTCTGTTTGGCAGTCATCTTTTCATTAGACAGACTTACGCTCAATGCATCATTCTTAAGATTTGATGAGTAGCTCCCAGAACAATAGTCCTTCACAGCGAGAGATGGATTTTCATGCTTATAATATTCCCTATGCACTGAATCCATTGGACATGGAGAGGACAGATTTTCTTGATGGCAAAGAATATCATAGGACAGCACACTTCCCAAAGAATGACCATATATTGAAACCTATACAACAATCAGCAAAAAAACAGGCAATCATAAAAGTAGAAAATTAAAAATTCACAAAATTCAGCCAATGGCCCAATATTTTTCCAAAGCACCTTTCCCTCATATCCCGGATTGCGTTTGAGAAACTTCAAATACAGCCGATTTAGTTGGGTTGATACCTACAAAAGTGTACATTGATGAGTCGAAGCAAATTTTTTTATCCAACGAGTCAAAGCAACTATTGTTCTAATCATTTTTGTTTTTTAAAATTTTTTTTACTATGGGACAAAATCTCATTTTTCCAACAAACTTGATCAGTTCCTTCGAGAACGAATGTTATCAAGTATTTAGTACATTAAAAAATATGCTCACGGTTCGATTTTGTACAATTGCACTCAATTTCTATTAATATGTTTCGAGGGGTCATCCTAGAGCAGTATTATGGTCTGCAGACTATTGTAAGCCCACAATAAGTCAATAACTATAACATTTATCCTGGAAACAACCTCTCTGCTTGCAGGGGTAAGGATCCATACATTTACCCCTCCCTAGATCACACTTAGTGGGAACCTTCAACACTCGGCTGCCCTTTTAATAATCATAAAACTTCACTAAATTTTTTATGCATCCGACACCCTAAGTTGCATCCAACATCTTGAAATATTTTGCCAATAGCACTCAGTATCCTAAGTTTAGGCGGCTCATTGCTACTGAGAACAATATATTGAGGGCAAAATTGTATAAAAAATTATTTTAGGATACTGAGTGTTACTGAAAAAATATTGTTCATGTTGAATGCTCCAAAAATTAGTTTAGGATATTGGATTCTACTGGGAAAAATACTAGGTGTTGGATGTAACTTAACCCAATAATTTATTAGGATTTGGATAAAATATTTAATTAGGATTAAGATTACCAATGTCAGTCTCATTTTCTAAAGTTTGGATTTCTTGAATTATTCAGTATAATACCACTTTCCTTTTTATTCACTTTGTTTCTCTCTCTCTTTTTATCTATTGATATGAGATTTATAAATACGTAGTTAAGTCAAAATTAGGATTTTATTATAATCAAAATATCTAGAATATTTTATTAGGATTAGGATTACCCATGGCTTATAAATAAGGGTAGTCATCAATCTTATTTTCTCATGTTTTAATTTCTCAAACTATTCAGTCTAATTCAAGTTTCTCTAGAATTATTCTGCTCTCCATCCAGGTTTCTTTCTATAATCTCTTATCATATAGCGTTTCCCCTTATCACAAGCCTCAGTTATGACACCTCATTCCAGGTCAACCTTTGCTAGTTTCGCCTTAAAGCCACAAAGATTGAAATTACAATATATATTTTGAAATCAGTCAAATCAATAAAGAGATTAAATAAACATGGGAAAATGATGTTCAGGGCCCATATTACCCAAAAAATACGAAAAAAGGCCCAAACATTCTGAAAATACGAAAAAAGGCCCAAGATTCTGAAATTCCGAAAAAGGCCCAAGGTAAGTTGTTATTGGGGCTGATCAAGTTGTTAGTGGGGGCTGATTTAGTTATTAGATGGGCTGATTTAGTTGTTAAAAATAAAAAATTTTAACAACTAAATCAGCTCATCTAACAACTAAATCAGCCCCCGCTAACAACTTGATCAGCCCCATTAACAACTTCGTAAAATGTTCAGGGCCTTTTCCTGTATTGTCAGAATTCTTGAGCCTTTTTTTGTATTTTCAGAATGTTTGGGCCTTTTTTCGTATTTTTTGGGTAATATGGGTCTGAACATCATTTTCCCAATAAACATCTACAATTTTCCACCACTGTAACATACTGGTAACTTTCCAAAACCCAGATGGTAATCATTTAGAATTTAGGCAGTGAATAAAACTTGCTGGCAACGAGGAAGGAGTTATGAAGGAGGGATGTGAGAGACGGTGAAGTAGCTGGTATTTCTCAATGGAAAATAGCTACTTGAAATAACAAAGTTATATATATATATATGTGTGTGTGTGTGTGTGTGTGTGTGTATATTATATTTAAAAGAAAATGAAGGAAACCATGTATAACATATGATGCATGCATTACCGAGTCAATTATGTTCTGACAGTAGATTGGGCTCATATAATATAACACATCGTGAGCTGTAGCACTTAGCATCACTCGCAGGCCCCGGACTCCATCCAAGGTTATTTTCTCCACAGCACTTTCACCACTAAGCTTCAATCCTTTTCTCCACTAATGATATGCAATTAGATATTAATTAATCCAAATAAATGTAAAAAACATAAGGGAAACAATAAGAAAAGAAACAAAAATTCAATATTCCACATCATATGCAATATAGAAATGTGTGTTGAGATACAAAAAGGGTTCAACAATAAAAGGATGAACAATCATAGAACTATTTTATGATGCCCATATGACCATGAGAATTTTAGTTTCTTCAAAACTTGAATGTACCATCTATGGTATAAGGAAATCTACATTCTCATGATGGTAATAGAAGCTTTAAGTCAATTGAATCCCAAGTAACAAATCCATACTAGTTATGTAACACCCCTAATTTCGAATAGTTATGATAACCTAAAATTTAAATGATTTTCATAAATGAATCACTGTAATTTGAAATAAACAACCTTGGGGAGTGTTACCGCCGCACTTGTACTGGGACAAGTGCAAGGCTACCTTATTACATTAACAAAAATCTGAACTTAAATAAATGTGTTTTATTCAAAAGAAAGAAAATGAAAATGAAAATGAAATAAAATAAGACTAGCTAGGTTCATTGAAGGTTCTTCCTCACTTCCCACTGCTAGCCCCAACCCTTGCACCTGTTTCACTGAAATTCTGCTCCCCCGAAGGATCATCGCAGCCCATGAACACAAACATCAGCAATTGCTGATAATCCTAATAAACACAATTTAATGTAAAGAAAACAAAAATATTTACATAATAAAAATATCATCCTTATATATATATATATATATATATATCTATATCCAGGAAAACAATTTTATTATTCTTCATTCAATTTAATTAGTGGGAAGAGAACCATAGTAGACCCTAAAACCCGCTAGTCACGGATCATTAAATTTGGCCATAACACATTTTTCTTCCTAGTGTGCACACATCTTCCCAAAGTTGCTACTAGTGTTCCTAAACCTTGGACACCACTTTGGGAAAAACGGATACTATCGGTTCACATCAAAATATATATCGAGGCATAAAGCCTAATTGTGTTCATCACTTTGGGAGGTACTATCCCAAAGCTATCATCCCACGATTAATTTAGTTCAATCACACACAAAAAGGAATTTTCTCAAGTCTACGGAAGCCAACTAAGGCAAAACCATTTAAAGAGTACATGCATTTAATATATATATATATATATATTTTTATATGTTTATATTTATATTTATTTTAATGAAAGACATGTATTTCAATCACCAAAATAAAAATGACACACCTAGAGCACAAACAAAACGCACGAGATACATATGAAAGACATATTTGAGTTTTAATCACCAAAAAGAAGGCGTACATGTTTTATGAGTATATAGATGATTCATGCACGAAGGCCGAGGCGAAGCAATGGTTTTCAATCTCAAGAAAAAGACAAGAGACGCACAAATTGGATTCAGGGAAAGATCAGACTAAAACATATACATGTCCAATTCCAGCACTAAGGCCGAGGCGAGGCAATATTAATAAAAAAAACACACAGGTATATTATGTAATTGAAGCAAGCAAGCCGAGTCAAGCAATAACATACACTATATATATATATATATATATCTACACGTACGAGAATCAAACAACAATTGGTTTCTATAACCTAGGGATCAGGATTACCTATCAAGATATAAAATTAACCTAAGATTTATGGGGATTAGGATTACCTGGTCTCGTTTTGCTATCATCCTAGAAGAACAATTGACGACGATACCGAACGAGGATGTAGTAGCGGAGAGAAAAAGAAAATAGCGGCGAAGAAAAGTATCGAGTGTTTCTAGGTTTAAGCGGCCAAACCTAAGTTTATAATTAAAATCTAGGGTTTTAATTATAGGCTCGGCCCTTTAATTATTCCTAATTAATAAATTAACTATACAAACATTATAAATTTCTAGATTTTAATATATTATTATTATTATTTATATTATTTTAACCAGGGGTATTACATTATTATTAAAAATCAATAATAAAAATCTGGGGTATTACAAGTTAGAACTGAAGTGAAAATTTCCAAATCACCCTGTGGGAACTATCCATCCAGAGGCGCATATTTGGGGATTTTTTATCCTCGTGATAAGCAGTAAAACTCTCCCTAGTGTTAATTCGGAACAGCTTATTGGTATTGTGGTAAACACTATCTTGCCTGGCACATCGCCTTTCTTTAAGTGATTGTGCCACTCTTTGGTCACTTTCCTTCATTCATTGAAGAGGGATGAGAATGGGAATCATATTTCCTGCCCCACAGGGTCCGGTTGTCAAACCATAAGTGTCCTTCATATTTATGAATAAATTTATTTATCTTAATTATCTTGATTATCCTCTTTAGTCATTTCCCTAAAATTAACTCAGAATATTCTGCATATATTTGTCATCAATATGTTAGAATAATCTGTAATTATTAGGACTACATTTGTCATTATTAGTGTTAACTCCAAGGAGCCAAGGCATGTACACTGACAAAATTTTATGCAAAAATAAAAGGAATTTTCTTCATTCTGTTTACTATTCACATTCACTTAAGATATATTCGAATTTAAAATTAAAAAAGAATCCTGGAAGTCTTTTCATATCAGAAGATAGAATCCCCCTCATCTTTGAATTCCTTACACTGTCTTGCAAAGTTGCTATCTAGAGGCTAGCACATAGTCCCTTAAAATGCATCTAAAAGCTAAACACTAGAGAATGTGCCAAAGTGTCGGAGAAAGATAAGATAAGAAAATGTTCAATTTTTATAGAACGGGTAAACAGTAGCAAGTGTCCTTAAAGAAGGGGGTAGGAAATGGCCTTTTGCCTTGCAGAAATGAATAAACAAAATTCACCAAAAACTTAAAAACATAAAATCCAAGAGGAAGGGAAAAATACCAAATACGGATTATGTACCTGACATGGGATAAAAAGAACCCTTTGAGTGCCAAGCTGGTGTGCAGTGAGGTGCTGCTCTGCCAGACTTTCTGTAATATGCCGAAAATTGGCCACATCATCAACCAAATTAGATTTTTCCAACCTTTGCCCAATCCCATGAACCATAAATACCAAGTATTGAACAGGGACCTACAATCAGTATTGTCATATAACTCATTCAAGAAGACCAAGTTCAGGAGAAACTAGAAGCAAAGAAAAAAGCAACACATGATATAAGTTAAATTTTTGAAACTGATAAAAGCAGCATCGTTCCTTGTGTCAGCAAAAGATACAAGTTTCTTGACAAAAAAAACTTTAAGAAGACGCAAATGTAAGTTTCATTTTTTCAAGGGAAAGGGAAAAAAAGAAAGATTGTAGAACACTGAAAACTACATAGGTAGATTGATATATAAATATAATAATAAGCATTCAGGGACCTAATTGTAAGATGAACCTAGAGACCTAAGTGTAAACTAGATAAATAGTCGGGTAATTAGTCATTAACCCATTAGTTAGGACTTGAGGGAGGCTACAGTGTTATAAGTAGCCTATTCCTCCATTTTGTAACAACCAGATCAGATTTGCTATGACTATGGATAAAGATTTGTGAGTGCCATAGTAGCTCTCTTCTCTATCTTCTCTTCTAATCTCCTTTCTTGTGTCTCTTCTAATCTCTTAACCCTAAGATCAATAATCATATCTGTGGTATTAGAGCAGTCCTTTCTTGGCTGTCTCTTGTAGATTCTGTTCTCATCACCTTCTGTTCTGATTCTGAAGAAACAAAGAAAAAGAAAGCTGTTCTGTCTGATCTTTTATATTCTGTTATTGAGAAAAAAAAGAAAAAAAAAAAAAAAAAAAAAAAAGCCGTTCAGTTTTCATCAGTTTCAGTTTTGTTCTGGGAAACGAAAGAAAAGACAATTGGCTTTGTTTTCATCAGCCCCCTGTTCTGTGCTGAGACGCAGAAGGAAAAGAAATTGGTTCTGGTTTACTGTCGCTGTTCTTGGGGTCAGGCTGGTTCAGGGAATTCAGGTGCTTTTTCTAATTGTTGCCTTCGGCCATGCTTCATTTGGGTTTAGAATCCTTTAGCAACAAGAAACTTCAAGAAAACCATCAAGATTGGTGGGTGGATGGTACAAACAAGATCAAGAATAGCAAGAATCCATGGATGAATTGCGAGAGATGGTGTGGGGCTTGAGAGATGAATTAAGAAAACTAGTATTGGCAATGCAAGCCAATAATGGAGGTCAATGGTGGCCTCGGCAGCTTGGCAATGTGAAGGAGTATGATGAAATTTTTGATGATGTTGTCACAAGATTCCAGCGCTATATGCCAAAAGAGGACCTTGTTGAAGAATATGTGAGTGGATTGAAAGAGGAACTCCATGACTCAGTCAAATTCTTTCAACCAAGAACCATGGGTGGGGCTCGTGCTTTCGCTCAAATGGAAGAATGGCATCTGTAGCGGCGAGCCAAGAAAGCAGAGAAAGCAAGGGACTCCGAGGTTCAAGAAGAAAGGCTTGTTGACCATAAAGCATTTGATGTTGTTTATCGACGTGGTAACATGTTCAATATTGATATTCTTGGCGACCTCCATCCAGCTTCTGTCGAATACGAACCAGCAGAACAAGACACTTCTGCTTGTCCAGAAAAAAATAAGACTAAAGAAGTGCACCCAGAGGCGCAAGAACCTTCTGTTGTTCAAGATACAAATGACGACGATCATGAAGTTTTTATTAGTCACGACGATGATGCGTCTTCGAACCCCATCAGCGATGTTTCAGGCTCTGTTTCCTTGAGTTTGGCGTCGGTTCCTCCACTTTCGTTGAGCAACGTCTCTGTTTTAAACCCCCAAGTTCCACTATCAACGGATGGAAAGCTTGGAGTAAGTGCATCTTCATTGTCTTGGGTTTGGTTGCCATTCAAATGTCCTTTACGAGGTAATGTTTATGTGTCCTGCAAGAAGTGCTGAACAGAGTTTAGATTGCACGTGGCCAACTAAGGAGTGTTTAGAGCATGATTCTTTTTCCTTTTACTTCATGTGGCTGTGCAAAAAACTTCAGTTTGAAAAGTCAAGCCAGCTGGCTCTCATTTTCACTTAGTGTCAGATATATTTTGGAGATGATCCTGGCTTTGTCTTTCAAGGAATGACATTGATCCAAGGGTTAATAACCAAAACTTATTCTGCCATTTACTCCCTACTCTCTGTGAGAATTTGACATGGTTTAAGGGAGGCCTCATAAAGATGCTGGTAGGGTCTAGTTTGATACAAGGGGTAATTTACTTGATTAATGAAAATATCCAATGGATAATAGCTTGTAGTCTGCTTCATTCAGAAAAGGCAGCAAGTATCATCTGTATTGCACATGGTGGGACTCTCGAAAGCTCACAACTGTTCTGTATGTCATTGGAAAGGGAAAAATGTGAAGAGTGTAGCAGCACAAGTTCCAGAATTTTATAGCTTAGGCTTATGTTTTTTATGCTTCAGTTTTGTTTTTTAGGTTCAGATTTGTGTTTTGTAGTCAATCATCCTTGAGGGCAAAGATGTTTTGGGGAGGGGGTATTGATATATAAATATAATAATCAGCAGTTAGGGACCTAATTGTAAGATGAACCTAGGGAGCTAAGTGTAAACCAGATAAGGGGTAAGGTAATTAGGCATTAACCCATTAGTTTGGACTTGATGGAGGCTATAGTGTTATAAATACACTAGTGCAAAAAAGGTTTTTAAGACCGGACAAAAGAGGCATCGTAGGACCAGACCCGTGACCGGTCTTGTTTCAGCCGGTATTAAAAGTCTACATTTAAGACCAGACTACGACCGGTCTTGAAGAAAATATTTTAGGCCGGACATTTAAAACATTGGGTCTTAAAAGTCGTACTAAAATAAACCCGAAATACTTTGTGTTCGGTCCTAAAACTCAACTTTTCGAATGAGGCTAATAATTAGGCCGCTCTTAAAAGATAGAATTTTAAGGCCGGACAAAAATAAATAAGGTCTTAAACATAGCGGCTTCTAAGACCTGACTAATTATACGCGGTCTTAAAAGATTGACTTTCAAGACTAGATGATAAATAAATGCGGTCTTAAAAATTTTATTTTAGACCGCATGTATAAATTTACCGGTCTTAAAAAGACCGACTTTTAAACCGGGTGCTTATTATGAAATGTGTTTCACGACCTTTAAGATCGGACATATAAATACATCCGGTCTTAAAAACTCACCATTTAAGGCCGGCGCATTTATTTGCGGTGTAAATTTTCCTGAATTTTTCTATATTCTGTTCTTCCTGATTGTATTACACACAAATCCACCACCCAATCCAGCATATAAAAGTCGATACTTTAAGCTATAAGCTATGAACAATTATTTGAATAAATTGAATTGGAAAAAGAATACAAATATTATTCACCATGAGTTATTTGGCTTCTTAATTAATGATTATACTATGACTACAACACCCAAATTAATTCATATAATAAGATAACTTACTTACAAATACAATAAGTTACAAATACAACACACATGCCCAAAATAATATTCACCATGCCTTCATCGATTCCCACCCAACAAAGTAACATCCTCTTTTATAACATGCCCCTTTGGACCGGATCCCGCCACAAAAATAAAAAAGAACAAACTTCATAGTCGGTGACATTGTTTATGAACATAGAAGGAATATAATATAATTAAAACCTTAAAGTTTTCAAAGAAATCTGCGTATGAATATTACCTATGAATTGACTCTTTTATAAAGTGATATCTTCCCATATCCCTTCTTGATGATCACTTCTTATGCGGGTTCATTATCTCGCTTCATCTTCTTCGTTTATGTCTCGGTAGACCCCTGGAAAAAGGAGTACTCTCAAGAATACCATAATTCGAATTCATTTCCTCATCAATATCAATGACCCTCTTTCCTTGGAAAGCTACGGACCACATTTTATTTTCTTGATCGGTGATATAGAACACTTGTTTTGCCTGATCTGCCATAATAAAAGATTTATCTCCAAAACTTCTACCATGGACATCGACTAATGTAAATCCTAGCCGATCGATCCGAACACCATTATTTACATTGACCCACTTGCATTTGAAAATGAGAAATCTAATTTTCACATAGTCCACCTCCCAAATCTCTTCAATAACCCCATAATATGGCATGACTGCTAATAAAGGGCTCTTGTCTTTCAAACTGGAGAAGTGCATAGATTCAGCCTCTAACATAACACCATTGTTACGAATTTGTGCTCTATCATATAGGGACTTCGTGTAAAATGTATAACCATTGATCACATACGAATTCCAACTTATGACATCGACCTTAGGACCACGTGCTAACCATTTGATTGTATCGAAACATATTCCTCTCCTCGACCTTTTGTTTGAACCAGTTTGTAAAAGTTACATTATGCTCCCTAATCAACCTTTGTTCGATCATTCGATGATTTTCTTTCCTTACGGCTTCTTTATGTTCAGCTATCTTGGCTTGAACTTCATCAACATTATTCAAGATGTATAAGTGGACTTGTGACAATTCATCGGGATCCACACTCTTTACGGAAGCCCCTCGTCTACCCCCTTCAGAATGCTGACGTTTTGGAAGCCCAATATGTCTTACTTTGGCCAAATAATTTTGACAAAATTCCATGGCTTCTTCAAAAACATATTTATGAACAATGGATGCTTCTGGCCGGTATGCGTTCTTCACGTACTCTTTTAGGAATTTCATAGATCTTTCAATTGGGTACATCCACCGTAAATGGATAGGGCCGCATCTTTATCTCCTCACTAGATGAACAATTAGATGAACCATGATGTCAAAAAATTTAGGAACAAAAAGCTTCTCAAGGTGGCACAAGATAAGATATCCTTCATTCTCCAATTCATCCAACTTTTCAATCTCGAAAACTTTACTACAAAGCGCATTGAAGAAGACACAAAGTCTAGTCAAAACGACCGAAGATCATATTCGGCGATGCCTCGAATAGCTATTGGGAGTAGGCATGTTGCATCAAGACATGACAATCATGAGACTTTTGGCCTACTAATTTCAAGTCCTTCATCGATACAAGCCTCTTCAAATTTGAAGAATACCCTGTGGGAACTTTTGTGCCATGTAACACTCACAAAAACTTCGTTTCTCATCCTTAGACAAAGTATGAGAAGCCGAGGGACAATAAGTTCTCTTCCCATCTGGCCTTGGATGTAACTCTTCGCGTATTCCCATTGCTATCAAATCCAATCTTGCCTTCACACCATCCTTGGAACTACCTTGTATGTTGAGAAGCGTGCCAACAATACTATCACATACGTTTTTCTCCACATGTAGACATCAATACTATGTCTCACATCAAGATTACGCCAATATGGAAGATCGAAGAATACAGATCTCTTTTTCCATATATTTGTTTCTTTTCTACTCTTTGCAGTCTTACCAAGGACGTCATTGATATTTTTCACCTTTTCATAAACTTACTCCCAAGTCAATGCCACCGGAGCATCTTCATACTCTTGGCCACCAAAAAGGCTTTCTTTAATCGACGATATGGGTGGCCCCGTCTAAGAAATCTCCTATGTCCAAGATAAACTGTCTTTCTTCCATGTTGAAGTTGATGGTAACGTGTGCCTTCTTCACAAACCGGACATGCTTTATGGCCTTTTAGACTATACCCTGACAAGTTCCCATATGTTGGGAAGTCGTTTATAGTACAAAATATCATGGCTCGCATTTTAAACACCTCCTTCTTGAAAGAGTCAAAAACATCGACACCTTACGCCCACAACTCCTTCAAGTCTTCGATCAAGGGCTGAAGGTAAACATCAATGTCATTTCCGAGTTGTTTCGGTCCCGAAATCAACATAGACGAGATGATGTACTTTCGTTTCATGCATAACATTGGAGATAAGTTGTAAATAATCAGTAGTACATGCCATGAACTATGTATGTTGCTAAGGCTTCCATATGGATTCATGCCATCCGTGCTAAGGGCAAGCCTAAGGTTCCTAGGTTCTTCGCCGAAATTCGGAAATAATTGATCGATTTTCTTCCATTGAGAAGAATCGGCCGGATGTCGAAGCTTTCCATCAGAAATCCTCTCATCTGCATGCCACCTCAAATTTTTTGCATCATTTTCATTCGCAAACAACCGCTTGAACCTTGGTATGATTGGAAGATACCACAACACTTTTGCAGGCCCCTTATTTGACTTGTACCTTGGGGTTTCACATATCGGAAAATTCTGCTTCTCTTCAAACTCTTTTCTATACAATACGCAATCATTCAGGCATGGATGGATCTTTTTGTACTCCATCCCAGTGGAAAAAGTATTTTCTTAGCATCATAGTATCGATACGGCAACACATTATCATCCGGAAGCATGTCCTTAAAAACCTCAAACATTTCAGAAAAACTCTTGTCGCTCCATCCATGACGTGCCTTCAAGCTTACCAATTTCAATGCAGCGTTCAACAATTGGTATTTTTTACACCCACGGTATAGAGGGTCTCTCGCATCACCGCACATATTACCATATGCATGTGATTGATGAAAAGCCTCTTCTCCTACATCACGGATAATGTCCTCTATGCGATCATCCATATCCGTGTCATTATCATCAAAGGCCACTTCCCATGTTGAGACCCACTTGGTATTTTTTCACCATGCCATACCTATCTTGTATAAGTCTTACAAAATCCTTCAAAATTAAATGTGTGTGTATAACTTCAACACTTAGTCGTCTCTCATTTAGACATTTTACACAAGGGCAATAAAACTTCCCACTATCATTATGGGCATTTTGTTTAGCAAATTCAATAAAGTCCCTCACCCCATTCGATATTCAACACTCGTCCGTAAAGCATTTATCCAACCGTGGTCCATAGTAGAATTCCTATAGATGGAAATATTTAACATATACATAATCCGAAAAAGGCGAGAGACTTGCATATAAAATAAGCCAACCCCAAATGCATATTTATGCTCAATGTCGGTTATGCATGTCTTATTTATTTTTTTTGTTTTACTCAGAAACTTGCCCATTAAATGCATAACGAAGAATCACTTTTGGTCATAAATGTATCATAGTGAATCCAAGAAGCAAAATAAATACATGACGAGGAAATTAAATGCATCGCATGAAGGTCTTGTGGACTCACCTGTACCATATAAATTCAAATGCGTTTGCTAAGTCTTTCTTCTCTCGCCACGAACATTGATGTTGCAGATAGCAAGAGTAACCTAAAAACATTTCTTGGTCAGTTGGGTAGGTCTAAAGTGCAAATATAATATTCGAAATACAATATTCATTAACAACGAGAGAAACCCACAATAACATTCATCGATTTCGTTCAACCCATGAAAACCCCAGAACCATTAGAAGGAAAATCATAAAGTTATATAACCCGAAACACCTCGTACAGCTTGGTCTATAGACGTTTAGCTAAGGAACCAGAGTTAATCTCGAGAGTGGAATGCGAAGCGAAACGACGACGACGCAACACACACTAGAGACAACACAATGTAATCACTTTCGGCTCGACAAGAGAAGTTACGAGAGGGAAATTTAATTTTCCCCGGACGAGAGACATGTCTTAATATTTTAGATTTTATTAAGACCGGTTAATTATACAAGATATATATCCTAAAGATATAATTCTATTAATAAATTTTTAAGACCGGAGGTTAACAATACTTTACGGTCCTAAATTTTAGTATTCATTTAATTTTAAGGCCTAGGAGATTTATAAAGCGTCGGTCCTAAAAGTCAAATATTTATTAACTAATTTTTAAGACTAGCGGTTAAGAATACTCCGATCCTAACTTTCGGTATTCATTTAATTTTAAGACCGGCGAGTTATAAGAACTACGGTCCTAAAAGTATTTCGTTTATCAATTAACAAAAAAAAGAAAGAAGAGGTTTGCTTTTGACGAGCGCAGCAGAAACTAAGTTAATAAAATAAATTAAAGGAAAACTGGAGAATATGAATATTAGAAAGACACAAGCTTAGTTTTTTTGCTTCCATACATAACTAGAGAATATGCACGTACACAAGAAAATTAAGAGAGAAAAAACAAGCGAGAAAATTATCAAAAACAAGAAACCGACTAAACATCCTAAAGCTTAATATCCTCCAAAGCCTTGGTGATATCGGCATGAACAGCATTAATTTCTCACCGGAGATCAACAAGTTGCTGTCTTACTCGAATCAGCCACAATGCTTCATTAAAGGAAAGAGGAGAGGGGTCAGTAGTAGTCGCGGTGGGGCCAAGAGGTTGGAGAGGGGGAGCGGGAACCTCTTCATCATCCAAAGAAATAACAATGGGTCCAACGACCCAAGACTCTTCTATCACAATAGAACGGACTCTTGATGGAGGAGGCACACTGTATAACGATCGATGGAAGGCACGAGCATCGCAAGTAAGAGCACCCCTACGAGCGGTTCTCTTGTATCTAACCATGGTTTGAGCGGTTGGGCGGAGAGGTATGAGGAGTTAATTAATACGAGGCGAGCTGTTCTCGATAGCCACGTACGTAGTTTGGAGTTACGAGGTAGTAAGGAATTAATAAGGAGTTAAGGACAGAGAGGTATGAGGAGTTAATAAAGCGGAGAGGAGACACAAGTGATAAATGATCTACTTTTAAGAGCGGGATTTATAGGTACGCGGTATAAAATTCTATTATTTAATTTTTTATTTTAAGACCGACCTTTTATAATATGTACGGTCCTAAAAGTCTATTTATTTTTAAAATCAATTCTATTACTTTTAAGACCGACCTTTCATCATTTACCCGGTACTAAAATTCATTCTTTTCAAATTCGGATGGCGAGTCGTATCCTTACACTCTGTTCAAATGAAGGATTCCGAGTCTCTTCGGCTTCCCGGATAAACTTCCCAACTAGGCATCTCCTCGTATTCTGATGAACTATGCGTCTCCTCATTAAAGTTTCCGACGTTTCACATTGTTTAGGATGAGTTCTCTATTTAAACCCATTATTACTGTACTTTCTTCACATTCTTCTCCATCACTTCTACACGGCCTCCTCCACCACCTAGCCTCCACTGTAATGGCTGCTCCCCCAAGTCCTCCATTTCCTCCTCCTTCTCTTCAACCTCAGCCCCCTCTGCCATTGCCTCCTCCAAATCCGACTGCGGCGGTTGGTGTAGTCATTGGTGGCCCACGTCAATCAAATCGATCGACGCTTGGGCCAATTAATTCAACTTGTTCATACCGTGAACAACAAGCTGAACATGGTACTTCACGCCAATGACGTGGAGTACGATCCCGCCCGAAGACAACTCCGACTCCGACAACTCCGGCTCCCCCTCCCTCTCCGACTATGAAGATGATTAGTTGTTTTTTTATAGTTGTTTTTTTGTTGTTTTTTTTTTGTAATCGGCGCCCCATGGGCGCGATAAAAATTATTATATAAAATATTATGGACTCTTTTTGTTCTCGTGCGAGTTTAGTACTTTAATTAGTTAGTTTATCCATTATCTCGAACTCGAAAGCAATAAACAAGGCAACTATGAAAGATGGATAATGGCGGACTCAAAAACTAAGATGAAAGAATGAAGACTTTTAGGACCGCACACTTAGTAAATTGAGGTCCTAAAAACACTTTGCCTTTTTTGTTAGCTTTGGTTTCCATATTCGATCACCTTGTCCTTTTTATTATCGTCTTTCTTTTTCCGACAAAAGGAAACAAACAAAACATTGTCCTCGTGTAAATCAACAATATAAATTTGCAAAATACGAGTTAAGAACATACAAAAAACAAAAAACTTATTTTACCTTATTTGAATAAAAACAAACACAAGTGACAATTCTTCTCAAGGTTGGACCGTCGTTGTCGACGATTTTACCTCCCCGATTTGAAACAAAGTACCTTTTCAATATCTTCCTTCTTTTTCCGACAAAAAGAAAAGAGACAAAGAAAAGGAAACCGATAATGCTTTCTCAAGATCGGAGAGGTAACATCGACTATAATGAAGGGCCTAGCTTGAGCGAACGCCGACCTCGGTTGTCTCGGACCATAATGATTTGTCCGAAAAGCGAGTGAACATTTCTATTTAAAGGAAGACTATTAAGACCGGACATTTAACAATTACATGGTCCCGAAGGTTAAGCCAACTCTAAAATAAAAATAAGAGGACTTTTAGGAGCGGACAAGAAAATAATATACGGTCTCATAAGACTTTTAATTAATATACGGTCCTAAAAGTCGAGATCTTTCTCAAATTTCAAGCACTAAATAGCTTTATCCACCATCCAATACATTCAGAAACCCAAAATGGACACAAGAAAATTGTTCGAAAAATTAAACAGATTTATTTATTGAATTTTACATTGCCTATGTATATTTACAAATGAATATTGTTCGGAAAAATAAACAAATTTACAGAATATTATTGTTTTATAGGATATATTTACAAATGAATTTAGGACATTAATTATTGTCCTGACTTTATCAGGTCATACATATTCACAAAACAAATTGCGTATGTGCTCCGAGTTCATCATCGAAAAGGGATCGGGCGTCAAACATCTCGTAACATCAAAGACAGAAACTGAATTAACTTGCGTGCATATTTCATATGTAACATTAAGCCAGACACTGAATTAACTTGCGTGCATAATATGTAACATCAAATACATTTACCTTTGCAGTTAATTTAGTCCTTCCTCACGTGATAATATCATACATGTGTTTCATGACGTATTGGCCACATAAGTTGGACCCCGGTGGTTGCCGATGGGTCTAAAAAGAACAAGAAATATAAGAGCATATATAGCTTAATGACCAAGTTCACAAGGCAGTGTGCCAGTGTACAAATATTGTACCAACCTCTAGTGTGTCCTAGTTGAAGTCATTGGCCCGATACCCACGCCTTTTCTTTACCTCGATTTGGAAGGTCTTCATGGCACTATCATCAAAATCACAAATTTATCAATAATGTTCACTGAAAATTCACAAGCAGATTTCGACAAGAGAATCAAAATGACATGCTTACTCGTTGATGGTCTGTGTCAATAAAGGAAATGACTCTCTGTGAGTGGAGCATAAGAAGATAACTTTATGCTCCTCCATGCACATGAGGACCAACTGCCAGTGGCGACTGAAAATTCACAGCAGTAAAGTATACTCAGTGATATATGCGAGAATTAAGTGAATTGCGACAAGATTTGTGATATGTACTGTGGAAGAATGACAACAAGTACACCTTTCTTCTCACTTCACACAACCTCTTTGATATGTACTCCTCTCCTCCATGGATGTTTGACTTGAATAGATAGGGCACAAGAATCCAAAATCGTTGCTCCGCCCTTTTGAACCAATTCTTGATGCAATAACCTACAATAATGACATCGATCAGGGAATTAGTATATATGTATGTGTGTCTAAACGATGCATTTAAATTATGTACTCATAGACAGAAGATACTTACTTCATAAAAATTTGAACAATTGCATCAGTAAGCTCCTGTCGAGGAAACAACAGGGACTCAACATCAACGGTGTCAACTTGAACGGGAAGAGGATGAGGGACACCTAATACTTCATTGACAGGCCACGATTTATCTTTAAAATATCCACTCTTCACCAGATCGGATATTCTTTCCGTGACAGTCAACTTAGCAGTAGGGGATAGAGCTTAAGGAGGGGATGGAGCTTGACGAGGGGGTGGAACTTGAGGAGGAGGAGGTGGAACTTCAGGAGGAGTAGAGACATGTACAAGCTTCACTGCCCAAGAGATAAAGGTTCCCTTGACATCACTCACAAGCTTCAGCTGATCAGTTGGGAGAGGGAGAGGTGCATCAATGATCACCTTTTCAACTAACACTCTGACTTCATCATCAGCCATTTATTGGTGGTGTACAGTTGATCCCAATAAGTTGTGGACAGTCTCTTTTGAAACTAATTGTGCTGGACGATCACGATCCTCCACATATAGGTCACAAGGTTGCTCCGACCGTCCAACAATGCAGCTCCTCTAGTGCTATCTTTGCACAGTGCGAGTGAATGTGTGAAGGGAACATTGGTCTCTGGACGATTGCTCAAAAGCAGCTTCATTTGATTCAATTCCTCCCTCATCTGGCTTATCTGATTCAATTCCTCCCTCATCTGGCTCATCTTGGATTGATACCTTGCTTCTTTAGCCGCATCCTCACTTAATTTGGCCACCGTCTTCCATCTCCTCCCCGGTAACCATACTTTGTCCATGGCGTTTGGATTTACCAAAGTATTCCTTCAGGCCTACCAGTCCTCCAATCCCCCTTACACGCCCACCATGATCCGGTTTTCCTGTCGCAATGGTCAGAACATCACTCCTCCCGTCTGACACAAAAGATCCCTCTGCTTCTTTCTTTTTAAGATCTTCATGTAAGATATAGATAATGAGAAGCTTAGTAATGAAACATGTTTAGTAACTAAAAAAGAACAATAATGATACTTACAATTCTTTCAGCAACTACACGAGTTTGTTCACTCGTGTAAGCACTGCTTGGCTTTTGCTGAACGTGCAACCACAACTCCTCGCGACGTATTGGAGATGGCGGATCATGTACCGCAGAAGGATTGGATTCTGCTTCATCATCCAATCTCTTCCGCTTGGCCGCCATCAATTCTTTTTCAACCTTTTCATATCCGCCGCGAGAAGCCCTATGCGGGCGATCATTCTTTCTCCCTATCTCCTGAGCTCGTTCCCTTCTTTCCTGTGAATTAGAATTGAAAACAACTATTAATTATGAATTCCAGCCATGTCACTAACAGAAATTAGAGAACTACTGCTTGATATGAACCTCAAACACTAGTCAAATTCACTTCATCAAGTTTCAACATTTTATGTAAGGAAGATGTAGAATTGTAGAAGAAATTGGAGCTATGTCTTGTACCGCTAGATAGATAGGTTAAGAAATAAAAGAGAATTATGCTTACGTAATAATACAAACTTGATCATTTTTAAGGCATCCAGCTGGATCGGCGGTCTCATTAGATAGTAACGTAACTAATAACAATGTCTAACCACTACCTACTATAATGAAACTAAGACTATAATAATGTCTTGACTCTTATGCCATTATTATTTCCCTAATTACCTTCTTAGTATTTTACCTTTTCAGGGTTTACATATCAGACTTGCATAGACAAAGGCAGGAAATGTATACTTCCATTCACACACCAAACAATTTAACTAATAGGATTAGATGAACACAATAACATTCACATAATAGCACATGTTAATAAGCAAACAAAAAGGCAAAAAAAACTAAATATAAACTCACCAGAGCTTCAGGAGTGGTCCGCAGCTGAAAAAATTGTTGCCAAGTTTGTTCATCAATAAATGTGTACTTGTCCCAAGTCTTTTGGTCAGGCTAAACCTCGACAAATATATACTTGTTAGCGAGAGAGGTCTTAAACTTCCTCTACCGATCAGCACAATAAGACAATGTCTTGTCTTTCAACTTCTCGTAGTCGTGGACGGTTGTATGTAAGCCGGATAGTGTCCCAAATAGGTTGCTTTACTTTGCCGAAGTCCACATTTTTCCACTCATCGGGCCAAGATGCTAACCTTGCCGCGTGCAAGACAGCCGACAAAACTAGTATATTTGCTTTTATTAGGACCGAAAGGTCGCAACTTTTCATCAAACTGAATCTCCAGCTTTTGACCCGAAGTCGACTTAGGGTTACGTCCATCATTCTTGTGCCTCTTCTACCACGGCGTCTTTGGGTGGTTACGAGGCACATTGTCAGATGAAGAGGGTTCGTTCTGACTTACACCAGTAACTGGCGTTCCCGGAACACGAATGAAATCGTTTTCATCGTTCATTTTCGAGATAGGAAGAGAGGAATGCCTAAGCAAATGAGAGCGTAATGGGCTAATGGTACGTGGGCAAGGAAGAGAGGTAATGCAACGGGGAAGAGTGGTTTCACAACAAGAAGAGGGGTTTCGTAGTTCGGGGGACAACATAAGTCATAAGGTAACGTTTCGCATGGGTGAGGAAGAGAGGTAATGCAAAAGGAAGAATGGTTTCACAACAAGAGAGGGGTTTCGAGTTCGAGGACAACGTAAGTCGTAAGGAACGTTTCGCGCGAAGAAGAATATATTTGGCGCTTTATTTTTAAGACCGGATGAACTAAAAAAACGTTCTTAAATGTTAAGTTTTAAGACCGTCGTTTATTAAACTCTGAACTTAAAAGTAATAAACTATTTAGTACCGGTCACAATTTATGTCCAGTCTAAAAAGTATAATATTTAAGACCGCCTTTTATATATATCTGGTCTTAAACGTTTATTTAATTTTTTCCTCATTATTTTGGACCGCAAAATATAAGTCACTTTGTTCGAGATTTCTCTACAAAAAATTTGAACTTTTAGTTTTTTTTTCAATAACATTTTTAAGATTGTTTGTTTTGTTAAGCGGTCTAAATAATATATTTAAGACTCATTGATAAAGGATGCGGTCAAAGAAGTTCTTTATATTTACAAAGCGCCACCTAGGTCATACTATTAAGACGATGCTCATTAGGATGCGGTCCAAGAAGTTCTTTATATTTACAAAGCGCCCTTGGTCATACTATTAAGACCTTAAGTGCGTCATTACTCCGGTCTAAATGAGGCAGTCTTAAAGCCCTTTTTTCCACTAGTGATAGCCTATTCCTCCATTTTGTTGTAGAAATCAAAGAGAGAAAGAAAGAGAAAATATACTCTCAAATCAATGTGTTTATTCATATGCTCAATAGGGTATTTATACACAAGAGAGAAGACAATAGGGTAATGACTCATTATGATGATTGATTCCCCAATCACTTATAATTCCTATAATCGCTAATTATATACTCCCTCCGGTCCTAATTATAAGAGCAAGTTTTAACTTTTGTCAATTTTTTCCTATAATACCCCTATTTGTACTTTCTCAATATAATTAAAGACAATAATAATTTAATAATATACCTATATATTTTATAAAGTAAATAATGTTTGCAAATTCTATTTGAAATTGTCATGTACGTGATATTTAAAATAATCACTTTGACAACAAAGAATAATTATTTTTACATATTTTATTGTTCAAAACTTAAAAAATAATCATATTTTATGAGTTCGTCTATCAATCAAAAATTATTTAAATGATTAAAATATGAAAACAACTTGAATAAATTTTCCATTATTATGATTGAAATGAAATCACAGAATTAGTCTTTCATCGGTAAAACGGGGCATGTAATAACTATATAATCAGAGAGTCATGTGAATACAGACATGTGCACACAGGGCTACCTATTCTTCCTTAATGTCATTTTAAATTTTGGGTAAGGGTATTTTAGGAAAATATACATAATTAACTAATTTAACTTCCTTCCTTAATCCCTCCAAATTCTGATAATTTGGTCTAATAATTAGGACCGGAGGAGTACAATATTAATTAATTATAATATATTTACACGGATATGTTTCCTAACACTCCCCTCAAGTTGCAGCATAGATGTTAATCATGCTCAACTTGTTACAAGAAAACATAATATAAATAAATCCAAACAAAATAATTTTCTTCTTCATGAGAACTTGAATCCACCAAGAAGTTCAGTAGGAGCTCGAATAACAAAGAATACCAAACCAAAGTAGAAGCTACAACAAACGGTCTCACAAGGAACCAAACAATACTCCAAACGCCTCACCGGGGCAAAGAACAAACGGGTCACACAAGGACCACCAAACTCTTTACTAGAGGATGCAAAGCACGATGCCAGATGCCAACAAAATTATCCAACCACCAGGACGGCATTCTAGACAAAATAGCACTTCATGAACGTGCTTGAAAAACGTAACAAACGAAGAACTCAGCCACTAGAGACAAGTGAACGTGCACGAAACAAAAATGCCGACTGTGCTGAAATAGTAGAAACAACTGAACCAGTCTCACAACGCAACCTTCAAAGCAAAGAACCGCCCTACACACACCAGGAATGAAGGCTCGACGTCAAAGAACAAAGCAAAGCCAAAAAATATGAGCAAGAACTAAATGACAAAAAGAAACATCGCATTAGTGACCAAATAGATGCAACAATCACCCCGGTGACCAAATAACACTTCCACAACCAAAAAGCAAATAACCATCTAACTAGAAGCAAATTGATCGAAAACTCATTTGAAACAACATTGGAACGAAGACAAACAAGCAGATCCAAATCCACGTACAAAACATTAGGTATACAAAAGGAAGTCGATGCAAACTAGATAACATTCCGGTGAAATGTGAAGAAGCACGAGCAATAAACCAAACTGAGTAGGGTAACCAAACAACCACCTACTAGAGGCAGATCAAAGTTGAAGAACCATCCCAAAAGGGCAAATTATATAAGTATATTAGAAGGAAAGAAAATAAAAAGATGAAAACATAAACTAATTACATCATAAAAAAAACCATTAAAGGAATTTGTAAGTAGGAACCAACTTCAGCAAGGGCAGGAGACGCAAAACTTCAACAAGGAGAGGAATCACTTAATAGTCGTTGGGAAGACGGCGAAAGATGCCTCAGAGTAGAAGATGCGCCTGAAAACTGGATCATCCACCATAATATGAATACTTTGGATAGCCAAAAGGATTCGAAATTATATCCTAATTCCATAAGAAGAGTAGAAGCTAGGCTGATCCTGTCATGCCAACCTGTTTAAGTCAAAGGCCAAATTTATGATTTATAGCCTTCATATGGAGTCGGGTTTAGAAAGGCCAACAATTTTTATAAATTTTATAAAATGACTACAAGTTTATTTTGCTTTGAAAAAAAAAAAGGACTTTTGAAACTTAAAAATGTTTTTCAAATTATATAGTATTGCTATTCCAATGTTTTTTTTTAAAAAAAAAAATTGATTATATTCTTATTAAAAAGCTAAGAAAAGCTTGTTGATGACATTATATAGTTGTTAAAATTCTTCTAATTCATTTGTTTAAAAAAATTACTCAATTTATAAAAATCTTTCATTTGGTTCTTAATTTTCCCCAAATAAATGTTTCCTTATGAATTATTGAAATAATCATTTTTTTTTTATCGATTTAAAGTAAATAAAGAGAAGAATTTTTTAATTATATTTAAAGAGGTCCAAATATTATGCAAACTATATCAAAAAGAAAAACTAATAACACACATTGAAAAATGAGAAGTATAGTCTCTATCTTTTGAAGAATTGTGTTTTAAAGAAAATGTTCACTTATTCTATTTATCAAAAAAGATAAAACATTTAATACTTTGAAAATATTTGTCTTAAATTAAAAATTTTAGTGTTTTAAGTTAATTTGTCTTAAGCTTTAAAAATATTTTTCTTTAATTAAAAAATTTAATTGCTTCTGCAGATGAATTTAATACAATTGAAGTTGATGTTGTGATTTGTGGATATTAGGATACTTTAACATTCATTGCTTATGTTGTGGCTGGTAAAATAATAATTGCCTTGGGTGCACAAGTTAAGCCTCATGTTTTTGTTAAACTCCAAACTTAGTTGGTCTTTGATCTTGGTATTTCAAATGGAAGATATTTTTCAAATGTGGAATTAGTTACGGACAACTATTTTGGAACACATTTGTTGTCTTATTTGTGCTTGATCTCTTTGATGAGTTCTTTTGGTACAAGCCAGCCATGGGAACAAAAATCAAATCGATACAACCCTTGTTTAACCTCTTTGATGATGAGTGGCAAATTGGATATAAAGTTTATTTTCTTGTGCAAATTGATACTTTCTAATTTTTAATTACTATTACACCACGGATGAAGGCCTCGGGTGCCTTGTGTTACACAGCCACAACATTGCATCAGCTTATAAATGGAAGATAATAGAGACAATTCACTAATACTTACCATTTTGTGTTATACATGTTAGAGTTGGTTATTTGTGTTAGACTGATACATTTCATTTGTTTGTTTATAGTGTTCATGGCAACCAAAAGGAGCTCTTATTGTGGGTACAGTGTCATGATGAAATTCATGAAAGATATAGTCAACCACAATCCTGCCTCAGTTAATACTACATAGATACATACATACATACATACATACATACATGTGTGTGTGTGTGAGTGTGTGCGCGCACGCATGTAGGTATGTTTAAGTTAAATTAAAAATCAAGTCATATCTATTTTAACATACTTAACTTGTTTTTGCGTGCAACACTTTTGAGGACAATTATTGTGAGAAAATTTGACCGAACAAATTGAAGAAGTCAGAGAATAGTTGGACATGACTGTTTATACTCAAATGGTTTGTTGTGGGATGAAGTTAGCTAGTTTTTGTTTTTGTTTTGATTTCAGTTTTGCTTTATTAGATCTTCGGTTTTATTCCCCCACTTTTGCTAGTTGTTCAAATATTTTCTTTTGGTTTTTGTTTCTGTTTCAGTTTTAGTTTAGATCTTTAGTTTATGTTTTAGTTTTGGTTTCAGTTTTGGATTTTGGTTTCTATTTATTTACAAGTTTATGTATATGTAATATGCATGGAAGTTCATAGAAAATGAACCCCAATTTTTTTATAAAAAAGAATTGCCATTGATAATTAACGGTTATTCGTTAATAACCATAATATATTGAAAGTTATATCACATCCGTTTTAGACAACCTTTAAATATACAAAAAATATTTTACGGTTATTTATCAACAACCTTCAAATAAAATTCCTTATTGATTTCAAGACTTGTGTCATATACTTTACCGTTCACTGTTTAAACAGTAATGTATTTGATAATATATTTCACGATTTTTAATGAATAACCGTTGACTATTGTTTGGTATATTTAACATCCATTGATGAAGAGCTGTTAAATATAGGGCTTATAAATAACAATTGTATTTGAACATCGGTGAAATATAGGGCCCCATATTTAATAGTTGACAACTGTTAAATATAAATATTTAGCACTCAGATATTTAAAGGTTGAACACCCTTAAATATAAGTAAAAATAATCATTTAATATAGACAAATTTGTGCTAGGGTCTTTTGCTCCGAAAAAAACGAAATGGAGTAAAGAACCCAACAAAGAGTTTGTCCTATCTCCATTGTAGAATGCTCCAGGGAATGTAAAAACCAATTAGACATATCAGCTTGTGGCACACTATCAGAATGAAAGCCAAGCGGAAAGGCAAACTAGATAACTCTAGCCTAGGCACATTGAAAAAACAGATGATAACTTGTTTCATTGACAGATGCACAAAATAAACAAGTAGTATACACCTGAAGTTGTGAGCATTCAATGTTGCCCTAGTAGACAGTAATCCCATAAGAATCCCAACGCACAAAAACTTATTCAAGTGATAAGATGAAGATGTTTAATCTGTTTACAAACAAAGGTGAAATCAACATCTCATTAGCATGACAGAGGTTCTGTGTTTTGGATGTATCTCTCAAACCACACACCTAATTGAGATGACACTAGTGCAAAAAAGGCTTTTAAGACAGGACAAAAGAGGGGTCGTAAGATCGGATAGGCGACTAGTCTTGTTCCAGCCGGTATTAAAAGTCTACCATTTAAGACCGGACTCGAACCAGTCTTAAAGAAACTCTTTTAAGACCGGACATTTAAATACTTGGGTCTTAAAAAGTTGTACTAAATGAAGTCGAAATATTTTTGTTCGGTCCTAAAGCTCAACTTTTAAGACCGGCCAAAAAATAGGCCGCTCTTAAAAGATCGTAATTATAAGACCGGACAAGACACATACGGTCTGAAAAATAGCGGCTTCTAAGACCAGACGACTAATTATACACGGTCTTAAAAGACCGACTTTCAAGAGTGGATGATAAATACATCCGGTTTTAAAAATTTTGATTTAAGACCGGATGTCTAAATATACCGGTCTTAAAAGACCAACTTTTAAGACCGGGTTGAATATCAAAACTCAAAAGTCATCCTGACCTTTAAGACCGGTCATATAATTACATCCGGTCTTAACAAGTGAACATTTAAGACCGGCTTATTATTTCCGGTCTAAATTTTCCCGAATTTTTCCCTGCTGTTCTTCCTGATTATATATATACACAAATCCACCACCCAATCCAGCACATAAAAGTCAATACTTTAAGCTACAAGCTATGAACAATTATTTGAATAAATTGAATTGAAAAGAGAATACAAATATTATTCACCATGAGCTATTTGGCCTCTTAATTAATGATTACTATGACTACAACATCTAAATTAATTCATACAATAAGATAACTTACAAATACAATAAGTTACAAGTACAACATACATGCGCCCAAAATAATATTCACCATGCCTTCATCCGATTCCCCCCACCCAACAACGTAACATCCTCTTATATAACATGCCCCTTTGGATCGGATCACATACAAAAAATAAAACAAGAACAAAATTCATAGTCAGTGACATTAACAATGACACTACTACAAAAATGTGATATTACTTCCCCCAGAGACGTCCTAAATAAGAAATAGGTAGTAACAAATGAGGCCAATGGCAATCTTGTAATTATTGTTGGTTATACTTAGTTTTGATGATGTCTTAAACAGATACCATTCTTATAAGCAAAAAGATTGAGTAATATAGTTATCTCCTACATTGACTAACTTCTATGTTTAATGTAGATTAGCTCAAGTTGAATTATAGAGGTTAATCAAGAAGAAGAGGAGATATTGAAGAAGATTAGTTCAAGTTGAATCATAGAGGTTAATCAAGAAGATCAAGAAATATTGAAGAAGGTAGGAGCTGTAAAGAATTGATGAGCACAAGTTAAATGATGAAGAATGATCAAGTTGGGAGATGGAAGAAAGAAAGAGTTGATTTATGAAGGATGATCAAGAGAAGAAGAAAGAAAGGAAGATCTTGGTAAATGGAATGAAGATATCATTATTCAAGCTCTAAGATTGATGCTAGAAGTCTCCAAGGTCATATGGAAGTTGGAATGGGTCAATTTGAAGTTAAAGTCAGCAAAAATCAACTTCGGGATGAGAAAACTCGAGTTTGGAACACAAAACTCGAGTTTGGGACTCAAAACTCGAGTTTGGAACACAAAACTCGAGTTTGGGACTCAAAACTCGAGTATGCAAGTGCTAAACTCGAGTAAGGAAGAGCTAAACTCGAGTATGCAAGTGTAAACTCGAGTTTGCAGCGTGATCAGCTCTTCAGCAACTCTGTTTCACGTTTCAGCACAGGCGAGGTCCGGTAATTCGATGATATCTCTCAAACCAGGAATCGGATTGACGTGAAATCAGTGGCATTTGAAACTAGACATCCAAAGCGTCATTTTGATATATAAATCAAGTCCAAAGGTGTCAAGATCAAAGAGATATGATTTTTACAAGTTGCCACAAGAATCAACGTCACAGTCCAGACCCACCTTCGGTATTTTGAGTATAACTCACAAACTACAAATCCGATTGAGCTGAAATCAGTGGCATATGAACATAGACTCAAAGAGCTTTCCATCAAGAGTTGAACGGACCAAAACGGAGTTCAGACCAGGGAGATATGGCCCTCGAAAGTGGACAGATAATTTCAAGAAAGCAATCAAACTTGTTGAGCTTAAGTGCAAACTGCGGTATAGGTTTGCATACCGCAGATTTTGGACTTCCAGAAGCGAACCAGGTTTTTTAAATGAAGTCAATACTGCGGTATTGGTAGGCAAACTCGAGTATTGGACTTCCAGAATGAAACCAAGATTTTAAACGAAGTCAATACTGCAGTTTGCGTAGCCAAACTCGAGTATTGGACTTCCAGAGAGCAACCAAGTTTTTCAAGCTAAGTCAATACTTCCACCTTTACTGCAGTATGTAAGTGAAAGTATTGCAAACTGCAGTATAGGTTTGCATACCGCAGTTTTGGACATCCAAGCAAACCAAGTTTTTCAAACGAAGTCAAAAACTGCGGTTTCCAAAACCAAACTCGAGTATTGGACTTCCGAAGCAAACCAAGTTTTTCAAACGAAGTCAAACTGCGGTTTCCAAAATCTTACTAGAGTATTGGACTTCCAGAAAGCAACCAAGAGTTTCAAGCTAAGTCAATACTTCCGCCTTTACTGTAGTTTGTAAGTGAAAGTATGCTAAACCGCAGTTTGCATGAACATACTTGCAGTTTACAACGGTAAAAAACTGATTTTTGAATTACACGAATTTGCAAATCACTCTTGTTTGATCCTATTGCTTTCATGAATCATTCACTTATGTTCCCAGATAAGTTTAACAAGTTTATTGAGTGAATTTCAGTTAGCACATGAAGATTAATGAAGATCAAGGGAAAAAGCAAAAAGTGCTCAAGTCATTTAATGCACTTCGCAAATCAACCTTCTTTTGGATAATCCACCTCGAGCACGCATTCTCAACGGTCAAGAATGCTTTCTTCATCAAGTAAACTCTTCTCCAACGGGCAAATCCTCGAGTTCCACATCGACCATATCAAGATCTCGGATTAGTTGGAGCTTAGAGAGAAAGATGACCAGACTTAATGCTAATCACCTACAACGGTTGGATTCATCATTCAACGGTCATTTAATGTTCTCTACCTATAAATAGAGTGCATTAACTTCTTCTCAAGCTGATACACCTGCTGAAGACGAAAATCATCCAAGTCTCATATCTATTTCTTCGGTTTATCTGTATAGTATCTTGTGATACATTGAGCTTCAGTGCTTATCATATCTACTCTTAGAGAGAGTTTATTTCCTTGTATATCATTCATTGTTGTTGGTTATACTTAGTTTTGATGATGTCTTAAACAGATGCCATTCTTATAAGCAAAAAGATTGAGTAATATAGTTATCTCCTACATTGACTAACTACTATGTTTAATGTAGATTAGCTCAAGTTGAATCATAGAGGTTAATCAAGAAGAAGAGGAGATATTGAAGAAGATTAGTTCAAGTTGAATCATAGAGGAAGATCAAGAAATATTGAAGAAGGTAGGAGCTGCAAAGAATTGATGAGCACAAGTTAAATGATGAAGAATGATCAAGTTGGGAGATGGAAGAAAGAAAGAGTTGATTTATGAAGGATGATCAAGAGAAGAAGAAAGAAAGGAAGATCTTGGTAAATGGAATGAAGATATCATTATTCAAGCTCTAAGATTGATGCTAGAAGTCTTCAAGGTCATATGGAAGTTGGAATGGCTCAATTTGAAGTTAAAATCAGCAAAAATTAGCTTCGGATGAGAAATCTCGAGTTTGGGACTCAATACTCGAGTATGGAAGTGTATACTCGAGTAAGGAAGTGTCTTCAGCACCTCCGCGTCTCGGACAAGGTTTACTCGAGTATGGAAGTGCTTACTCGAGTAAACACGAGTAAGGAAGTGTCTTCAGCACCTCGCGTCTCTCGGACAAGGTTTACTCGAGTATGTAAGTGTATACTCGAGTATACAGCGTGATCAGCTCTTCAGCAACTCTGTTTCACGTTCAGCACGGGCGAGGTCTGGTAATTCGATGATATCTCTCAAACCAGGAATCGGATTGACACGAAACCAGTGGCATATGAAACTAGACATCCAATGCGTCATTTTTATATAAAAATAAAGCCAAAAGGAGGTCCGATGAATTATCTGTGAATTTTACAAGTTGACACAAGAATCAGCGTCATGCTTCAGAACAAGCTTCAGTATTTTGAGGATATCTCTCAAACTAGAAATCCGATTGAGCTAAAATCAGTGGCATATGAAAGTAGACTCAAAGAGCTTTCCATCAAGAGTTGAACGAACCAAAATGGAGTTCAGACCAGGGAGATATAGCCCTCGAAAGTTGACAGATAATCCCAAGTTTTTCTAAACTCGTGCATACTCGAGTAAAAGTTTTCATACTCGAGTAAAGAACTCTTAAAATGATTTTCAACTTAACTCCTGTTCGTGCTTACTCGAGTAAAGGTATCCTTACTCGAGTAAAGGACTTCCAGAGAGCAAAAATATCTTTAAACTAAGTTGCTTACTCGAGTAGATGAATCCTTACTCGAGTAAAGGACTTACTGAGAGCTCCAAAGACTTTATAACTATTGCTTACTCGAGTAGGAGTTTATTAACTCGAGTAAAAAGCTCTTAAACTGATTTCCAGACATGACACTTGTTCTTGCTTACTCGAGTAAAGACTCAAGTATTGCATACTTGACTTACTTACTCGAGTAAAGACTCAAGTATTGCATACTTGACTTACTTACTCAAGTAAAGACGCAAGTATTGAACGCCAACTTCAGAATTTCAAATCGACGAATTTGCAATGCCTTCTTGTTTGATCTTAATACTTCCCATGATTAATCTCTAATGTTCCTAGATATGTTTAACCACTTTATTGGTGAGTTTCGGAGGATTAAAACGAAGGATATCAGATTTGTGCAAGAACATCAAAAGCCGTGCAAAAGCTCTAACGGCTAGTTTCTAACGGCTATAATTCTTTATCCAACAGTCATTGAATATTCTCAACGGTCAAGAAACATTTCTTCATCAAGCAAACTCTTCCCAACGGGCAAAACTCCAAAGAGCCACTTCAGATCAATTAATCACATGGATTAGTTGGAGTTTAGAGAGAGAAGGTACCACACTTAATGATAATCAACTACAACGGTCGATTCATCCTACAACGGTCATAAACGGTCACGAGACCTTTCTCTATCTATAAAAGTCATGGACACAAGCGTAAAAACGTGGAGATACAAGATTACAATGCCAAAATGCTGATACTCGCTTCTACATCCTTTTCACTCTGCTTTACTTGTCTAGATAGCTTAGAGAGTGAATTGAATTGTGTTTGTACTTCGATTATTTATCCATTCCTTTGAGAGGAAAATTATTGTAAACACATTATCTTTTCGAGAGTTACTCAAGATTGGGGAATCTTGAGTGGGATATACATTGTGTTGATTACAACTTGTAAGGGGGAGTGAATCCTAGTGAGAGGATTACTTCGAGTACGAGTGTGTAATCAAGCAAGCAGTGTGTTGATTACAGATTGTAAGGGGGAGTGAATCCTAGAGAGGATTGCTTCATTACAGGTCGTGTAATCAAGAAGATTAAAGATAGTGGATTGAAAATCCCAAGTGAGGCTTGGGGACTGACGTAGGTCAAGGATAAGGCCGAACCAAGATAAATCTGTTTGCAAGCTCTTCTCCCTTATCTCTTACATTTCCGCATTTACATTTGAATGTTTGTCAATTGGTTTATAACTCACTTCTTTTATACAAGTTGAATTTACTTGAATTGAGAAAAGATTTTCAAAGAATCTAAATTTTTATACTTCACCCAATTCACCCCCCTCTTGGGTTCAGCCTATTTACTTACATTTGGTATCGAGCAAGGCTCTTGTTTAAAGGACTTAACCGTCTCAAGAGTTTCAATGGTCGATTTCGGGTGTTCTTCGTTTTTGAGAAGGTTTTGATTATACCATTCCACCGTTTTTCAAAGATATTGATTTTTGGTTTTGGAAAGCTAGAATGACTAGTTTTATCAAAGCAACTGATTTTAATATGTGGAATGTTTTTACAAACGCTTTTGATTTCAAACCAAGAAAGGATTGGACAAAAAAGAAAAGAAAATGTTTTCTTTGAACATTAGAGCAATGGAAATTCTTCATGATGCTTTAACTGAAAATGATTTTGAGAAAATCAAGTTCTCCGCTCTAGTGCTAAAGAAATCGGGGATACTCTTGATTCTATGTATGCTTCTAACAATTGTGTTGAAGTTGAAAGTGTTGACAATTCATCTGAAACTATAAGCTGCATATCCACAATGGATGAACAATTGGAAGTGGAGAATGAAGAAGGAGAAATCATTGGATACTTCCATGATCCAGTCAACACAAAAGAACAAGAGGAAGAGGATTCCCAAGAAGAGCTCATGGACGATTATGATCAATCATTATCTAGAGCTCAAGATACACATGTGGTAAACAATTCCAATTCTTCTTGTGTAGTTAAGAAAAATGATTTTGAACAATTGCATAAAATTGTTTTTCAACCAATCATTGATTCTCGATTTGAAAAGCAAGAAAGTTTGGAAACAAAATGCTGGAAAATCTATTGGGAAGAATGAATGTTCAAATGAAGATTATTTGAAGTTTTACTCTAATGACAAAGACAATACTTGCAAAAATGTTCATAGTAAGCATCACTCTATTATTTGCAATTATTGTGGAAAATCTGGGCATATTTCTCATACATGCTATATTAGGAGAAATTCTAATGTGAGAAATAATCTTGTTTGGGTTCCTAAAGGACAATCAAGGTCCAATGCTAACATCAAGGACCCAAGTATAAGTGGGTACCAAAATGTCCATCTAGTACTCCATGTGTGCGGATGATTTGAATATCAATGGACATCAAGGTACGAAAAGAGGAAGAAGAAGCCAAGAGTTTCTCATGCACCATTGAAGAAGATCATAGCATCTATATCAAGCAAGAGAACTCTCGTGGCACCCATTGCTGGAACTACATGGTTTAAACATCAAAGGAAGCAATGGATACAAGCAAGAAGAGTATCATCTACCTCAAGAATGGATTACCACGAGTACCATTCAACTATCTTGAGGAGAACAAGAAAAGAAGGATCTCTCAAGTATCAAACAAAGATTCTGGAAATCTATATCCTTTGAGAGAACTTTGCCAACACCCGTAAGAAAATATATGAAGAATCAATGGGTGAGCAAAGGCAATCCTCCCAAAGACCTAAGGTTAAGGTATACAATGGTAAAACCTCCTATGCTATCATCTGAAATTTTCTTTGAGGTTTTATATCTTGTAGCCTTAGGAATGAACATTGCAAACTATTTTCTTTAAAACCGAGTTCTCACATCCCGATCTATTTTTGAAAGAAATTGTGATGTTCAATAGTCTAACTCTTTATGCATACATGATGATTTGAAAAGAAAGTATTTCTTTTATGCATAAACTCATGATTAATTCACTTTGCTTAGCTGATATGAGTTAATTATATTTATAAGAGCATGTGAATTTTGGTTCCTACAAGCTAACGATGATTGGATCCAAGGTTGGATACCAAGAAAGAAAAAGATTTATACAGTTTCGTAGGATCAATTGAAGCTTCTCAAGAATGTAACATAGAGAAATAATCCTAGTCTTGAGAAAGCTAAACAAGCTATGCTTAATGTTGATGGTGAACACCGAAAAAGGAGTTATCTACACCAATCCATCTCAACCAAGCAAGCTTCTATGAGGACAAGAGGAATTACGGTGATATCTAATCCTTACCCCATATTTTGATTATATGAAATTCACTTTTGGGTAATGAATACTTGTCCATCATTGCATTCCTTTGGCAATCAATCATTTATATTTTTCAAAATGTTTTCGATTGCTAAATGGACCATAAATGAATTTGTGCATAACTTTCTAAGTTCATGTTTTTGAAATGCACAAGTGTAAAATTTGTTTGGATTTCAACTCACATTGTTTTTGAGAAAATGCATACAAATGCTTTGAAAACATATCCATACTTTGATTGCATTCAAATAATGTTTCAAATTGGAAGTTAACATTGTATATTGAATGTTGGATATGCTTCAAATTTGTCCAATTGAGTTTTCCCTATCATTCACACATTGATTTTGGAATTAAATGTTTTTGCTTGAACTCTTTAGTTTCATCATCTAACTAGTTGGACCTTATGTCTAACAAGTTGATCACATATGAGTTTCAAGTTTATCTCAATAAGAGAATTCAATTTGTGAAAATCTCATGCTTATTGGATAAATTCTTATTGGTCAAGTTACTCCAAGAATTATGAATGTTCATTAATGCATTAAATGTTAGTGCATTAACCATTATATGGAATAACTTACTAGGATAGTATTTTTGGAACTTTAGTCATTTGGACTAAAGAGTTTGTGCTTCAACATTCATGAATCCTAGTACTCCCTTTACTCAAATACATCAAATTTATCTACATCCATACTTTGAGTAACTATTTCGTATACCCATATTCTTGCCTTAAATATTCTTATATTTCAAGATTCTATCCTAAAAAGGCAAGATTATTTCTTGGTCAATAGCAAAGTCATTAAGCTATATTGTGCTAAGCATGTCTTGATAATGCTTTACTTTCATGACTTTGGCTCTTCGAAAATTCTTCAACATGTTAACTTCAATGTTCAACATGTTCTCTTAATCTTGAAGCACTCGATTTATTCTTTAACATGTTGACTTTCACCATGTTTTAAAATGAACATTGCTTTCAAACATGTTTCAAAAATGAATCTTTCATCCCATCAAAATTTTGATTTCATAATGAATTATCACAGTTTGAAAGAACATTTGAAATTTGAAACATTCTACATATTTCATTTTTAGAAAATCTGATCTCATTCATAAACTATTAGTTGATAAATGCTTATCTTTATGGATAAGATTTTCTATGTTCAAACTTATATGTATTTTATCAATGACATCTTTTCTGCATAAAGTATATTTACATAAATTGTCATTGAGAAATAGCATATTTGGTATCATTTATTTGTTACCCTTTATGATTCAATGACATGAACTTATTCGATTGGGCAAAATTATGTTCTTAGTCCTTGATTGACTTATTATACTCTTTGCTTCAATAAGATATGATTAAATTATATAAGAGCATAAGAGTTCATATGTCTAATCTTGTGTGGACCCAAGAAACATCGGGTACCAAAGAATATATGTTTGATTTGCGAGTTGTCCAAAATGCTCTATTGTTGAATACAAAGAACATAGGCAAACATATTAGATCATCTCAAGGGCTATGTCTACAAATTCTGTGGCATCACTTGAGTGACATTTCATCACTAGCAAGAGGCTTAAACCAAGATGATAAGGAGCAAGCTAGCTTGATGAGAAGCTATGAGCAGAAACTAATTTGAAATCCTATATAAAGCTCATTTGGAATTTCAGCTTCTAAGATGCATTCAAAACAATGGAAAATAGCTATCTAGTAATGCATCTATGGACTACAGAGGATTAACTTGAGTAATTACGATATTATTCAAGTGAGGTATTGTCTTACGTATAAAACATAATCATGTCTTGGGCTAACTTGATTTCATTCCATTTCATTTCATGAAGATTAGCCTAAACAAACCTGTTTTTAAAATGATCCTTATGCTTTAAAACTCTTTTATCATCATAAAAAGCATAAGTGATTTGTTTCTAACAATCTCAAGTCCACCCAAGTGAACTTGAAAGTTTTTCAATTCTGAAATATCATGATGTGGGCAAAGACTTTTCCAAACCTTATAACATTTGGTGTCATACTATTATTTGGTATCATTAAAGGAAACTTCATATTTTAGTCATGCATTCATTAAGGGGGAGCTTCACATTCATATGTGTTCTATACTCTATAAGCTCTTCTCTTTTATTTGAGGAAAATCCTTTTAAATATACTCATCCACACTCACTTAGCATTAAGTCTGGTGATCACTATCTTTTATTAGTTTTGATGATGAGTTAATTTCACTCTTGAAAATATCTTTTCGAAAGAAATACCTTGATATCCGGTTGCACTAATAAATCTCTTCTAGAAAGGATGTTTTTTAATTTGTAGCAGGAGATTTGGTTATGTGTTACAACTTTGGTGATCAATCTTTGAAGCGAGATATGCTCGCATGGATGATCTATAAAGGAAGATCAAAGGATGGAAGATATTCATGATCTTGCTATTGAGCCTTATCAAAGAATCTCATACGACACTTCATTTTAGGCCAAATCGTTCATCAATTTGCAAAACCAACATGAGCATTTCTAATCCCTATCTTTTTATATTCAGTAGAAAGTTTGCACATGTTTGGTATCTTTATGCTTTATTTGTGAAAGTTGTCTTGAAAATCTCTCCAAATTCTCTCAAATCTGCTTTCATAAAAACATTCTAAATTGCATCATATTTAAAATGAAAGCACTTTCAATCGGGAGAGAAAATCAGTTTCTTTGACTCTTTTAATCTGGTTTCATATGTGTTTTTAAACATGCATAGGGTGTATAGGTTCTAGGTGTTGTGTCTCTTTGCATTTCATTGTATTTTGCTGATTTTGTAGTAATTGGTTCGATATCGCTGATTTTCGAGTGTTTATCCTTTCGGTATCGGTTACTTGTAATGTATGAAGTTTACTCAATGAATATATTTCTAGTTGTGTATGATACTTTTGATATGTTTTGCTGCTGCCATCCTCTTATTAACTTGTGTTGAAATGCAAAATTGGTCGTTTTCTGATATCTTAACTTTCAACTTTTTGCTAATGACAAATAAGGGGGAGAGAATGGCAAGAAAAACATGTTGCATCTAATGTATTCTCATACTCATACATATTTTTCTTAAGGTATTTGCCATCATCAAAAAGGGGGAGAATGTTGGTTATACTTAGTTTTGATGATGTCTTAAACAGATGCCATTCTTATAAGCAAAAAGATTGAGTAATATAGTTATCTCCTACATTGACTAACTACTATGTTTAATGTAGATTAGCTCAAGTTGAATCATAGAGGTTAATCAAGAAGAAGAGGAGATATTGAAGAAGATTAGTTCAAGTTGAATCATAGAGGAAGATCAAGAAATATTGAAGAAGGTAGGAGCTGCAAAGAATTGATGAGCACAAGTTAAATGATGAAGAATGATCAAGTTGGGAGATGGAAGAAAGAAAGAGTTGATTTATGAAGGATGATCAAGAGAAGAAGAAAGAAAGGAAGATCTTGGTAAATGGAATGAAGATATCATTATTCAAGCTCTAAGATTGATGCTAGAAGTCTTCAAGGTCATATGGAAGTTGGAATGGCTCAATTTGAAGTTAAAATCAGCAAAAATTAGCTTCGTGGATGAGAAATCTCGAGTTTGGGACTCAATACTCGAGTATGGAAGTGTATACTCGAGTAAGGAAGTGTCTTCAGCACCTCTGGCGTCTCTGGACAAGGTTTACTCGAGTATGGAAGTGCTTACTCGAGTAAACACGAGTAAGGAAGTGTCTTCAGCACCTCGACGTCTCGGACAAGGTTTACTCGAGTATGTAAGTGTATACTCGAGTATACAAAGTGTGATCAGCTCTTCAGCAACTCTGTTTCACGTTCAGCACGGGCGAGGTCTGGTAATTCGATGATATCTCTCAGACCAGGAATCGGATTGACACGAAACCAGTGGCATATGAAACTAGACATCCAATGCGTCATTTTGATATAAAAATAAAGCCAAAAGGAGGTCAGATGAATTATCTGTGAATTTTACAAGTTGACACAAGAATCAGCGTCATGCTTCAGAACAAGCTTCAGTATTTTGAGGATATCTCTCAAACTAGAAATCCGATTGAGCTAAAATCAGTGGCATATGAAAGTAGACTCAAAGAGCTTTCCATCAAGAGTTTAACGGACCAAAACGGAGTTTAGACCAGGGAGATATAGCCCTCGAAAGTTGACAGATAATCCCAAGTTTTTCTAAACTCGTGCATACTCGAGTAAAAGTTTTCATACTCGAGTAAAGAACTCTTAAAATGATTTTCAACTTAACTCCTGTTCGTGCTTACTCGAGTAAAGGTATCCTTACTCGAGTAAAGGACTTCCAGAGAGCAAAAATATCTTTAAACTAAGTTGCTTACTCGAGTAGATGAATCCTTACTCGAGTAAAGGACTTACAGAGAGCTCCAAAGACTTTATAACTATTGCTTACTCGAGTAGGAGTTTATTAACTCGAGTAAAAAGCTCTTAAACTGATTTCCAGACATGACACTTGTTCTTGCTTACTCGAGTAAAGACTCAAGTATTGCATACTTGACTTACTTACTCGAGTAAAGACTCAAGTATTGCATACTTGACTTACTTACTCAAGTAAAGACGCAAGTATTGAACGCCAACTTCAGAATTTCAAATCTGACGAATTTGCAATGCCTTCTTGTTTGATCTTAATACTTCCCATGATTAATCTCTAATGTTCCTAGATATGTTTAACCACTTTATTGGTGAGTTTCAGAGGATTAAAACCAAGGATATCAGATTTGTGCAAGAACATCAAAAGCCGTGCAAAAGCTCTAACGGCTAGTTTCTAACGGCTATAATTCTTTATCCAACAGTCATTGAATATTCTCAACGGTCAAGAAACATTTCTTCATCAAGCAAACTCTTCCCCAACGGGCAAAACTCCAAAGAGCCACTTCAGATCAATTAATCACATGGATTAGTTGGAGTTTAGAGAGAGAAGCATCACACTTAATGATAATCAACTACAACGGTCCGATTCATCCTACAACGGTCATAAACGGTCACGAGACCTTTCTCTATCTATAAAAGTCATGGACACAAGCAGAAAAACGTGAGATACAAGATTACAATGCCAAAATGCTGATACTCGCTTCTACATCCTTTTCACTGCTTTACTTGTCTAGATAGCTTAGAGAGTGAATTGAATTGTGTTTGTACTTCAGTGATTATTTATCCATTCCTTTGAGAGGAAAATTATTGTAAACACATTATCTTTTCGAGAGTTACTCAAGATTGGGGAATCTTGAGTGGGATATACATTGTGTTGATTACAACTTGTAAGGGGGAGTGAATCCTAGTGAGAGGATTACTTCGAGTACGAGTGTGTAATCAAGCAAAGTGTTGATTACGTATTGTAAGGGGGAGTGAATCCTAGAGAGAGGATTGCTTCAAGCATTGTCGTGTAATCAAGAAGATTAAAGATAGTGGATTGAAAATCCCAAGTGAGGCTTGGGGACCGGACGTAGGTCAAGGATAAGGCCGAACCGGATAAATCTGTTTGCAAGCTCTTCTCCCTTATCTCTTACATTTCCAGCATTTACATTTGAATGTTTGTCAATTGGTTTATAACTCACTTCTTTTATACAAGTTGAATTTACTGAATTGAGAAAAGATTTTCATAGAATCTAAATTTTTATACTTCACCCAATTCACCCCCCTCTTGGGTTCAAATTTAGGTACTTACAATTGTAACAATCTCAAGTCGTGACTTGGAGATTGGGAAAATCGAGTACAACTTGTAAAGGGGAGTGTGTCCTAGGTTGAGGAGCATTCTTTGTTTACGAGTGGGTATCGATTATAATCGAGTACAACTTGTAAGGGGGAGTTAGTCCTAGGAGAGGATAACTCTTGAGTACGAGTGTGTATCGATTGTTTACAATTACAACTTGTAAAGGGGAGTGAGTCCTAGGGAGAGGATCATCCCGAGTACGAGTGTGTAATTGTTATTGAGTGATAGTGGAAAATCCCGCAGTGTTTCGGGATGGACGTAGGTCAAAGAGTTGGACCGAACCGATAAATCCTTGTGTCCAGCTTCTTCTTCCCTCACTTTGTTTGTCTCTCGTTTTCATTGCTTCAAAACATAGCGATTTCGAAAGTTTTAAAATACCCAATTCACCCCCCTCTTGGGTATATAGCTCCACTTACAATTATATACAAGGAAAATGAGCCTTCAACATCCTGAATAATTGTTCAGGACTTCTAAAATTAATTTTTGACATCCTAAATTTTTTTAAGGACGCTTTAATTGCCTTTGGCGCCATGGTATGTACTTTTTTTTTGAAAAAAAAAATCAATTTTGGCGAATTCGATAATTTTTCAAGTCGCCGAAATCTCGCTAAAAAATTTGGCGCCGTAGGAAATATGGAAGAATATTTTTTTTGCGCGCCATATGTGTAAAAAGTAGGACAATAGGCGACCCGAAACATGTTTCGTGTCGCCTATATATCTATTACAAAGAAGAAAATTGCCTTAAACCGTAGACAGACATCAAGGGACATAGGGTTTTTTTTATAAAAAAATTGTTAAAAAATTGTCTAAAATAGGCGACCCGATAATGTTTCAAGACGATCGAAATCTCGCCAAAAAATTTGGCGCCGTAGGATATTTTGTTTGCGCGCGGAAAATTACCAAGCATTGAAAAAATAGGCAACCCGAACAATAATCGTCGCCATTTTCCAAAAACAAGCGACGATACAATTTCGTGTCGCCTATATATGTGCCAATTAAAAAAAAAAAAAATTTGCCATAAACCAAAACCAAGCATTGAAGGGACATGTTGTTTTTTTAAAAAAAAAAAAAAAAAATTTTAAAAATTGTCAAAAATAGGGCGACCCGAATGGGCTTCGTGTCGCCTTATATTTGAAAACAAAGCGACTCGATCCATTTTCAAATGTCGCTTATTAGTGAAAAATAGGCGACCCTAAATTGATCAAGTCGCCTATTTTCAAATATAGGCGACCAAGCCCATTCAGTCGCCTATATTGATAACCAAAACCGAGCATTGAAGGGACATGTTTTTTTTTTAAAAAAAAAATTTTAAAAATTGTCAAAAATAGGCGACCAAATGGGCTTCGTGTCGCCTATATTTGAAAAAACAAAGCGACCCGATCCATTTTCAAGTCGCTTATTAGTGAAAAAATAGGCGACTAAATTGATCAAGTCGCCTATTTTCAAATATAGGCGACCAAGCCCATTCAAAGTCGCCTATATTGGATTTTGGGCGACCAAGCCCAATCGTCACCTAAAATCTCCCATAACCCTTATTTTGCCAACCCGCGAAGGTATTCTCTTTTATTTTCGAAGTTTCGACTCCTCTTCCGCTTCCCTCATCGCCAAAAACCCAAATACTTGATATCTAGGCTATTTCCATCATCTTCCCTCATCGCCGGCGAACCCTATCGACTCGGGGCGCATCGTCCGTCGTTTCCTCCGTTTCTCTCTTCTCGGCGGCCCGTTGGCTGTCGACCTCTGTTCTCCACCGCGTCTGCCCCACCTTCTCACGATGATCTCTACGGTACGCTCGTAATTCTTTTCTTTTCTTTTTTTATTTTGCTGCTGTTGAACATCTAAAACATGGGATAAGGAGGATCACTATGACTATAGCTCTTGGTAAATTTACCAAAGATGAAAATGATTTATGAGATATTATGGATGACTGGTTACGAAGGGACCGTTTTGTTTTTGTACGAAGGGACCGGCCGACTATCCCTTGGAGTCGACTGTGGCTCGCCTTTAGGTAAATATCGTTTGAAAGGTTAGGTAGGAATAGACTGGAAAAAAAAAAGCCGTTCTAGAGCCGGAATTCATTTTTCGACCGGAAGCCGAATCAAAGACAAAATAATAATTTAGATGGACAAACAAAATCGTATTCCTCACTATTTGATATGCTTAGTTAAGTGTTTTGTCGACTTTCAAACTCGCACTTGCCTAATCGAAACTAAAATCTAGATCTGGTTGTAGATAGGGAATGCGTGTTTGCGAGACTTCCCATGTTTTCGCCTTTCAAGTTTGTGCTTATTTGGAATTAAGTTAAGATCCCCAAAAGTACTTATTCAAGTAAATTGACACTAAACTTATTTCATTTATTCACTTTCTATATCGTAAATCACAATTAAAAAGATAATTTTTTATGTGAAGTACAGTGCAAGCCGAGGCTTGAGAAATAGAGGGAAAAAGACTATGAGAGTCTAGCCCCTAATTACGTAAAGAAAATCAAAAACTAGGAGTTACGTATGAACTGGGTTACGCACCATTGGTCATGTAAATACATGTGAAGACAACCACCATCTTTTTTTATGACGTGCATGTGGTGTGTATGATTATTGTAAATTTAAATGTCTATTTGTTATAAGGATTCCAAGTTATAGTGCTTCATGGATGTTTGAAGCCCGTCGTGATCCCATTTGATGAAGTGAATTTGGAATTTTTTTTTAAATGATATGTGGTGTGTATGATTAATGCATGATAGTCAAACCAATGCTGTTGCTGGAAGATTTGAATTGTGGCTCTATGTGGTGGATTTCCCGACCAAGAGGATTATGTTTTTTGACATGTGTCAAGTGTGTCATTCTCCACAAATTCTTAGAATAAAAATCTCACATTGTGATAGTACTGAAGAGGAAAAAGGACTGAATTCATTCACGAAAAACATGCAATGGTCACATTACGTATGTATAATTCCCCGCCTATGCCACGTCACTACTAATTTCTCTTTCTTCTAACTAACTCGAGCAATTCCCTACTATTATTTACTAGAAAGCCCCTCGCAGAGATTACATATATCACATGGCGGAGAAGCTATAGCAAAGAAGAAGAAAAGAGGATTTTGATGGTGCATTCTTGTATTGTTGCAATTACATTAAATCTTCCCTCTTTTTCAAAACACACCAATTTTTCTTAAAAATAAAAAGGGTCTATGAGTCTTGCAAAATTAGGGTAAGTCTACATAGTATTTAGTTTTATTTGTGTTCATGTTGCTTTTAGTTTCAAAACACACCACTTTAATTTGGTAGACTTGTTACTTCAATAATAGACTTGTTACTTCCTCACCATGCCATATCCATGCTTTCTTCTAATGCTTTTGTAATGGTTGTTTTATTACTAGGAAATGGAACAAATCAGTGTTGGGGGATTTAGTTGATAAATATTGATCTTATACCGACTACTTGTTTGTGACTTGGCCACGACAACAACCCACAAGAGCTTGAGGGGTCCTAGGGTAGGTATTTTTAATCATGTTGCTTTTGTCATCCAATTATTCCCTCTCATATGTTATATCCTAAGTTCAATGTTAGTTTGAATAATTCTAATGTTGTCTTTATTGTTGTTGTCTTTAGATTGACTAGAGCAAATAAATTTCAAGGAGAGGAATTTAAAGTTGAGGTAATTATAGTTAAATATTGTTTTGTTGTTGATGTGCATTGAACTAGGTAATCTTTGTAGTATGGATAATGATGCTTAGATGTCCATAATTTATAGTTTATGACTTAGACAACTTAGATATATTTTAGTTTTTTGTATTGATGAAATTATTGGATTTAATAGCCGATATTTTCTAAATTGCCTTAGTTAGTAAGTTTTGTTGAATTAAGTTGAAATGGTTTGTTGTTGAAATTTTGGGATGTCTCACTGTGAGGGGAAATGTCAGCCAATTTTTTTTACAAGATTGAGAAAAAACCATGTCGTTATTGAAATTGTTATGAACTTGACAAGTTGGAAATGTCTTAGGTGATAAGAAAATGGGTCATAGTTGGATGAATGCTTTGAGAACTAGTGAAGAATATGAGAATGGGGTGGAAGAGTTTATTGAATTTGCTAGAAGGAATGTGGCTACAAAAATGGGATGTACTATTGTCCATGTGTTAATCGTTTAAATGGGGTTCGAAGGGATATTGCCGATATAAGGGACCACCTAATTTGTGATGGAATAAACCTTCGATACACAACGTGGATATGGCATGGTGAGGAGGTAACTCCCGGCATCCTACGAAAATGAAGTTGAGGTAGATGATGATGGAACGGAGAGAATGATTCATGATGTTGAGGTCGAATCCTTTGCACAACCGCATGAATATGATAGCGTGCGGAGGATGCAGAGACACCTTTGTTCCCGGGTGTACTAAGTATACACGGTTGACTCGGGACCTTACATTTGGTCAACTTAAAGGCAAGATGTGGGTGGACCGATAGCGCTTTCACATCGTTGCTTGAATTGTTGTGTGATATGTTGCCGTATAATAATGTACTTCCAAATCGTATGTATGAGGCCAAGAAAATCTTATCTACGATGGGTATGGAGTATAAAAAGATACACAAATGCCCTAATGACTCGCATATTGTACAGAAATGAGTATGAAGGCCTTAGTAATTGTCCGAAGTGTAAAACTTCACGATACAAAGTGAAGAAAGGTGGTGGTTCGAGATCACACAAAAAAAGGCAACCTTTGAAGGCCTTGTGGTATCTTCCCATAATTCCTGGTTTAAGCGTCTCGTTTACTAGTGAAGCAACATCAAAGAAGTTGAGATGGCATTCTCGATGAGAGAATATCCGATGGAAAATATCTACGGACCCGGCGACTCTCTCCAATGGAAGAAAATAGACGAAATGTTCCTCGCAATTTGGCATTGAGCCAAGAAACCTTCGGCTGGGGCTTTGTACAGACTTTTGTCGCTCCATCCATGACGTGCCTTCAAGCTTACCAATTTCAATACAGCCTTCAACAATTGGTATTTTTTACACCCACGGTATATAGGGGGTCTCGCATCACCGCACATATTACCATATGCATGTGATTGATGAAAAGCCTCTTCTCCTACATCACGGATAATGTCCTCTATGTGATCATCCATATCCGTGTCATTATCATCAAAGGCCACTTCCCTATGTTGAGACCACTTGGTATTTTTTCACCATGCCATACCCATACCGTATAAGTCTTACAAATTCCTTCACAAATTAAATGTGTGTGTATAACTTCAGACTTAGTTGCCTCTCATTCAAACATTTTACACAAGGGCAATAAAACTTCCCACCCTCATCATGGGCATTTTGTTTAGCAAATTTTATAAAGTCCCTCACCCCATTCTGATATTCAACACTCGTCCGTTTAGCATTTATCCAACTGTGATCCATAGAAGAATTCCTATATATATAGACGGAAAGATTTAACATACATATATATGCTCAAATGTTGGTTATGTCTTTTTTTTTCCTTTTTTTTTCGGATAAACTTGCTCATTAAATGCAGAACGAAGAATCACTTTTGGTCATAAATATCACAGTGAATCCAAGAACCAAAATAAATGCATGACGAGGAAATTAAATGCATCGTATGAAGGTCTTGTGGACTCACCTTAGCATATAAATTCAAATGCGTTTGCTTAGTCTTTCTTCTCCCGCCACGAACGTTGATGTTGCATGCAAGAGTAACCTAAAAACATTTATTGGTCACTTGGGTAGGTCTAAAGTGCAATTATAATCTTCAAAATACAATATCCATTAACAACACAAAAACCCACAAGAACATTTGATCGATTTCGCTCAACCCAGAAAACCCGTAACGATGAGCGGGAAAATCATAAAGTTATATAACCGAAACACCTCTTACAAACTTGGTCTATAGACGTTTAGCTAAGGAACCGTAAAGTGATTGTCGAGATAGCAATGCGAACCGACGAAGTGGCGACAAACCCGAGTAACACTTTAGGCGCGACAAGAGAAGTTCGAGAGGGAAATTTAATATTCCGCGCGATGAGCGAGACATGTTTTATATTTTGGATTTTATTAAGACCGAAGTTTTGTAATACTCCGACCTAAATTGAGACAATTAAACCGGTCATTAAAAAGTAGACGGTTCTATATATAAAACTTTTAAGACCGAAGTTTTATAATACTCCGGTCCTAAAATTCCTCATTTTTGTGATTTCTAAAAAAGGATTTGGCGAGCGCAGAATCGAATGAATAAAAATTAAAGGAAAACTGAGTTTCTTTAATTACATATATTACTTGCTTATGCACGTACACAAGAAAAAAATACAAAAGAAAAACAAGCAGAAAATTATCAAAAACAAGAATCTGACTAAACATCTCCTAAAGCTTATTATCCTCCAAAGCCTTGGTGATTTCTACAAGTGAACAACATTAATTTCCCGCCGAGATCGCCAAGTTCCCGCCTTCGTTGCATCACCCACAATGCATCACTAGAGGAAAGAGGGAGAGGGGTCACGGGAGGCACGCCGGGGCCAACTAGTTGGAGAGGGGAGCAGGATGGAGGGGGTGTGGCAATCTCTTCATCATCCGAAGAAATAACAATGGGTCAAACGACCCGAGACTCTTCTGTCACAATGGAACGCACTCTCGATGGAGGAGGCGCACCGTATAACGATTAACGGAAGGCACGAGCATCACGACTAAGAGCACCTCTACGAGCGGTTCTCTTGTATCTAACCATGGTTTGAGCAAGCTAAGGGGCAGAGGTATGAGGAGTTAATTAATAAAGGCAGAGTCAAGCTGTTATCGATAGCCACGTACGTAGTTTAGAGTTACGTGGTAGTGAGGAATTAATAAGGAGTTATAGGTACGCGGTATAAAATTCCATTATTTAATATTTTTGTAATTCATTTTATTTTAAGACCGACATTTTTTAAAATATCCGATCCTAAAAGTCTAAATTACTTTTAAGACCGACCTTTTATAATTAACCCGCACTTATAGGTATGCGGTATAAAAATTCTATTATTTATTTTTTTCTAAGACCGATCTTTTATAATAAGTCCGATCCTAAAAGTCTTACTCTTAAGACCGACCTTTATCATTTACCCGGTACTTACACACCGTTCAAATGAATGATGCAGTCTCTTCGGCTTCCAGATAAACTTCCCAACTAGGCGTCTCCTCGTATTCGATGAACAATGCGTCTCCTCATTAAAGTTTCGGCATTTCACATTGTTCGATGGGTTCTCTATTTAAACCCGTTGTTACTATACTTTCTTCACATTCTTCTCCCCCAGTCCTCCGTTTCCTCCTCCTCCTCTCAACCTCGCCCCCTCCGCTACCGCCTCCTCCAAATCCGATCGAAGGCCTCCCTCCCTTGCAGCCATCGTGGCCCGCGGCGATCAATTCGATCGACACTTGGGCCAATTGGTTCAGCTTGCTCATACCATGAACAACAAGATGAACATGGTACTCACGCCAATGACGTGAAGTACGATCCCGCTGAAGACGACTCCGATGACTCCGACGCCCCCTCCCTCTTCGACTACGAGAAGGATTAGTTTTTTTTGTTGCTTTTTTATTTTGTTTTTTGTGATCGCGCCCTATAAAGGGCAAATGGAAAAAAATTAGTAAATAAAATATTTTTAAATTTTGTTCTCGTGCGAGTTTAGTACTTTATCCATTATCTCGAACCCGAAAGCAATAAACAAGGCAACTATGAAGGATGGATAATGGCAGACTAAAAAACCTAAAATAAAAGAATGAAGACTTTTAGTTAGTAAATCAACGGTCCTAAAAACACCGCCATTTTTTGTCGCTTTGGTTTCCATATCCGATTGCCTCTTATCCTTTTCATTATCGTCTTTCTTTTTCCGACAAAAAGGAAACAAACAAAACATTGTCCTCGTGTAAATCAACAACAGAAATTCGCAGAATACGCTAAGAACATACAAAAAAAGTGACTATTCTTCTCAAGGTTGACCTTCATTATCGCCGCTTTACCTCCCCATATTGGAAACAAAGTGTCCTTTTCATTATCTTCCTTCTTTTTCCGACAAAAAGAAAAAAAGACAAAATAAAAGGGACATCGATAATGTCGTGCTCCACATATGGAAAGGTAAAAACGACGATAATGAAGGACCTAGCTTGAGCAGAATGTAACCTCGGTTGTCTTCAACCCTATCCATTTAATTTGTCCGAATGTAGGTATTTAAAGGTGACTGACTTTTAAGATCGCACAAATAAAAATATACGGTCCTAAAAGTTAAGCGGAAAGGACTTTTAAGACCGATTATTTATAATAATACGGTCCTAAAAGTTAAGGGGGTTTTTAAGAGTGACTTTTAAGACCGACCTTTTATAATACGTCCGGACCTAAAAGTTCATGCGGACTTTTAAGCTTTAGGAGCGGACACTAAAGCAATATACGGTCCTAAAAGTCTCATACTTTTTACACCGAAGACTTTTGACCTTTAAGACCTACATGCTATTAATGAACGGTCCTAAAAGTCTCAAATTTCAAACACTAAATTAAATAGCTATATCCACCATCCAATAATACATTCGATTATTGTTGCTACAGAATATACTTACAAATGAATTTAGGACATTAATTATTGTCCTTTTTGTGACTCTAAGATCAGACCATACAGATATTCACAAAACACGTTGCGTATGTGCTCCAGTTCATCATGAGAAAAGGGAGCAAAGGCATTGAAACATCTCGTAACATCAAAGACAAAGAATCGAATTAACTTGCGTGCATATTTCATTTGTAACAAGAAGTTTAAACCAATTAACTTGCATAATATGTAACATCAAATACATTTATCTTTGCTAATTTAGTATCCTCTCGCGTGGTAATATCATACATGTGTTTCATGATGTAATCGCCACATAAGTTGGACGCCGGTGGTTGCCGACGGGTCTAAAAAGAACAAGAAATATATATAAGAGCATATATATATAGCTTAATGACCAAGTTCACAAGGCAAGCAGTGCTACAAATATTGTACCAACCTCTCGGGTCCGTACCATATGGGGTTGTCCGAGTACCACGCCTTTTCTTTTCTACTCTTTGGAAGGTCCTCATGGCACTATCATCAAAATCACAAATTTATCAATGATTCACCGAAAATTCACAAGCAGAGATTTCGCATAAGAGAATCAAAATGACATGCTTACTCGTTGATGGTCTCGCACCAACGTAGGCAATGGCTCACCGTGAGCGGAGCATAAGAAGATAACTTTATGCTCCTCCATGCACATGAGGACCAATCGCGCCATGGCGGCTGAAAATTCACAAAGAAGAACTATACTCATGATATATGTAGCAGAGTTAAGTGAATTGTGGACAAGATTTTTGATATGTACCTGTGGAAGAATGGCAAAAAGTACAACTTTCTTCTCACTTCACACAACCTCTTTGATATGTACTCCTGTCTCTCCTCCATGGATGTTTGACTTGAATAGACAGGGCACAAGAATCCAAAATCGTTGATCTTGCCCTTTTGAACCAATTCTTGATGCAAGAACCTACAATAATGACATCGATCAGGGAATTAGCATATATGTATGTATGTCTAAACGATGCATTTAAATTATGTACTCATAGACATAAGATACTTCATAAAAATTTGAACAACTCGTACGTAAGCTCCTCGTCGAGGAAGCAACAGGACTCAACATCAACGGTCAACTTGAACGGCCGAGGATGAGGATGCCTACTACTTCATCAAGTGTGCCACGATTTATCTTTAAAATATCCACTCTTCATCGATCGATATTTTTTCCCTAGCAGCAGCCCAACTTAGCAAAGAAGGGATAGAACTTGAGGAGGGGATGGAGCTTGACGAGGATGGAACTTGAGGAGGAGGGGTTGAAGCTTCAGAGTAGTAGAGACATGTACAAGCATCACCGGCCAAGGGATGAAGGTTCCCTTGACATCACTCACAAGCTTCACCATCGCTTGGAGAGGAGCGGTGCATCAATGATCACCTTTTCAACCGACACTCGACTTCATCATCGCATTTGTTGGTGGTGTACAGCTTGATCCCAAGTTGTGAACAGTCCCTTTTGCAACCAATAATCGTCCATCATGATGATCGATCCTCCACATAAAGGTCACAAGGTTGCTCCGATCGTCCAACAATGCAGCTCCCTCTAGTGCTCGCCGCACGCTTGCAGTGAGCAGTGTGAAGGGAACACCGGTCTCTCGGACGATTGCTCAAAAGCAGCCTCATCCGACTCAGCTTCCTCCCTCATCCGGCTCATCCGGGATTGAAACATTGCGCCATTGAAGCTTCTTTAGCAGAGCCTGCCCGGTCCATCTCCTCCCGGTAACCATACCTTGTCTATGGTGTTTGGATGTACCAAAGACTTGCTTTATGCCTACCCGTCCTCCAATCCCCCTTACACGCCCGGTGATCCGATTTTCCGGCTGCAACGGCCGAACATCATTCCTCCCGTCTCGACACAAAAGATCCCTCTCGCTTCTTTCTTTTTAAGATCTTCCCGTAAGATACGATAACGAGAAGCTTAGTAATGAAACATGTTTAGTAACTAAAAAATAACAATAACGATACTTACAATTCTTTCAACAACTAGACGAGTTTGTTCACTCGTATAGGCGCCGCTTGGCTTTTGCCGAATATGCAACCACAACTCCTCGCGACGTATTGGAGATGGAGGAGCATGTATCACGTAAGGATTGATTCTCGCTCATCATCCAATCTCTTCCGCTTGGCCACCATCAAATCTTTTTCAGCCTTTTGATATCCACGCGAGAAGCCCTATAAGGGCAATCATTCTTTCTACCTATCTCCCGTGCTTGTTCCCTTTTTTTCTCGTGAATCGAATTGAAAACATCTATTAATTATGAATTCCAAATGGCATGCATGTCACTAATAGAAATTAGAGAACTTCGCTTCATATGAACGTCAATCAAACAAAGAGTCAAATTCTTCAATTCATCACGTTTCAACATTTTATTTAAGAAAGATGTAGAATTGTAGAAGAAATTGGAGCTATGTTTTGTAGTGCTAGCTAGATAGATAGGTTAAGAAACAAAAGAGAATTATGCTTACGTAATAATACAAACTTGATCCTTTTTAAGGCATCCAAAGGGGATCAAGCAATCCCCATTAGATAGTAACAATTGGGTATATAAAGTTTCCCCCTTTTAAGACTATTCATTTCCTCCTTTGCAAGACAAACCATTACATAATTAATACCTTCTCATCGTTAATTTACCTTTTCGGGTTGACATATCGACTTGCATAGACAAAGGCGGGAAATGTATACTTCTATTCACACACCGAACCATTATATAACTAACAGGATTAGATGAACACAATAACATTCACATATCCGCACAAAGTTAATAAGCAAACAAAAAGGAAAACAAAACTAAATATAAACTCACCGAGCTTCAGAGTGGTCCGCAAAGAACAAATTGTCGCCAAATTCGTTCATCAATAAATGTGTAAATTTCCCAAGGATGTTTGGCAGGCGGAACCTCGGAGAAAATATACGTGTTAGCGAGAAAGGTCTTAAACTTCCTCCACCGGTCAGCACAATAAGACAATGTCTTGTCTTTCAACTTCTGACAGTTAGGGACAGTGTATGTAACCTGGATAGTCTCCCAAATAGGATCCTTTACATTCTTAGAGTCCACACTTTTCCACTCATCCGTCAAGATGCTAACCTTGCCGCGTGCTAGACAAATGACAAAACTATTATATTTGCTTTTATTAGGACCGACAGTTCCAACCTTTCATCAAACTGAATCTCGAGCTTTGACCCGTAAGTCCGACTTAGGGTCACATCCATCATTCATGTGCCTCTTCTACCACGGCGTGCGGGCGATTACGAGCCTCATTGTGAGATGAAGAGGGTTCGTTCTCACTCACACCACACACAGAACTGGCGTTGCCGAACACGAATAGAATCGTTTTCACCATCCATTTTTGAGACAGAAGAGAGGAATGCCCGAGCAAATGAGAGAGTAACAGGGGCTGATGGTACGTGGGCGAGGAAGAGAGGTAATGCAACAAGAAGGGTTTCGGAACGTGAATGAGGTTCTCCACAGAGTAACAAAAGCTTTCGGGAGAAGAAATGTATATCTTGCGTTGATTTTTAAGACCGGACGCAAAAGAGACGGTCTTAATATTTACATTAATCCCGGTCATATTAAAAGTCCGATCTTAAAAGTTTAACCTTTAAGACCGTTCCTTGTAAAACGACATGCCTTAATATTAATGAACTTTTTTCGTACCGGAAGTATCATATGTCCTAGGTCTTAAAAGAAAACTTTTAAGACCGTCTTTTGATAAGTTCGGTCTTAAAACTTTAGACTTTTTATATTTAAATTTTTCCTTATTATGTTTTACCGCGAAAAATATAAGTACTACTTATATGAGATATATTTAGAAAGTAATTGAAATTTCAATTCAATTTTTAAGACCGGTTGTTTTTTAGTCTTTCTCAATAATGTTTTTAAGAGCGGTGAAAAATTGGTCCGGTGCAAGAAGTTCTTTATATTTACGGAACTACCACCTAGCCATTCCTTTAAGACCGGGGTGTCGATTGTCTGCTTTAAATGAGGCGGTCTTAAAGCCCTTTTTGCACTAGTGTGAAACTTATTTTATATGAAACTAGACACAAAATGAAACGCAAAACACTAAGATTAAACTCAACAAAGTTCAGACTAAAAATACATGCTTTTTGAAAATTGACATTGGAATTTCTCGCCTTATTCCCGAAAGGTGTTCATAAGACAAAAAGTTTAGGACTAAAACATGTTGCATATAAAACTAGACTCAAGAGAAGTTTTAACAACATCAAGATCACGCTCAAAAAAGGTCATCTAGAAGATATATGAATTTCAAAATTTCACAATCTTCTAAAGACGCTGCTTTAGACTAGCTACCATGAATTTGATCGAAACTTTTATAATATAACAAATGTTGAGTTGATTCTCTTTGCATTGAAACTCAAACTTCAAGAGCTTTTTTATGAAAGGAAATTTGGTAGATTTGGATTCCAAATGAGTTTATCACAAGTTGACCACTCAAGTGATGTTTTAAGTGATCTACAAGATAACTGGAATGACCACTCAAAAGCGATCCCATTTTGTGCATCACTAGCCACTAAAAAAAAAAAGACATTTTGTAGCGGTTAAAATTACGTATTATAGGTGTTAACCGCTACAAATGACATTAGTAGCGGTTCAAATAACCTTTACAAAAAGCACTTTTGTAAGCTGTTTTATAGCGGTTTAAAAAAAAACCGCTAATCATGTAACTAAATTGCTACTATTATTGTAGTGTTTGATGTCACTGCAACAATTAGAGAGTGAGATGACGTATTGTGTTAATATTTTGTAGCGATTAAATAACCACTACACGATGAAATTAGCCAACTTTGTGGCGGTTATTTTACTCCTACTAACTATATCCAATAATCACTACAAAAAAAAAACGCGGATTACCTACGGAATTATCGATGGAAAAAATTCCGTCGGAAATTACCAACAGAATTTCGTGGGTAATTTCCATGGGTAAAAATTACCGACGGAATTCCATCGATAACTAAAATTACCAACGAAATTCTGTGGGTAATTAAAATTTCCGTCGCAAAAAAAGCCGTGGCAGAATAAAATTGATTTTTCCTAGGGATTTTTTTGCGACGGAAATTTTCCTACGGAATTCCACATTTTTTTTGTAGTGAATTTTAAAAATTGGCGGTAAATATTTGTAACGATTATAAAACCAGTACAATAAGGGCATGACATTTCAAAAATGGTAGCAAAACTTTTTAAAAATTGACTAAAAAGTTTGTAGTAGTTTTAAAATTGCTAAACTATTAGATGAAATTTAAAAAATGGCACCAAAAATTTTAAATAAAACTCGCTAACCGCTACAAATTTTAAGTGAAATTTTAAAAATTGTGCCAAAATTTTTTGCCAAAATTTGTAGTGGTTCTAAAACTACTACAAAATATTAACATATTTTTGTAAAAAAAAAAAAAAAAAAATCTTAATTTGAGACATTTTTAGATTATTTTATTATTTTAGTGATAATTTAAATGATAACATTTATATAAAAAATGATACTTGGTAGATGATATTTAATTATGGACATTACAGATATTATATAAGTATAATACGAGAATGTATAAATAATATGAACTTATTATGTTGTCGACTAAATGATATTTGATTATGAAATTAATGTTGATGATTATAGAAGGAATGTTGGGGGAATGTCTTTAAAGTTGTAACATCCCAAATTTTGGGATTATAAAGTTTGAGTAATATATGGAGATTAATTATAAATTTTTGGTTTAAAATAATTATGAGAATAATACTTAAGAAGTTTAGAGTTAATTTCTTGGAAAAAATTAGAAAATAAAATTAAGGAAATAATTGCAAGAGATAATTTTGGGAATAATACCCAACATGAAATTCTTCTTCATTATTCAATAATACCCAACCCACTAACTCCCTTAGCACAATACGTGATAATAGCCATATTCCCTTAGTGTATTTAGTATATTCAACAAGACAAGGCCCAACAATTAAAAAACCAAACCATTTGACTTTCACCCAAAAGGCAGTAGCAGATGTAATATTCATTAAATCAGTTATCTCTTTCTTCACTGCACTCTTTGGTCTGAACATGTAAAAGGCGCTGAATTCAGTCAGCAAATAAGCTATTAGCGATACTTCACCAGCGGGATTAACTCACCTTCTGAACACGCAATGCCAGTAGCGCCATGCCTCTCCAGACCCTTAGGGGTCTTTATGTAGTGTCGTTCTTTAAGTCTCATTCATTCATCTTCCCGCATCCAAAACCGAGAATAGGAGAGATAGAGAGAGAGAGAGAGTCCATTCATTTTCCTCTCGTTTTCAAGCAGCAAAATAGAGGTAAGTGTTGGCGTGGAGAAGCAGTGATAACAAGGAAGTTTGAGCTTTGTAAGAGGTAATCCTTGAACCTTGCTTTCATGGTTTAGTTGCTGTTTATAGGACTCTGTTTTTAGGAGTTTAAATAGAGGAAGTTTTAGCATATTGAAACCCAAGCTTAATGTCTATATGAAGCTAGGAAGTTGGTCGTATATATATATATAGTGAAACAAAATAGCCATTACTGAGATTTTACATGAAATCTATATAGTAGATAGTAGACTCAATAAGGTTTAGAACGAGCAAAAGAACAGCCAAAACTGACGAGTAGATTGGGAGTTATGATTTTTCAAAGATTGACAGCACCCCATCCCAGCAACACTACCCCGGACCTCAGCACCCCATCCCAGCAACACTACCCTAGACCTCACCACCCCAGCAACACTACCCCGGACCTCACCACCCCAGCAACACTACCGCGGACCTCAGTACCCCATCCCAAAGAACACTACCCCTGGACCTCACCACCCCGGAACACTACTACCCTGACCTCACTACCCCATCCCGAAAACTACCCCGGACCTCGACCCCATCCCAACAACACTACCCTGACCTCGACCCCGGAAACACTACCTCGGACCTCGACCCCATCCCAAAGAACACTACCCCCGCACCTCAAGACCACCCCATCCCAACAACACTACCTTGGACCTCACCACCCCATCCTAGCAACACTACCTTGGACCTCACCACCCTATCCCAGCAACACCACCCTGGACCTCAACACCCCATCCCAACATCGCTATCCCGGAACCCCCTCAACCCGAAGAAATAATTACAAAGGAAATAATAATAATAAATAAATATTATTATTATTAGGAGGTGAATAAATAATAAAATAGATAAATATATAATAATAAATAATAATATTATTTATTAAAAACGGTGGTATTATTTTAGGGGTTAATAACCACTTTTTAATCCTTAAATAATTCGCGTAGTTAGTTACTTTGCGACGCAAGTGATAACTAATGACAATGATAAACGTTTATAGGCATACTTTGACACCTCAACCGATCCAAATACCTACCGGACCAAGAAAGGATTCAAGTTTGATGTGGGTAACTGTTATCTTATTAGCTTGTATGTATGTATTCATGTATGACTGATCATGTTCCCAGATTGATTACCTCCAAAAGTGACTTTGCCGCCATCTTTTGATCTCATTACAAAAAATTTGTCTGTATCCCCCATCATGTGTCTAGACCATCCACTGTCAATGTACCACTTGTTGATTCTTGATGCTCTCAAACACACCTGCAAATCAGACGAGATTAAGTTTTAGGTACCCATCTTTTCTTGGGTCCTTTGGCGTTAGTTCGGGCCTTAGGAACATAGGTTCCCTTATGTACCCACCGATAGTTGCCAACAGGTTTATCTCTTCTATCTTTCTTATGGAAACAAGATGAGGTACTGTGTCCCTTTCGGTTGTAGTAATTACAGTGAGCAAAAGGATTTGACGTATGAACGGTTTTCTAAAAATATTTCAAATCGGATTTTCCACCAGTTTTCTTCTTGCCTTTTTTTGTCAAATATAGGATTATATCCTATGCCTGATCGATCATTTGTAAATCTCTGAGCTTTCAAAATTACGTTGAGCATTTCACTACCTTGGTGAATTTCTCAAGCGTTTTTGTGAGGTACACATTCCTTTCTCTAAATCCAGGCATTCTTCAAGACAAGATTTTCACAAAAAAGATTTTTCAACTTGTTATTTAAGAGTATGTTCTCCTTTTTCAAGGCTATACATTCCTCAACAACTTTTTCAAATTCAGATTGTATCTCATTATACTCATCAAATAATTCATCATATGTAGGTTGCGAATCATATACCTCATCGTCATTTTCAGGTTGCTCTTCTTCTACAACTAAACAAACATTTGCGGTTTTTTTTTCCTCTTCGTTTTCTTCATCTGAGGAACCATCTCCCCATATGGCAGATACGTAGGCCTTCTTCTTGAATTGATTGAACTTCTTCTTCTTCTCCTTATCATTGTCTTTCAGCTGAGGACATTTTGATTTGTAATGACCCAGCTTTTCACATTCGTAAAAGATAATTTGATATCCCTGAATTCACGTTTGTTACTCGAGCTTCCTTTCTGGAATCTATTTCTGAAGCCTTGGTCCTTTTTGTAGAACTTCTTGAATCTTTGCACGAACATGCCCATCTCATCATCTTTGTCTTTATCTTTGTTTTCTTTCACAGCATTGAGGGAGATATCTTTGCTTCTACTAGTGTTGACTTCATCCAGGTCCATCTTGAATTTTAGCTTGCTTTCATAGTTAGATAAGCTTCCGAACAAAGCAGCCATTGAAGCCATTGATTCTCCACTGGCCTCTTCTATTGCTGTGACTTTGGCCTTCTAATATTTTGTCAGCATGTTGAGGATCTTTCTGACCTGAGGACCTTGCTCATATGTTTTGCCCAAGGCTGCCAATTGATTTGATTCGTCAGATAAGTGTAACGAAGTTGAAATTCGGCAATAGTTTCTCCAGACTTCATTTGAAGTAAATCATACTCGGTGGTTAGAGTATTGATACGGTTTTCCTTAATGCCAGAAGTTCCTTCATAAGCTATCTCCAAAGCCTTCCACATTTCCTTCACAGTGGACAGGTTGCATATCCGAAAGTACTCTTTTTGACTGAGAGCACTTTGTAGCATTAAGATGGCTTTACTGTTGAGAGTAATGTTCTTCTTGTCGTTCTCATCGAACTCAGCTTCTATCTTCAGAACTGTGAGTCCACCTTCAATCCTTATAGGAATGTAATCTCCAGTTTCTATCACTCGCCATAGACCATACTCGGTAGCTAACACAAACACTTTGAATTTTGATTTCCAAAATGAATAGTGCTCGCCATTGAATCCAGGTGGTCGATTGATTGAGGTGCCGTCAAGTAATATTCCTTCTATGATCTATCTCGGGATGTTAAGCCCAACAGAGAAACCAGTGCTTTGATATCAAATGAAGATGGAATATCACCTAGAGGGGGTGAATAGGTGATCTCAAAAACTTTTCGCGAGACACACACAAGCACAAATAAGACAAAGACAAAGAAGGAAAATAGACACAGAGCAATTTATACTAGTTCAATCTAACACTTCGACCTACGTCTAGTCCCCAAGACACCTTGGGATTTCCACTAACACTTCAAATACGAATACAATTACACACTCTGTAAGTTAGGATGATCCTTTCACACTCGGACTCACTCCCCCTTACAAGTTGTAACCGCACACCCGCACTTAAGGTTTCACAACCTTAAGATTTAACAAGTAAGCAGATAATCAAATAGTGTATAAACTCCTTACGAGTAGATAAATGATAAACACTGAAGTACAAGATATTTGAAGATATTAATGAAGCAGGTGAAACAGCAAAATGCAATAAGTTCGAACTGAATTTACAGCATTTCGGTAGTTGGTGAATTCAATGCTTCGACTATTTATAGATATTGCAATTAATGACCGTTGGTGAAGCTTGAAGATTAACCGTTGTGAGTCTTGAATATATCTGTTAGACAGATGAGGCTCAGTTAATATTTTGCCGTTTAAATAATTCAAGTGGATTTGCAGTCATGACATTCTCTTCATTCCTTTTGTTTTGTCCGTTGAGAAATAGCATTTAATGTGCAGGCGGAATATCAATAAATGCTTTACATCGATCAGATGAGTGGTTACCGAGGATATCACTACTATGGCAACTGCATTTAATGGTTCTCTAACACACAAATTGCTTTATGCAAATTTGTTGTTAATCCATGATAAAATCATCTGAAACTCATTAGTAAACTGATTAAAAGCAATTAGGAATAGTAATGAGTAATGATAAGTAGAAATGAAATTAAACATGATAATTTATGATTTACGAAGACGATGATTTTGAAAACAGAGATGATTATGCTCGAGCATGACTATTATTATGCTCGGGCAATAGTGAAGAAAAATACATTGAAAGAATAGAGATCATTCTATGTTTGAGCAACCAACTATGCTTGCTCGGGCAAGCTTCTCCTGGTGTTTTTTAGACATAGTTTCTATCGCTGATGCTTGAGTAAGAAAACCTTCATGCTCGGGCAAGATCTCGCTAATGCTCGAGCAACATAGAAAGTATGCCCAGGCAAGAGGCAAATAGAGGTGAAGACTTACAGTTATAATGATCCTGCTCGAGCATGCTTTCTCCTTTGCTTGAGCATGGTGCTCGAGCATGACATATTCATGCTCAGGCAAGCGTCATCTAGAGATGAAGAATGAAGAGTCGATTGATGTTGCTCGAGCACCCTTTTTCCTCTGCTCGAGCATGCTTTTACCTTTGCTCGGGCATGACTCTTCAACTTGTAAACTTCTTGCTTAGCCCGATGATGCTCGGGCATGCTAATTATGCTGCTCAAGCATGGCTGGATCAGATGTGGGATTATGCGTAGGCATCATGAAGTCTGCTCGAGTAGCCTTCCCGAAACACTTAATCAATTCATTAGATTGAGTATGCTCGGGCATGATCTAATCTCCGCTTGAGCAACTCATAACTCAGACACTAATTACTTAATTCAATAACTCAAAGTTTGTGATCATCAAAACACCGAGAACTAACACTTGTGGCGTATTCGGATTTGAACCATACTGGATACAAGACTGACAAAAAGAGCACAAGTAGCCAATGTAAATTTCTTAGTGGTTTACTTGTCTCTTGGTTTAGCAAAAAGCAAACTAATGTCTCATTATCATCAACTGAAGCTGATTACATTGCTGCATCAAGTTGTTGTGCATAAGTTTTATGGCTCAAGCAACAACTTCAAGATTTGGGAATCCACCTCAAAGAGATTCCAATTCTGTGTGACAACACTGGCACAATAAGCTTGGCGAAGAATCCTGTTCAACATACAAGAACCAAGCACATTGATGTTAGACATCACTTAATCAGAGATCACGTTCAAAAGAAGGATGTTAAAGTGTTATTCATCCCCACTCATCTCCAACTTGCTAATATCTTCACAAAGCCATTAGCTAAGGACCAATTTACATTCATTAGAAGAGAATTAGGAATGGTAAATCCTAATGAGTTGTGAGTCATCTTTACTTAATGTTAGTTATGTTTTTGATGATCAATATATGCTAACTTAAGCTTTGGAGTGTCTAGATATAGTTTTTGCAGGATGTTTGATAAACTTGAACAATTGCTGAAGATAACTGATAAAAAGGGGTTAACTCAATCCAAGGGTGTCTAACTCGAGCCAACCTCAGACAGAGAGAGATTCAAGTTTTTGAAGGGCACTTAACTCAAGCCAAGGCATGGCTAACTCAAGTGAAGATCAAATAGAGAACAAACCCTATTTTTGCACAAGAGTCAACTCGAGCCAAGGAGATGGTCCCTCGAGTGCAAGTCAGACAGATAAAAACCATGTTTTGAGAAGAGTACTTAACTCGAGCCAAGGTTTCCCTCGACTCGAGTCAAGCCAAGACAGAGAGCAACCTGGAATAGAATAGAGTCCAAACTCAAGCCTACCAGTTGTACACTCGAGTCAAAGGTATTGTTCAAGTGTTTTCACATACACACTTGAAGTCTAGGTTAGTATATTTTTACGTCAACTCGAGCTTGTTCTTAACAACTTGAGCAGGTAACTCAAGTCATTAAGTGGAAACTCAAGTTGAGCGCTTTCTATATATATATATCAGCACGACTGTTGCTCCTCACTTCTCAAAACCCTCAAGCATTCTCTGTCATTTTCTCTTAAAACCTATCGTCTCTCAAACCCTAAACTCAAGCTCATTCCTAAACCATACCTCCCAAACGCTCTACTAAGACTAAGGAATCCCGCTCTGACTATGAAGCAACACAGTCCTCATCTCCGCCACCATTGAAGAGACCTATGAGAGAGAAGCATACGCCTAAATGATATCAGCCCAAGGTAGTTATTGATGAAGCTTTTCCAAAGGTTAAGGTGAAGAAAGTAGTGATTCAGGAGCCTCTGGAAATCCCTAAGAAGAAGAAAATTGATCCAAACATAGCTAAGAGAAGAGATAAGAAGATGGTTGTTGAGACTCTAAAGAAGAAGAAGAACACGACAATTGCTTCTTCTGAGTTTCGAGGTTCTCCTCAGGGCTAAGCCTCTCAGGCTCAAGGCCAATCCAGTTCCAAGGTATCTAAGGCTGAACCTCCTGCTATTCAAGCTATATATTTACACCCTATTCCTCCTGGGGAATTGATGAGCACAATTTATGTCATTTTTCCCTATATTTTATGACTGAATTTTATGGTAAATATAATCTTAACTGCAATCCATCTAAGCAAAAAGGCATTAATTCATGATATAGCGAACTGAAGGATAGAAATCATTTACATCCTAAACATGTGCTAAGAAAGGAGCAAGTTACAAGGTTTTGAAGGAAGAACGTGTAGCAAAGGCGATACTATCTTTGTAGCATTCGGACAGCATATCGAAGTGTAATACAAGGCATCATGAAAGCTATAACAAAGTAAAGGACGCAATGCTATGCGGCATATTTTCTGATCTTTTATCTAGATGATTTTAGGAATAATAGTGAAGGTCGAGAATGACAGGTAGATTGCTGACGTAACGGAATAAAAGATGTGGAGAATCAAAACTGAAAGATATGAAAAATCCCGCAGGATCAGCAGAATCAATCTACCAAAATTGGAAAGAGATATATGATGGATCTCGACAGATTAGGAAAGGCCCGACTCGCTGGAACTTACACTGCAAGAAAGTCTAATTATATAAAGAAACAACAAGCCAACCCTAAAGAGGTCGATTCGTAGAGAGTCCAATCGAAATTCACATTCGGCCAGACTCGAAAGAAGAGAGATGGAATTCTGAAGGCACAAGAACTCCAGGATAACCCAGCATCCTTCCCTGTAGTAAGACAGAGAGAAGAAGACGTGGAGTGGTGATGTGACAGGGCTTCTTCCACGCCGTCAGAACTTCGTCAAGCTTTCTGTTTTTGTTTAATCTTTTGATCATAGGTCATTCTGTTACTATCTGTTTTGTGTTTCCCTCGTCAGTCATGAATTGATTTTCATATGGTTGAACGAGGATGATTTCTTAAGTATTAAATGAACCCAGTTGCAAGTTCTTAATTCAATAAATTTGGTTTGCTTATCAGTGATTTAATTACTAGTCGATTAGCGGAAGCTAAGGGCTAGATTTGTGGCCTCATCTTACTGGCAAGGATTTGAGGTTAGACCTCTGAGAAACAGTGATTGCTAGGCAGGCTTGTGCAAGGCTTGACCTATTATTGTAGGCTTCAAGAATGGGATTACCGCTCATAACCATTACACCCTATTTTGTAACGCATATCTAACTAGAAAATTGCCACAGGCATATGGAAGGAGTAAAGTTAGTGTCATATGTATCGGACGTGAAAGCTCCGATAGATTATAGTGGTGGGTTAACCAAATAGCGTTGTAGTTAGTAGCTGTACTGTAGCATTGCGGAAGCTGTGCAGTGTAGATACTATAGCAATGGGTAGAGCAACTGGGGGATTGATATGCTTAAGGATGATTCTGAGTTCAGCCTAACTTCTTACTGATATCTTCTAACGACTACGATACTCTATTTATTTTGTTTGTTATTTAGCGTAACCACAAATACCCCTCAAACCAATCAGATTTACTTTATGTTTCACACAACTATTATAGCATTTGAGCGTCACTTCCTAGTATCTCAGTCTCTATGGGATGATACTCTACTTACACTTTATTACTTGTTCGACTGGTTCACTTGCCATCAAGGAAATCGACCAATAGGAATTCATTTATAATCATATAACGTTCACTTAGTCAGAAGCCAAACAATTTGAAGAACATTATGGTAATAAGAATCTGTCCTACAGTGTATGTTGACTTGGTTAAACTAAGGGAAGATTGCAATCTTGATTTTTCCCCTTGGTTTCAACCTTTTGAAAATCTTCTTTCTATTAGGGCTTACTATAGTCCTAACATTGTTAGAATATTTTACTTCAACATTGTAAGAACCGGCTAAACCCAAGGGGGGTGAATTGGGTGAAGTATAAAAATTTAGGAACTTTGAAAACCTTTTTGCAACTCAGTAAAACCAGTTTGTATGACAATAAAGAGTTATAAAGCAATAGATAGTCATTCAAACATATATGCTTTGAAACATAAGAGATAAGGGAAGAGAATATGCAAACGAGATTTATCCTGGTTCGGTCCAATCCTTGACCTACGTCTAGTCCTCAAGCTCCACTTCAGATTTTCAATCCACTATCTTCTTTTAACTTGATTACACATTCTGTACTTGGAGTAATCCTATCACTAGGATTCACTCCCCCTTACAAACTCTAATCAATACACCCACTTGATTACACACTTTGTGCTCGAAGTAATTCTCTCACTAGAACTTACTCCCCTTACAAGCTGTAATCAATACAATGGGTTTCCCACTCAAGATCACCCAATCTTGAGTAACTCTCAGATAGAAGGATATGATGATTACAATAAATCTTCTCTCTCAGAAGTGAATGAATAAACACTGAAGAACAATACAAATCACTTTACTATCTATGATAAGCTATCTAAACATGAAAAAACAGTGAGTAAATGATGTGAAGATCAGAGTATTAGCATGTTGAAGATGTAAGCTTGTGTCTCTACGTTTTTCTGCTTGAATCTATCCTCTTTTATAGGTAGAAATCAATTTATGACCGTTGTAATCTTCATTATAACCGTTGCCTTCATTAGACAAGGTTCTGGTTAAGCTTTGGTCTTCTTCTCTCTAATCTCCACTTAATCCAAATGCAGAAGTTTCAAAGTTGACTTCTTGCAAATTAATCCGTTTGAGTAGCAAATTACTGATGTGGAAAACATTCTTTAATCCTTTGCAAAGCGTGTGCGAGACGAATTACCCAAAAGTATGCAACTTTCTTCGGGTTTTGCATTTAATGTCTTTGTGACATCACTTTTTGCTTTTGCTTTAAACCTTCAATAAACATTCTCTAATTTATCTAAAACTCACTAACAAAGTAGTTAAACATATCTAGGAACATTAGAGAATAATGATAGGAAGTATTAAGATCAAACAAGAAGGTTTTACAAATTCGTCAAATTTGAAATTCGAATGCGATGAAACCTCGAGGTTTGCTTCTCAAACCTCGAGTTTTGGACTTTAACATGTAAGGTCGATTTTAGTCCAAAACATCGAAACTGGAGGTTTTCATCTAAAACTGGAGGTTTTCAACACATCAAAAACTGCAGTGCTCTCGGGTTGGCCAAAACTCGAGGTTTCATATCAAACCTCGAGTTTTCATTCAAATATGAAAACTTTGAGAAATCACGCCAAGACAAAAATTGGAGGTTTTGAAGTGAAACTAATAGTTTTCAAAATCGGAAAACATGTGTGCTTTTTGCCGACCAAACCTCGAGGTTTCATGTCAAACCTCGAGTTTTCACTTAAATGTGAAAACTTAGAGAAAAAACGAGTAAAAACTAAAACTGGAGGTTTTCTCTAAAAATTGGCGGTTTTGAAAATTGGTTAAAACACAAATCCTCTCTGCACAAGTCAAACCTCAAGGTTTCTTATCAAACCTCGAGTTTTCACAAATCTTGTGAAAACTTGGAATTTTCATGTTAAACTAAAAACTGGAGGTTTTAGACAAAACTGAAGGTTTTCAAATGTTCAAAACTTTGGAGACTTTTGTATGACTAAAACTGGAGGTTTTAACAAAAACCTTGAGTTTTGCAATTTCAAAAAAATGCCGAGAAGTCTTCCAATGAAAACTTGAGTTTTCTCTAAAAAAGCTATTTTGCTTTGTTCGTAAAACTTGGAAAATTCTTGGCCAATCTCAAACTCAAGTTTACATATCCAAGCTCGAGGTAAGAATCCAATGCAAGAAGAATCAACTCCAAACTCATTGTATTATGACGTTATGATCCGATGAATGAAGGCTGTTCTTGACCAGCGTTTTTGCAACGTCCTGAACTGATTGTCAAAATTTTGAAGGCCATATATCCTTGGTCTGAACTCCATTTTGGCCCATTGAAATATTGATGGAAATCTCTTTGATTCTACTTTCATATGCCACCAATTTCAGCTCAATCCGATTTGTAGTTTGTGACTCACATTCAAAACATTGAAGCTTGGTTTGTTGTGTGGCGTTGATTTCATTGTCAACTTCAATAATTCATAGATCCTTTATCTGAACTCCTTTGGGTTTCAATTTTATATAAAACTAACGCATTGGGAGTCTAGTTTCATATGCCACTAGTTTCACCTCAATCGGATCTCTGGTTTGGGAGATATCATCGAATTACCAGACTTCGCCCAAGCCGAACGTGAAGCGTAGTAGACCGAGTTGCTTGATCGGTGCTGAAAACTCAGTTTTCACTTAGAAACTCGAGTTTTCCTAGTCCGAAGATGCCAGGAGATGCTGAAGACACTCAAAAACCGAGTTTTGAGTCCTTAACTCGAGTTTTCTCATCCGAACATCATTTTTGCTTGTTTTAATTCTGAATTGAGCCATTCGAACTTCCATATGATCTTGGAGCCTTCTAGCATCAATATAAGAATTTGAATAATTATATTCTCATTCCATTCAACAAGTTTTTCCTTCTTTAATATCCCATCTTGATTATTCTTCATAATCCAACTCTTTCTTTCTTCTCTTCTCTTGGTCATTCTTTGTCATTCAACTTGGACTCATCATTCTTAGCAAGATATACCTTCTTCAATATCTCCTCTTCTTCTTGATTATTCCCAAAAATACTCTAATAACTTCTTACTTCCTTGACATTCTCTCCTTCTTGATTAATATCTATAATTCAACTTGAACTAATCCACATTGAATATAGTAGTTAGTCAATGTAGGAGATAAATATATTATACAAGCTTTTTGCTCTTACTAATGGCATCTATATAAGACATCATCAAAACTAATCATATCCAACATTCTTCCCTTTTTTGATAATGGCAAATACTTTAAGAAAAATATTTATGAATATGAAAATATATTATACCCAACATATTTTTCTTGTCATTCTCTTCCCCATATTTGTCATTAGCAAAAAGTTGAAGTAAAGAAGAAATACTTGTAGAGAGTCAAATATAAAACCAAAATAGAATGAGTCAAGAAACTGATTTTCTCTCGTTGATTTGAAAGTGTTTTCATTCATTATAAGATGCAATTTGGAATGTTTTTATGAAAACAAATTTGAGAGAGATTGGGGAAATTTTCAAGAAATCTTTCACAATTAAAGCATGTAGATACCAAACATGTGCAAATTTTTCACTGAATATAAAAAGATAGAGACTAGAAATGCTCATGTAGGTTCAACAAATTGTTGTATGATCGATGAAGTCCATTTGCTTGCTTTCTTGGATGAGATCATTTCTTGAGGATTATCTCATCGAATGATTATGACAAGAACTTAACTTGACTTCCATCCTTTGTCATTTTCTCCACATATCATCTATGTAAAGCATATCTCACTTCAATGATTGATCACCAAAGCATCTTTCCTTAATTTAATAGTTTTTCCTTGTAGTGCATTATTAAGGAAAGTTGTAACACATAACAAAATATCCTGCTACAAATTGAAAACTTTCTTTGCAAAAGAGATTTGTAAGTGCAACCAGATATCAAGGTACTCCTTTCTAAATGATATTTTCAAATAAAAATAATGAAAGGAAAATATGATATTAACTCATCATCAAAACTAATAAAATATAGTGAATGCAAATGAGAATGCAGGGTTTTCTTCAAATAAAGGAGATGAGCTTTTAAGATATGAAACACATGTGAATGTGAAGCTCCCCCTTAATGAATACATGACTAAAAATATGAAGTTCCCTTTCATGATACTAAATAATAATGTGACACCAAATGTTATGAGATCTAGAGTTCCTCCAACTCCAATGGACATAACATGGTATCTCGAATTAAGAACTTTCAAGTTCACATGGATGGACTTGAAATTGGTATGAAGAAATCACTTACGCCTTTTATGATGATAAAAGAGTTTTAAAGCATAAGGATCATTTTAAATAAATGATTATGCTCAGGCTAAGATTCATGAAACAAAATTAAATGAATACAATCAAGTTAGCCTAGCACGATTATGATATATGCATAATACAATACCTCACTAAATAGATTTAATCCAATGAATCATAAAAGGTAACAAATAAAAAATAACAAGAATGTGATTTCTCAATGACAATTTGTAAATACACTTTATGTAGAAAAGATGTCATTGATAAAATGCATGAAGGTTTGATCAAAGAGCATAGAAAATCTTATCCATAAAGATAAGCATTTATCAATACACAATTCATGATTGAGATCAGAATTTTCAAAAATGATAATGAAATATGCAAATAGTTTCAAATCTCAAATGTTATTTCAAACATTGATGATGCATTATGAAGAATTCATTTGCGACATGTTTAGAAATTGATGCTCACTCTAAACATGGTGGAAGTCAATAGGTTTAGTGAATACATCAGTATGCTTCAGTTTTAGAGAACATGTTGAACTTTGCAATTTACATGTTGAAGAATTTTCTCAAAATCAAAAGTCATGAAGGTAGATCATTATTGAAACATGCTTGGTACAATAGAAATATATGAGCACAATGACTTTGCTACTGATCAAGAGATAATCTTGCCTTTTAGAATAGAGTCTTGAAATATCGGATATTGAAGGCAAAAATATGAGTATACAGAAATAGTTACTCAAAATATGGATGTAGCAAATCCTGATGTATTTGAGTAACACAATGAGTACTAGGATTCATGGATGATGAAGCACAAACTCATTAGTCCAAATGACTAGAGTTTCATAATATTATCCTATTAAGTTATTCCATATAATGGTTAATGCACTAACATTTAATGCATTAATGAACATTCATAATGCTTGGAATAACTTGACCAATAAGGATTTATCCAATAAGCATAAGTTTTGACAAATTGAACTCTTTTCTAAAGGAGATAATCTTGAAACTCATAGATAATCAACTTGTTAGATATAAGATCTAACTTGATTGAGAATAAAGAATGAGGAGTTCAAACATCACATTAAATACCAAAGATTAATATGTGAATGATAGGAAAACTCAATTAGACAAATTTGAAGCATATCTAATATTCAGTATACACTATTAACTTCCAATTTTGAAACATCATTTGAATGCAATTGAGGTATGAATATTTTTCAAAACACTTGTATGCATTTTTATAAAACAGTGAATTGAAATACAAAAGAATTTAAAAATTGTGAATTTCAGAAACATGAACTTAGAAAGTTATGCACAAATTCATTTATGGTCCATTTAGCAATCTGAAAAAACATTTCGAAAAATATAAATGATTGATTGCAAAAAGAATGCAATAATGGACAAGTACTCAGTACCCAAAAATGAATTTCATATAATCACAATATGGGGTAAGGATTAGATATCACCGTAATTCCTCCGTCCTCATAGAAGCTTGCTTGGTTGAGATGGATTGGTGTAGATAACTCCTTTTTTCGTTCACCATCAACATTAAGTATAGCTTGTTTAGCTTTCTCAAGACTTGGATTATTTCTCTATGTTACATTCTTGAGAAGCTTCCTTTGATCCTACAAAACCGTATAAATCTTTTTCTTTCTTGGTATCCAACCTTGGATCCAATCATCGTTAGCTTGTAGGAACCAAAATTCACATGCTCTTATGAATATAATTAATTTAGAACAGCTGAGCAAAGTGAATTAAATATGAGTTTATGCATAAAAGAAATACTTTCTTTTCAAATCATCATGTATGCATAAAGAATTAAACTATTGAACATTGCAATTTCTTTCAAAAATAGATTAGGATGTGAGAACCCAGTTTTTAAAGAAAATAGTTTGCAATGCTCATTCCTAAGGCTACAAGATATAAAACCTCAAAGAAAATTTCAGATGATAGCATAGGAGGTTTTACCATTGTATACCTTAGCCTTAGGTACTGGGAGGATTGACTTTGCTTACCCACTGCCTCTTTACTTTGCATTGATTATTCATATGTCCTCCCAAGGGTGTTGCAAAGCTCTCTCAAAAGATATAGACTTCAAGAGTCTTCTGTTAGCTAGTTGAGAGATTCTCCTTTCCTTGTTCTCCTCAAGATAGTTGAAAGGTACTCTACGGTATTTTGTTCTTGAGGTGGAACATAGTCCTCTTGCTTGTAACCATTGCTTCTTTTGATTCACTTTGTAGTTTCAAAGCAATGGGTGCCACGAGAGTTCTCTTGCTTGATATAGATGCTATGATCTTCTTCAATGGTGCATGAGAAATTCTTGGCTTCTTCTTCCTCTTTTCTGTACATTGATGTCCATTGATATTCAAATCATCTTGCACACATGGAGTACTAGATGGACATTTTGGTACCCACTTATACTTGGGTCCTTTACCATTAGTATTGGACCTTACTTGTCCTTTCGAAACCCAAACAAATTTATTTCTCACATTAGAATTTCTCCTAATATAGCATGTATGAGAAATATGCCCAAATCTTCCACAATAATTGCAAATAATAGAATGATGCTTACTATGAACATTTTTTCAAGAATTATGTTGGTCAAGGGAATGCAATATCAAATGACCCATATTTGTAAATTCTTTCTTCCCACATGATTTTCCAACATGATTGAAAACATTTTTGCTTTTCACAATAGAATCAGTAACTGGAAGAAAAGCAATTTTATGTAATTGTTCAAAATCATTTTTCTTAACTACACAAGAAGAATTGGAATTGTTTACCACATGTGCATCTTGAGCTCCAGATAGTGATTGATCACAATTGTCCATGAACTCTTCCTGGGAATCCTCTCCCTCTTGATCTTTTGTGTTGACTGGATTATGTAAGTATTCAATGATTTCTCCTTCTTTAATCTCCCATATTGATTATTCTTCATAATCCAACTCTTTCTTTCTTCTCTTCTCTTGATCATTCTTTGTCATTCAACTTGGACTCATCATTCTTAGCAAGTTATACCTTCTTCAATATCTCGTCTTCTTGATTATTCCCAAAATACTCTGATAACTTCTTGCTTCCTTGACATTCTCTCCTTCTTGATTAATCTCTATAATACAACTTGAACTAATCCACATTAAATATAGTAGTTAGTCAATGTATTTCATTGCTCTAATGATCAAAGAAAACATTTTCTTTTCTTTTTCTGTCCAATCCTTTCTTGGTTTGAAATCAAAAATGTTTGTAAAAATATTCCACATATGAAAATCAGTTGCTTTGATAAAACTAGTCATTCTAGCTTTCCAAAACCAAAAATCAATATCTTTGAAAAATGGTGGAATGGTATAATCGAAACCTTCTGAAAATGATGAACTAATCCACATTAAATATAGTAGTTAGTCAATGTAGGAGATAAATATATTATACAAGCTTTTTGCTCTTACTAATGACATCTATATAAGACATTATCAAAACCAATCATATCCAACAAACATGACCATTACTAATCATTTAGATGACAATGGTGCTCTTGTTGAGGAGAGGATAGTAACTTATGTTAGAGGTAGAAGAATCCTTCTTACTACTAAATATATTAACTCTTTCTTAAGAATTTATAATCCTCCTCCTCCTGAGTTGAACTATAGCAATGAGGAGATATTCCAAATTCTCAGACCACGTAAACCCTTGAGTGAACCATTAGGGTCACTTAATTTTCCTCATACTGCTATGTCCCCAGTGCATAAGGCTCTCTGGTATATTTATTCCAGGAACCTTATGCAAAAGGGTAAAAACTTCACTCATTTTGCTTGTAAGGACTACTCCCTTTTTGCCTCCATAGTAGACAAAGTCCCTAATAATTAGGCCAATGGGTCTATAATCGATGAAAAAGTTTAGATTCCAATCTAAAAGGACCTCTACTATTCCATTTCCTAATCTTGTCTCTTTGATTCTATTCCAAGAAAAAATTTGGTATTTAAAGTTGAATGAGCAATCTGTCAAATCTCAACTTTTTGGTCAACATCACCTCAATTTGATGAGGATTTCATTTGAGGAAGGGTCTGGCCAAACTAGAGCTCCTACTAGATCAAGAGCATTTCAGTCCAGAGCAAATGAAGCTCAGTCCTTACCTGTTGTTCCTATTAGATATTATTAGTTTTGATGATGTCTTATATAGATGCCATTCTTAAGAGCAAAAATGTTACATACTACATTTATCTTCTACTTTGACTAATTCTTATATTTAATGTAGATGCAAAGTTTAATAATGAAGATTAATCAAGAAAGGAGACTAAAAGAAAGAAGAACTTGCACTATATGTTCTTACATGTGATACTGGATGAAGCTTCATTATATTTGAGCTACAATGCAGTATACATGAGTAGTGCAGATACAGAAAGACGACATTGAAGTTCTGGAACAAGTTCAGAATAGGCTCGGCTTTCTGGATATTGAAGAAGGTAGAAGCTACAGACAATGATGAGCCCAAGTTAAATAATGAAGAATGATCAAGATGGGAGATGGAAGAAGGAAGAACTTGCTAAATGGAATGAAGACATCATTATTCAAGTTCTAAGATTGATTCTGGAAGTCTCCATGATCAAATGGAAATTGGAATGGCTTATTTCAGAGTTAAAGTCAGCAAAACTCAGCTTCTGGATGAGCAAACTCGAGTCTCCAAGTATTAACTTGGAGTTTACTACCTTGCTGGAATAATTTGCTTATCTGATATGAACAAACTCGAGTTTAGGACTCCAAACTCGAGACAGCCATCACAAACTCGACTCAATAAGTTTCTTCAGCAATTCTAGCTCTCTGGACAAGACAAACTCGAGTTTATAAGTGCAACCTCGAGTTTATAGCGGTCATCAAGACTTCCAACTCTATTTCGGAGACCTCGGTAATTCGATGATATCTCCTAAACCGAGACATCGGATTGAGGTGAAACCAATTTTGTATGAAACTAGACTCCCAATGAGTCATTTGGAATTCAAGCCCAAAGGAGGTCAGATCAAGGAGGTATGAATTGTGAAAGTTGATAGAGAAATCAACGCCACACAGCAAACCAAACTTCAATATTTTGAGTTCATATGAAAGTAGCCTCAAAGGGATTTCCATCAAGATTTGAACGAACCAAAACGGAGTTCGAACGAGGGAGATATGGCCTTTGAAATTTGACAAAGTTGCAAACTCGAGCCGGGCCAAGTCGAAGCAACCAAGTCACAGTACAACTTGCAAACTCGAGTTTATTAGTCACAAACTCGAGCTCGAGAGATCTAGAGGAGAAATGAACATTTGCAGAAAGCCAAACTCGAGCCTATAAGTGAACAAACTCGAGTTTAGCTCAGACAGAGCAACCAGTCCCGAAGAGCACCCAAACTCGAGTCTATAAGTTGCAAACTCGAGTTTGCGAGTTACGAGAGCAAACATTGGTTTTGAAGAGAACCAAACTCGAGTCTTGAAATGGAAACTCGAGTTTTGCCTCAAGTGCGGAGTTTAAAACTCAAGTTTAGAGGAACAAACTCGAGTTTGTGTCGCAGAAGTTTGAAATTCGAATCTAACGAATTTGTGAAATCTTCTTGTTTGATCTTAATACTTCCTATCATCATTCCTCTATATTCCTAGCATGTTTAATTACTTTGTTAGTGAGTTTCGATGATTTAGAAGATGTTTATTGAAGGATAAAAGATAAAGTAAAAAGTGAAATAAGCTCATTAAATGCAAAACCCGAGAAAAGTTGCATACTTTTGGGTAATCCCTCTGCACACGCTTGCAAGGGATTAATGTCTCGCTTTCCACATCCGTCTGAACTGCCATTCTAACATATTTATTTTGAGGAAGTCAACTCGAACTTCTCGCATTTGGATTAAGAAAAGATTAGAGAAAGAAGAAGACAAAGCTTAACCTAAACCTTGTCTAATGTAGGCAACGGTTATATTGAAGGTTCAAACGGTCATATATTGATCTCTACATATAAAAGAAGATAGATTCAAACGAGAAAAATGTAGAGACACAAGCTTACAACTTCAACATGCTAATACTACGATCCTCACATCATTTACTCTCTGCTTTTTCATGTTTAGACATCTTAGAGAGTGAAGTGATTTGTATTGTTCTTCGTGTTTATTCATTCACTTCGAAAGAGAAGATTTATTGTAATCATTCTATCCTTCTATCGAGAGTTACTCAAGATTGGGTGATCTTGAGTGGAAACACATTGTGTTGATTACGCTTGTAAGGGGAGTGAATCCTAGTGAGAGGATTACTTGAGTACAGTGTGTAATCAAGCGGTGTATTGATTACGGTTGTAAGGGGAGTGAATCCTAGTGAGAGGATTACTCCAAGTACGAACGTGTAATCAAGTTGAAAGAAGATAGTGGATTGAAAATCTCAAGCGGAGCTTGGGGACTAGACGTAGGTCAAGGATTGGGCCGAACCAGTATAAATCAGTTTGCACATTCTCTTCCTTAATCTCTTACATTTCCAGTATATATATCTGAATGTCCATACATGTTTGAATGACTAACTATTGCTTTATCAATTATCCTTGTCATTCAAACTGCTTTCAATAAGTTGCAAAAAGATTTTCAAAGTTCCTAAAATTTTATCAAACACCCAATTCACCCCCCTCTTGGGTGATAGCCAGGTCTTTCAGTTCCTGCTCAATCCACTCAGCCTCCTCCTGCTAGCTTAAAAAGCTCAATCAAGGCAATTGTGGAGAAGGCCATTTTGTTGGTTATGATTAGTTTTGATGATGTCTTATATGGATGTCATTATTGAAAGCAAAAAGATTGAGTAATATAGTTATCTCCTACATTGACTAACTACTATGTTTAATGTAGATTAGTTCAAGTTGAATCATAGAGGTTATTCAAGAAGAAGAGGAGATATTGAAGAAGGTATAACTTGCAGAGAATGATGAGTCCAAGTTGAATGATGGAGAACGATCAACAAGAAAATCAATAAAGAAGTATTGAATTAGAGAAAGAAGATGTGAAGTCAAAATGTTAAAGAATGATCAAGAGAAGAGAAGAAAGAAAGAAGAACTTGTTGTATGAAGTGAAGATATCATTATTCAAGTTCTAAGATTGATGCTAGAGGTTTCCAAGGTCATATGGAAGTTGGAATGGCTCAATTTGAAGTTAAAAATCAGCTTCGGGATGAGAAAACTCGAGTTTGGAACACAAAATTCGAGTTTGGGACTCAATACTCGAGTATGCAAGTGAATACTCGAGTATGCAAGTGAAAACTCACCTCTGGCGTCTCTCGGACAAGGAAAACTCGAGTATGCAAGTGTATACTCGAGTATGCGCATACTCGAGATCAAGCTCTTCAAAGAACTGCTTTCACGTTCAAGATGTTCAGCACCTAGGGTCCTGGTAATTCGATGATATCTCCCAAACCAGAGATCAGATTGAAGTAAAACCAGTGGAATATGAAACTAGACTCCCAATGCGTCATTTTAATATAAAATTCAAGCCCAAAGGAGTTCAGATCAAGGAGCTATGAATTGTGGAATTTGACAGTGAAATCCACACCACACAGCAAACCAAGCTTCAATGTTTTGAGTGTATCTCACAAAATACAAATCAGATTGAGCTAAACTCAGTGGCATATGAAAATAGACTCAAAAATCTTTCCATCAAGAGTTGAAAGGACCAAAACGGAGTTCAGACCAGGGAGATATGGCCCTCAAAATTTGACAGATAATTTCAAGAAAGCAATCAAATTTGTTGAACTTAAGTGCATACTCGAGTATAGGAATGCATACTCGAGTAAAGGCCATCCGAGAGCAACCAAGGTTTTTCAAATTAAGTCAATACTGCAGTATGGGTAGCCATACTCGAGTATTGGACTTCCGAGAGCAAAAGTATTTTTCAAACAAAGTTGCATACTCGAGTAAATGTATGCATACTCGAGTATAGAGTCTTACAGAGAGCTCCAAACATTTTATAACTAATGCATACTCGAGTAATGGTTTTCATACTCGAGTATTGAGCTCTAAAACTATTTTTCAACTTGGCTCTTGTTCTTGCTTACTCAAGTATACAAATGGATACTCCAAGATAGAGGCATTTTGAACTTAGAATTTTTCACACAAACAGTGCCATACTCGAGTAAGCCACTTACATACTCGAGTATAGATCTTGTTTTTCAAACACAAGTCACGTTGGTTTGCCTCTGAAAGCTACATACTCAAGTATCGCATTGGATACTACGATGGTCACTTGTACACAAGTGCCATACTCGAGTATACATGAACAAACTCGAGTATACAACGGTAAAAAACCGATTTTTGAATTACACGAATTTGCAAATCACTCTTGTTTGATCCTATTGCTTTCATAAATCATTCACTTATGTTCCCGCATATGTTTAACAAGTTTATTGAGTGAATTTCAGTTAGAACAGATGAAGATTAATGAAGATCAAGGCAAAAAGCAAAAAGGTGCTCGGCATTTATTGCACTTCGCAAAAACCAACCTCCTTTTGGTTAATCCATCTCGAGCACGCATTCTCAACGTTCAAAAATACTTTCTTCATCAAGAAAACTCTTCTCCAACGGGCAAATTTCCAGAGAGCCACCTCGCATCAATTAATCACCGGAATAAGTAAAAACTAGAGAGAGAAGAAGACCAAAGCTCAACCCAAACCTTGTCTGAGATAGGCAACGGCTATAAACGGTCATATGAAGTTCCCTACCTATAAAAGAGGACATATTCAAGCAGAAAAAATGTGGAGAAACAAGCTTACACTTCCAACATGCTGATACTCGCTCTCATATCATTTGCACTCGTTTTTCATGTTTAGATAACTTAGAGAGTGAAGTGATTTGCATTTTATCCTCGGTGTTTATCTATTCACTTCTAAGAGAGAAGATTTATTGTAATCATTCTATTCTTCTGAGAGTTACTCAAGATTGGGTGATCTTGAGAGAGAAACACATTTTAACCTTACATTGTGTAAGGGGGAGTATCTCGGTGAGAGATTTGGCTTCACAAGTGCCTGGGTGAACTTGTGGTTTGTAAAGGCTTCTCTTGTGCCCGATTAAACAAGAGGATAGTGGATTGAAAATCTCAAGTGGAGCTTGAGGACTGGACGTAGGCCAAGGATTGGACCGAACCAGATAAATCTCGGTTGCATATTCTCTTCCCTTATCTCTTATATTTCCAAAGATATATGTTTGAATGACTATCTATTGTTTTATAACTCTTTACTTGTCATACAAACTCATTGCAAAAAGATTTTCAAAGTTCCTAAATTTTTATACTTCACCCAATTCACCCCCCTCTTGGGTTCAAAGGTTCTTACATTTGGTATCAGAGCGAGGCTCTTGTTTAAAGGACTTAACCGTCTCAAGAGTTCCAATGGCTGATTTCGGGTGTTCTTCGTTTTTAGAAGGTTTTGATTTTACCATTCCACCACTCTTTAAAGATTTTGATTTTTGGTTTTGGAAAGCTAGAATGACTAGTTTTATCAAAGTAACTGATTTTTATATGTGGAATGTTTTTACAAATGCCTTTGATTTCAAACCAAGAAAGGATTGGACGAAAAAAGAAATGAAGATGTTTTCTTTGAACATTAGAGCAATGAAAATCCTTCATTGTGCTTTAACGAAAATGATTTTCAGAAAATCAAGTTTTGCTCTAGTGCTAAAGAAATTTGGGATACTCTTGATTCTATATATGCTTCTAACAATTGTGTTGAAATTGAAAGTGTTGACAGTTCATCTGAAACCATAAGCTGTGTATCCACAATTGATGAACAATTGGAAGTGGAGAATGAAGAAGGAGAAATCATTGAATTCTTCCATGGTTTAGTCAACACAAAAGAACAAGAGGAAGAGGATTCCCAAGATGAGCTCCTGGACGATCATGATCATTCATTAGCTAGAGCTCAAGATACACATGAGGTAAACAATTCCAATTCTTCTTGTGTAAATAAGAAAAATGCTTTCAAACAATCACATAGAATTGTTTTTCAACCATTTACTGATTCTGATTTGAAAAGCAAGAATGTTTTGAAACAAAATGCTGGAAGATCTATTGGGAAGAATGAATATTCAAATGAAGATTATTTGAAGGTTTACTATAATGACCAAGACAATACTTGCAAAAATGTTCATAGTAGGCATCATTCTATTATTTGCAATTATTGTGGAAAATCTGGACATATTTCTCACTCATGCTATATTAGGAGAAATTCTAATGTGAGAAATAAATTTGTTTGGGTTCCTAAAGGACAATCAAGGTCCAATGCTAACAGTCAAGGACCCAAATATAAGTGGGTACCAAAATGTCCATCTAGTACTCCATGTGTGCGGATGATTTGAATATCAATGGACATCAAGGTACGTAAAAGAGGAAGAAGAAGCCAAGAGTTTCTCGTGCACCAATGAAGAAGATCATAGCATCCGTATCAAGCAAGCAAACTCTCGGGCACCCATTGCTTTGGAACTAGAAGTTCAAAACATGAAAAGCAATGGATACAAGCAAGAAGAGTATCATCTACCTCAAGAATGGATTACCACGCAGTGCCATTCAATTATCTTGAGGAGAATAAGAAAAGAAGGATTTCTTGTGCACAAGGGAAAGGATTCTTGCATTCTACATCATATGAGAAAGCATTGCTTCATCCCAAGACTAAATTCAAAAAGACAGAGACCAACGTTGAAGGTATGCAAGAGGCATACTCGAGTATGTAAGCGACATACTCGAGTATGGCCATCGGGGATTCAAAAATTCACTTTACATTTTTGAAGTCCAGGTCAGTATACTTCCTTCAATACTCGAGTATATTAGTGAAAGTATGCTATACTCGAGTATAGGTGTGTGCCTATATATACCGAGATTGATATGTTCTTTCATACTCGCATCCATACTCCAAGAAAGCCTAGCGTTCTCTTCTAAAATATTCATTGAGGTTTTATATCCTTAGGAATGAGCATTGCAAACTATACTATTAATTGGGTTCTTACATCCTGATCTATTTTAAAAGGGATTGCAATGTTCAATAGGTTTAAATTCTTTATGCATACATGATGATTTGAAAAGAAAGTATTTCTTTTATGCATAAACTCATGTTTAATTCATTATGCTTAATTATCATAATCTGATTACACTCTTGGAGCATGTGAATTTTGTTCATACAAGCTAACAATGATTGGATCCAAGCAAGATTGGATACCAAGAGAGAAAAAGATTGTATACAGCATTGTAGGATCAAGGAAAGCTTCTCAAGAGAGCAACTATACATTGAAATTATTCAACTCTTGAGAAAGCTGAAGACACAATGGCTGATGTTGATGGTAAATAATCAAAAGAAAGTTATCTGCACCAATCCATCTCAACCAGGCAAGCTTCTACAAGGACAAGAGGAATTACGGTGATATCTAATCCTTACCCCCATATGATGATTATATGAAATTCATTTGTGGGTAATGAATATTTGTCCATCATTGCATTCCTTTAGCAATCAATCATTTTTATTTTTCAAAATGCTTTCGATTGCTAAATGGACCATAAATGAATTTGTGTATAACTTTTTGAGTTTATATTCTTTGGAATGCACAAGTCTAAAATTTGTTTGGATTCCAATTCACTCTGTCATATGACAATGCATTCACATGTTTTGGAAAATATTCATACTTTGATTGCATTCAAATGATGTTTCAAATTGGAAGTTAATATTGTTACTCGAATATTGCATATGCTTCAAATTTCTCTAATTGAGTTTTCCTTATCTTTCACATATTGATCTTTGGAGTTCAATGTTTTGCTTGAGCTCTTTAGTTTCATTTTTTAACTAGTTGGACCTCATGTCTAACAAGTTAATCATATATGAGCTTCAAGCTTATCTCCGAAAAGAATTCAATTTGTGAAAACTTGTGTTTATTGCATAAAGCCTTATTGATCAAGCTATTCCAAGTACTATGAATGTTAATTAATGCATTAAATGTTAGTGCATTAACCATTATATGGAATAACTTACTAGGATAGTATTTTGGAACTTTAGTCATTTGGACTAAAGAGTTTGTGCTTCAACATTCATGAATCCTAGTACTCCCTTTACTCAAATACATCAAATTTATCTACATCCATACTTTGAGTAACTATTTCTCAGTATACCCATATTCTTGCCTTAAATATTCTTATATTTCAAGATTCTATCCTAAAAAGGCAAGATTATTTCTTGGTCAATAGCAAAGTCATTAAGCTAATATATATTGTGCTAAGCATGTCTTGATAATGCTTTACTTTCATGACTTTGGCTCTTCAGAAAATTCTTCAACATGTTAACTTCAATGTTCAACATGTTCTCTTAATCTTGAAGCATTCTGATTTATTCTTTAACATGTTGACTTCCACCATGTTTTAAAATGAACATTGTTTTCAAACATGTTTCCAAAATAAATCTTTCATCCATCAAAATTTTGATTTCATAATGCATTATCACGGTTTGAAAGAACATTTAAAATTTGAAACATTCTACATATTTCATTCTTGGAAAATCTGAACTCATTCATAAACTATTAGTTGATAAATGCTTATCTCTATGGATAAGAGTTTCTATGCTCAAACTTACATGAATTTTATCAATGATTTTTTGTTGTTGCATAAATTATAGTTCTAAATTGTCATTGAGAAATAACATTCTTGGTATCATTTAGTTGTTACCCTATTCGATTCATTGGGTTGACTTTATTTGATTGGGTAAAATTATGTTCTTAATATTTGATTATCATACTCTTTGCTCAATATCACGTGATTTAATTCTACAAGGGCTTAAGAGTTGTCATGTCTAATCTTGTGTGGACTCAAGAATCATTGAGTACCAAAGAACATATAATTTTGCAGGAGTTAACCAAAATGTTCTATTATTGGATACAAAGAACATGGGCTGGCTATGTCTACACATTTTGCAACATCTCTTGAGTGACATCCTACCACTAGCAAGAGGATTAGATGAAGATGATAAGGAGCATACCAGCTTGATAAGAAGCTATGAGCAGGAACTATTTTGAGATCCTTTACAAAGCTCATTTGGAATTTCTGCTTCTAAGATGCATTCAGAGCAATTGGTGGTTATGAAAACTCATCGTCTTGAAGCTCATTCACAACTGGGAGAGACTCAATATTGATTACATCATCAAATATTGGCTAGCCAGTGATGCATCTATGGATTACAAATGTTTGTGACTCAAGTGATTACAATATTACTTGAGTGAGGTATTGTATTTTGGAATAATGTGCATATCTCATAATCATGTTAGGCTAACTTGATTTTATTCAAATTTTATCTCATGAAGTTTAGCCTGAGAACACTTAGTTTTAAAATGATCCTTATGCTTCAAACTCTTTCATCATCATAAAAAGCATAAGGGATTTCTTCATACCAATTTCAAGTCCACCCAAGTGAACTTGAAAGTTCTCAATTTCTGAGGTACCATGTTGTGAGCAAAGATATTTCCAAATCTCATAACATTTGGTGTCTCATTATTAATTGGTATCATGGAATGGAACTTCACATTTTAGCTATGCATTCATTAAGGGGGAGCTTCATATTCACACGTGTTTAATATCTTACGAGCTCATCTCATTTATTTGAAGAAAATCCTTTTAAGCATACCCATCTCGCAAATATCTTAAAAGATTTTTCTTCATTATCTCTTGTTAGTTTTGATGATGAGTTAATATCGTATTTTCTTTCATTATCTTTATTTGAAAAATATCACATAGAAAGGGATTCTTTGATATTTGGCTTGCACTAACAAATCTTTTGGAAAGAATGTTTTCAATTTGTAGCAAGAGATTATGTTATGTGCTAGAACCTTCCTTAATGCCCTACAAGAATAGCTATATGAAGAAAAGGAAAAGGATGGAAGCTGAAGCACTGATCATATTCATGAGATACAACTCAAGAAGCTAGTAAATGGACTTCACAGATAGTTCATCTATTTGCAAAACCAACATGAGCATTTCTAATCTCTATCCTTTTATATTCAAATAAATTCTGCACATGTTTGGTATCTATATCCTTTAATTATGAAAGCTGTCTTGAAATCCTCTCCAAATTCTTTCAAATTTGTTTTCTTAAAAACATTCTAAATTGCATCATATTTAGAATGAAAACACTTTCAATTGGGGAGAGAAAATCAGTTCTTTGACTCTTTCTAATCCGGTTTCATATTTGTCTCTCTAAGTATTTCTTCTTTACTTCAACTTTTTGCTAATGACAAATAAGGGGGAGAGAATGGCAAGAAAAATATGTTGCATATTCATACATATTTTTCTTATAATATTTGCCATCATCAAAAAGGGGAGAATGTTGGTTATGATTAGTTTTGATGATGTCTTATATGGATGTCATTATTGAAAGCAAAAAGATTGAGTAATATAGTTATCTCCTACATTGACTAACTACTATGTTTAATGTAGATTAGTTCAAGTTGAATCATAGAGGTTATTCAAGAAGAAGAGGAGATATTGAAGAAGGTATAACTTGCTTGAGAGAATGATGAGTCCAAGTTGAATGATGGAGAACGATCAACAAGAAAATCAATAAAGAAGTATTGAATTAGAGAAAGAAGATGTGAAGTCAAAATGTTAAAGAATGATCAAGAGAAGAGAAGAAAGAAAGAAGAACTTGTTGTATGAAGTGAAGATATCATTATTCAAGTTCTAAGATTGATGCTAGAGGTTTCCAAGGTCATATGGAAGTTGGAATGGCTCAATTTGAAGTTAAAATCAGCATCTTCGGATGAGAAAACTCGAGTTTGGAACACAAAACTCGAGTTTGGGACTCAATACTCGAGTATGCAAGTGAATACTCGAGTATGCAAGTGAAAACTCACCTCGCGTCTCTGGACAAGGAAAACTCGAGTATGCAAGTGTATACTCGAGTATGCGGCGTGATCGGCTCTTCAAGAACTCTGTTTCACATTCAGCACGGGCGAGGTCTGGTAATTCGATGATATCTCCCAAACCAGAGATCAGATTGAAGTAAAACTAGTGGCATATGAAACTAGACTCCCAATGCGTCATTTTAATATAAAATTCAAGCCCAAAGGAGTTCAGATCAAGGAGCTATGAATTGTGGAAGTTGACAGTAAAATCCACACCACACAGCAAACCAAGCTTCAATGTTTTGAGTGTATCTCACAAAATACAAATCGGATTGAGCTAAAATCAGTGGCATATGAAAATAGACTGAAAAATATTTCCATCAAGAGTTGAAAGGACCAAAACGGAGTTCAGACCAGTTAGATATGGCCCTCGAAAGTTGGCAGATAATTTCAAGAAAGCAATCAAATTTGTTGAACTTAAGTGCATACTCGAGTATAGGAATGCATACTCGAGTAAAGGCCATCCGAGAGCAACCAAGGTTTTTCAAATTAAGTCAATACTGCAGTATGGGTAGCCATACTCGAGTATTGGACTTCCGAGAGCAAAAGTATTTTTCAAACAAAGTTGCATACTCGAGTAAATGTATGCATACTCGAGTATAGAGTCTTACAGAGCTCCAAACATTTTATAACTAATGCATACTCGAGTAATGGTTTTCATACTCGAGTATTGAGCTCTAAAACTGTTTTTCAACTTGGCACTTGTTCTTGCTTACTCAAGTATACAAATGGATACTCCAAGATAGAGGCATTTTGAACTTAGAATTTTTCACACAAACAAGTGCCATACTCGAGTAAGCCACTTACATACTCGAGTATAGATCTTGTTTTTCAAACACAAGTCACGTTGGTTTGCCTCTAAAGCTACATACTCAAGTATCGCATTGGATACTTGCAGTATGGTCACTTGTACACAGTGCCATACTCGAGTATACATGAACATACTCGAGTATACAACGGTAAAAACTGATTTTTGAATTACACGAATTTGCAAATCACTCTTGTTTGATCCTATTGCTTTCATAAATCATTCACTTATGTTCCCAGATATGTTTAACAAGTTTATTGAGTGATGAAGATTAATGAAGATCAAGGCAAAAAGCAAAAAGGTGCTCAGTGCATTTATTGCACTTTAGTAAACCAACCTCCTTTTGGTTAATCCATCTGAGCACGCATTCTCAACGTTCAAAAATACTTTCTTCATCAAGAAAACTCTTCTCCAACGGGCAAATTTCCAGAGAGCCACCTCGAGATCAATTAATCAAATGGAATAAGCAAAAACTAGAGAGAGAAAAAGACCAAAGCTCAACCCAAACCTTGTCGAGATAGGCAACGGCTATAAACGGTCATATGAAGTTCCCTACCTATAAAAGAGGACATATTCAAGCAGAAAAAACGTGGAGAAACAAGCTTACACTTCCAACATGCTTGATACTCGCTCTCATATCATTTGCACTCTGTTTTTCATGTTTAGATAACTTAGAGAGTGAAGTGATTTGTATTTGATCCTCGGTGTTTATCTATTCACTTCTAAGAGAGAAGATTTATTGTAATCATTCTATTCTTCGAGAGTTACTCAAGATTGGGTGATCTTGAGAGAGAAACACATTGTAACCTTACATTGTGTAAGGGGAGTATCTCGGTGAGAGATTTGGCTTCACAAGTGCCTGGGTGAACTTGTGGTTTGTAAAGGCTTCTCTTGTGCCGGATTAAACAAGAGGATAGTGGATTGAAAATCTCAAGTGGAGCTTAAGGACTGGACGTAGGCCAAGGATTGGACCGAACCAGGATAAATCTCGGTTGCATATTCTCTTCCCTTATCTCTTATATTTCCGGCATATATATGTTTGAATGACTATCTATTGTTTTATAACTCTTTACTTGTCATACAAACTCATTGCAAAAAGATTTTCAAAGTTCCTAAATTTTTATACTTCACCCAATTCACCCCTCCTCTTGGGTTCAGCCGGTTCTTACACATTTCAAAGTATATTGGACCTTTGCATATTGCAATGATTGCCCAATACCATTAGCTCACATAGACTCTTGAGACTAAGATTGGCAAATTGGTAAGTGAAGTGATTTGTACTGCAATGATTACACAACAAGTATCTCCAGCCTTCATACTATGATGCATATTCTGGGTACCAAGATGGATACATTGTTGAAGCCTCAATCTAATGGTACTGGTCTTAGTCACGGTATCCCTACCATATCACCTTCACCTATGCCTGCATCCATCCTTGCCCCTCTTCCTCTTTCACCTACTTTTCCTTTTTCCACTCCTATCATCTCATCTCCTATTCCTTCATCTCCTATTCTCACCTTCACTACACCAGTCATAGGCATTACCCCTACCACTATCATTGTTGCTCCTTCCCAAACCTCTATTGTCAGGATTTCATCATCAGCATCTACTACTAGTCTGTTTGATGAACATTCCTTTGCCTCTTCTACTCACCCTCACTACTTACCCGCCTATTACTACTCTTCTCCACTTAAGCCAGAGACAGATACTTTTGTTTCTACTCCTCTACTTCAGCCAGATAATCCCATTTCTGCTCCTCTTTGCATAACTTTGGCTCATTACTCTCCCCTTCCTTTCCCATCTTTTGCTTTCATCTCTGATCCTCCCATTTTAGATGATGACAATGGGGGAGAAGAGATTTAGAGCTTTAGTTGTGTTTACTATTTTTTCCTATTGTATTTGCATTTTAGTTTCTATGTATTTTGTTTCATGCTATGTACTTTTGTTTTATGCTTTACTTCTCATGTACTTAGCATTTTAAAAAGAATGAAATGTGATGGCAAGTTTCTTTGAGTTGTTGCTTATTTTTCCTATCTCTTGAATTCTCAAAGAACTTTTAAAAAATTTGACATATTGTTTACAAGTGATGTCATCATCAAAAAAGAGGAGAATGTTAGTTCTCTATGTGTTTTGATTATAACTGACAATTGTAAACACAATGTAGTTAATGATTAATGCAAAAAAAAAAAAAAAAAAAAAAAAAAATTAACTTGATCAAACTTAAATTAGTAACTTGTCAAATCAACTCGAGTTTCAAGTCGTCAAACTCAAGTCAAGTCTTTTGAAAAATCGGTCAAAATATGTTTGGACTTTGACTGCTCGAGCCACACATTGGTGACTCGAGTTAAAGGCTCTTATGAAATATTTTAAGAAATGATATTGCCTTGAGCACGTGCTTTATGCCTCAAGCTAAGTTTTGTGAACTTAAATTTATTTTCAAAATACAAAAGTTGTTGACTCAAGCCAGTGTTGCTTCACTTAGTTTGGATTTGAACGTTATATTCAAAATGTATTTTGATAACTCAAGCCATCACTTAACGACTCGATCTGGCGCGACTTCAAATCATTTTCAAAAGCTATCTCAAAGTTCATATGCGAAAATAGAACTCAACTTGAGCTATCTATGAATGACTTGAGTCATGCACTCGAGGTGATCATTGAGACTTGGGCTAAGTTCATACAGAAAGATCTTCGCTTAACTTCAAACTTATTTTCAAAGAAGATAAACTTGTGACTCGAGCTTAGAATTGGTTAACTCGAGTCATCTGCTCGAGCTTGCTTATATGTAACTCGAGCTAAACTATCTCTGTTTCACAAATCACCGGATCCATAAATCTTAAATATTTTATTGTGACTTGATTACTTCTTATCATCACTCATTATTGTTCCTAACTATGTTTAATCAGTTTATTAATGAGTTTCAGATGATTAGATGATGGATTAAACGTAAATTAATTAAAAAGCATTGATTACATCAGTTGCATTAAATACTAGTTCAGATAACGAAGCATGAATTTAGACAATCAATCTCTGAACATTCTGAAAGCATTTATGGTTTATTTCCATATATAAACACTAGATCATCCAAAGGGAAGAACAAAAAGAATGTCAACAACAAATGATGACGGTCATTGAGCGAATCGAAGTTGTGAGAAACGAAAGGACTTCAACACTCAACGGCTATATTGATTACTCTCAACGGTTCATTGAAAGCTTTCAACAGTCATCTAATTCCCTCACCATATATAAGTTGAAACATTCAATTCCTTCCAACCACCGGTAACACCAACGCTCAAACAAACTATATGCATTTACTGTTTCATTCATTTGTGTAATATCTTCAGATATTTATAATCTTCAGTGTTTATCTATCTGTTCTTTTAGAGAGTTATCTTTCAAATAAATATCTTTGTAACAATCTCAAAGTTGTGGGGCTCTTAGATTGGGTTATTTGATTACAACTTGTAAAGGGAGTGAATCCTAGTGAGAGGGTTACTTCGAGTACAGAGTGTGTAATCTTTTGAAGAGTTAGTGGAAATATCGGAGAGTCTGGAGACTGGACATAGGTCAAGAGTTTAGACCGAACTAGTATAAATCTCTTGTGTCAATATCTCTCTTTCTCTACTTTGTTCATCTCTATCTTGCAAGTCAGTTCCTGAGATATTCGAAAAAGATTTTAAATCACTCAATTCACCCCCCTCTTAGGTGATATTCTGACTTTCAATATATAATGACTGACCAAATTGCCAAAAGCATATCATATCATACTGATAGTCTTTCATGCAAATTTACCTTATCATAGTAACAATTTAAATTCTTGAAACAAGTACTCTACCTTATAGCTAGAAGAGTTAGAGAACAAACCCTCTCATGTCATGCATAATATTAGTAAGCTTGAAAACTAAGACATATAGGTTTAATTTAGATTACAACTATACCTTGACTAAGTTGTGACTAAATACAACTTTTTAGGAACTTTTTTGTTACGGGACTGATTATTCCTTTATTCTATCCACACCATTACTTCCTTTATTCCCTTCACTGGTAAAAAGGGTGTTGAATGAATGAATATGCTCGCTAGTTCTAGATAGAAATGTTGGGGTAAGGATAGATGAAAGATTTGGCAACTCAAAGACTGCATAGATATTTTAAAATTGTTTACTCTAATCATATATGACGATTTTGTGTGATTCTATGACTCAAATTTTTATTTATTAAATCTTTAATTCATGGGAAAAGAAGTGATTTTTTTCAACTATAATCTATTCATGATTAAATTCTTTCAACGTAATGTATTGCTAGAGGAGTTTCTATTGGTGCTGCAATGCTCTAATTTTAATTACTCTATGTATATTCCATATAATTCATTTTCAATATCTTATTACATTAATAGTATAAGGTCATGCCAAACTTGACATGTAAACTGTAAAGATTTTATGGTGGACAAATGTCATCAGCTACAAGAAATAAAACATGGGGCAAACATCAAATCTAGACTTTTGCGACAAATCCAAGTTTCATCATCTGAGGTTCCTAGCAAACATAGAGCCAAATATCCTAGATTCTTACCAGATTATTTGCATATCTTGATTCAGTAAATGCTGGAATGAGATGTTATTGAAAGGAATGGCTAATGGTTGATTGGAGGATAAAAGCCTTTGAGACACTTGGTGCATTGATGGTCGAGATTTGGGAGATGAATTCAAGCATGCTAATGCAATCATGACCAAAAAAGTCACATCTTGTGCATCTTTCCTAGATGGCAGTGGGAGACGTGGGTCTACGACATCTCTTAGAAAAATGCTTTCACTACAAGCCTTTGAAAATGACGATATCAACTCTCCAGGATGTCTTCCCATGAATGTTTCTAATGTCAAAACTCCCAAACTATAAACATCACATTTTGCAGTCACAACTAAGGTGTATGCAAGTTCTGCAACAAATCAAAAATTAAAGAAATTATGTATTTATCCTAAGGTAAGTAATGGTTAAAATACAATACAATACAACATGAGAAGTAGTGAAGAATTGGAAAAGCTAACCTGGAGCAATGTAACCATAAGTACCAACTAAAAGAGTTTGATTAGATGAATCTGGATCAAGAATTCTAGCTGTGCCAAAGTCAGACAAAAAAGCCTCCATGTTTGAGTTCAACAATACATTATTACTTGTTACATCTCGATGGATAATTGGAGGAGCACAACCTTGATGCATGTAGAACAAAGCATTTACTATTCCTCTTATGGTATTTACCCTCATACTCCAATCAAACTCTTTAGCTTCATCATCATTATTCAAGACATAAAAAAGGCTCCCTCTTTCCATGTATTCATATATGAGAAACATGCATTGATTATGTAAGCAAAAGCCATGGAGCTTTATAATATTGCGATGTCGAATTTCACTTAACATCTTCACTTCATTGTGAAAACTCTCAGCAAAAGATGTGTTTTCATATTCTCTTCTATGAAGTTTTTTCAATGCTACAATTTTGCCACTAGGAAGTCAGTGCTCTATAAACACTTCCATAAGCACCGGTTCAATACAATATTTGATGTCAAAGCCCTCGTTGCTTCAATGATGTCTTCATATGCAATTTTTCCATCATAATTCCATATGGAAAACAAATCCCCATTTTTTGTTTCTCTTGTCTCAATTATAGGTTTCTTGTTCTTTTTAAAAGATTCAAATAAGATGAAACCCACAACAAATATGATGACAAGAAAAATTGTCAAAGGAATAATGATTTTCAACAAAGACTTTAATCCTTTAGAAAGACCATGTTTCTTCTTTGGAGCAAGTAGTTCTTTGTTACCGTAGAAGATATCCGGGGCAAAAGAGCTATAAACTTCACTTGGAATATAGCCTCTGAGAAGATTGTATGATAAGTTAATGTATTGCATCCTAAAAAGATCTGTAGGTATACTACCAGAGATTTTATTGTAGCTCAAGTTAAGGCTACACCATGGTGGAAAAATGCATATACTAGATGGTAATATTCCGTTGAAATTGTTGTGACTAAAGTCACCATGAAAATAATAATATTCGTTCAAAATGTAGGGTACGTTTCCACTTAGTTGATTTTGAGAAACATCAAAGCCCTGTAAATTGTTCAAATTGAAAATCGAAGATGGGATATCACCTACAACAATTAAATTTCGGGACAAAAATAAATTATTAAGACATGTCATAACACCTTAAGTTAAAAGAGTGACTCCAACTACTTTGCTTCTACTCAAATCCATCAATTATAAATAAGTTTAGGAAGGGTGGATGATAACACATCTATAAGTTTGTTGTAAGACAAGTTCAAATAAATGAGATTTTGAAGAGCTCTAAATTGAGTTGGAATGATACTTATTAACCCCATTTTATGAAGATTCAAATAAACTAATTTTTGCAATTCAATGCATAAATTTGTGATTAACTGCAAGTCTTTGGTTTTGTGGAGGAAAATAAAAAATTTTAAATTGAGTAACATTGCAAGGTAAGAAAGGAAGGTACATAATTCACCATTGAGATTGTTATAAGACAAGTCCAAATGGATTAGATTATGAAGAGTTCCAATTTAACTTGGAATGGTACATGTCAAAGCCAATCATTTGAGTTGCCAATGTGTTGTAGGTTTTTTCTTATAAATAGGAATTGATGGTTGACCTACTCTATTAAGCTATAGACGTAAATACAACATCTTAAATTGAGTAACTATGCAAGGTATAGCCGAAGGTACATAACTCACCACCGATATTGTTATAAACAAGCCAAATTGATTAGATTATAAAAAGTTTCAATTTGAGTTGGAGTGGTAGTAACCAAAGAAAGTCAACCGAGTTACAAATATGTTGGTAGGTTCTTTATTATCAAATAAAAATTGCATATTTACCTACTCTATTAAGTTATAGAGGTAAATAAAACATTTCTAAATTGAGTGAATTTGCAAGGTAAGAAGGGAAGGTAAACTCACCGATAAGATTGTTATCAGATAGGTCCAAATAGTTGAGATTTTTAAGAGCTCCAATTTGAGTGGGAATGGTGCACATCAAAGCCAACAATTAGAGTTATAATTGTGTTGAAGGTTATTTTTATCATATAAGAATTGAAGGTTAACGTACTCTGTTAAATAATAGACGTAAAATACAACATTTTTAAATTGAGTGAATTTGCAAGGTATAGTAGAAGAAGGTGTATAACTTACCAGTAAGATTGTTATAAGACAAGTCTAGATAGATGAGATTTTGAAGAGCTCCTATCTCATTTGGAATTGTACTCATCAAACCCATTCTAGAAAGTATCAACTCGTTTAGTTCAGGAAATGCAGTGAGGTTGAGATCTGCTAGCCAAGGTTGTTGTGGATGGATTTTTGGTTTGTTAATTGAAATAACTCCTCCAAAGATATTGCAGCTTACGCCATGCCACTCACAATGGGAGTTGAATCCATTTTCGCTAACGTTCCACCATTTGCTCTCAAGTAGTGCGTGCTTTTCCTCTACAGTCAAGGCAATAATTTTTGCATCGCGTGAGGTAATTAATGGAAGTGATCATCAAATGAGTACAAAGGCTATTATTATAGTCATGTGATCAAATGACAAGCATACCATCACTTTTGGAAGTTTCAATCAAGAAGTTTCTCTCATTACAACCAAAAGCTTGTTTGTTCTTGTTATTTATTATTGAGGTTAATTAATAGAGCATTCGGTATTATTGTTCTTCTTTTTTGTATTTGGATTGTTCATATCATAAAGCTTAAAAAATCACTTCTTAATACTATTTTTCACTCAAAACATGCTAAGTTTTAATCCATTAGAACATGTCTTCAATGTATTATTTATTTACTTTTTAATTAGTTGGGATAAGGATTAGAGATAGCTAGCTTACTTGAAATAATATTGTTACAAGACAAGTTTAGATATGTGAGAAGTTGAAGACTTTCTAACTGAGTTGGAACTGTGCCTGTCAAAACACATTCTTTTGAGTCAAAAATATGCTTTGTATTTCTAGTCAAGTAAAAATTATGGGTAGTAAGAGTGGAAGAGAACTCACAACTAAGATTGTTATGAAACAAGTTTAGATGAATGAGATCATCAAGAGCTCCAATCTGAGTTGGAATGGTACCTGTCAAAGCCAATCATTTGAGTTGCAAGTTATTTTTTATCAAATAAGAATTGAGGGTTGACCTTCTGTATTTAGTTATAGACGTAAATACAACACTTTTAAATTGAGTAAATATGCAAGATATAGCTGAAGGTACATAAATCACCAATGAGATTGTTATAAGATAAGTCCAAATGGATTAGGTCATAAACAGTTTCAATTTGAGTTGGAATGGTACCTGCCAAAGACAATCATCATCTGAGTTACAAATTTGTTTGTAGGTTATTTCTTATCAAATAAGAATTGAAGATTTAATCACTCTATTAAGTTATAGAGGTAAATAAAACATTTCTAAATTGAGTGAATTTGTAAGGTAAGAAGGGAAGGTAAACTCACCACTAAGATTGTTATCAGATAAGTCCAAATAGTTGAGATTATGAAGAGCTCCAATTTGAGTTGGAATGGTACCTGTCAAAGCCAATCATTTGAGTTATAAACGTGTGGAAGGTTATTTTTATCAAGGGTTAAGATGCAAAAATGTACATGAGGTTTTCTCCAAATTGCACCCAACACCAAATGCTTTTTTTAGTAGAAAAGTACCCTTGAGCTTTCAAAAATAGAGCAAAAATACCATAACTGTTAGATTACCTTAAGTGACATTACTTGCAATCTAAAAATACCAAAATTCCCCTAAACTCAAAAAAAAAAAACAAATAATAATTTCCTCTCACTATCGACTCATCTTCTACTTTTACACTTGCAAGTGAAGAGATTTTGAGTGAGGCATTGGGTCAAATGCAAAGCAAACTTCACAATTGAATGTTTTCGTAAGAATCTTCTAAATTCACATACCAATGAGCAAGAGGAAGTGATTTAGACTCAACTTCTAGTTAGCCATATACAAATCGAGCCAGGTCATTTACCGATCATACATCACAAATACCTTGAGAATTTTCTAAATCAATGATAGTATAAAGTGATTATTAATAAATAGAATGCCAATACTCAACATATCCAATACTGCACAAGAAAGCAATCTCAAGCATATAAGTTTCTAGTAATCAAAATGAAAACAATTCATGTAATCGATAACGGGGGACATATCAAATATAGATTCAAAGCGAGATTCGACATATCAATATCCAGATTTTGGGACAATGCAAATGCCTAAGGCTCGAACCATCTTCGCTTCTTCTTGGAGAAGAATAACCACACCAGGCTAATGATGGTAAACGGCGTCCGACGTAGAGCTCAAGAAAGTATGGAATGATTGTCATCAATGAAGAAAAATGGATCCTCGACTCCGTTCTAAACAAGCTTGTGTTTTGTTGGACTTCACAACTATTCAACAAAATCTAGACCTCACCTGCAAACCTAGTGGCTTCCACTAGAATCCAATTAGTAAAAGCCAAAAAATGCAAAACTTTGTTTGAATCCAGCAGTTTCAACTCACGACCCAAGCCACAAGAACGCAGGCAACCAAACGAAGGAGGGAGGAAGTAGAGAGACTAGGCTGAGGGAGGTAGGCCATGAGGTCGGCGCTTGGCAGAGATAATGGTGGATTTGGAAGGAAAGCTCATGGAGGATGAGTTCATTGATTGAGATCAAGTGGATGGAGGTAGAGAATTACCAACGTTGATGGTGGAGGAATTTGTCGCCGCCGTTAGTGGATGAAGTTGCCACCCGAATCTAAGATGAAAATGAGAGATGAAGTAGAGAAAGAGCGACTCGGACGAAAAAGAAGGGCATTAAAGTAAATTTGATAATTTAGGCATTCTTATATTTTTTAATAGTGTGGGCCCCACATCAAAAAGTAACGTCTGTTAATACAATCTAACAGTCATGGTATTTTTGCTCTATTTTTGAAAGCTCATGAGTACTTTTCTCACTAAAAAATGCATTTGGTGTTGGGTGCAATTTGGAGAAAATCTCATATGTATTTTTGTGCATTAACTCTTTTATCAAATAGAAATTGAGGGTTAACTTACTATATCAAATTATAGAAGTAAGTACAACATTTTTAAATTGCATGAATTTGCAAGGTATGTTGGTTATACTTAGTTTTGATGATGTCTTAAACAGATGCCATTCTTATAAGCAAAAAGATTGAGTAATATAGTTATCTCCTACATTGACTAACTACTATGTTTAATGTAGATTATTTCAAGTTGAATCATAGAGGTTAATCAAAAAGATCAAGAAATATTGAAGAAGGTAGGAGCTGCAAAGAACTGATGAGCACAAGTTAAATGATGAAGAATGATCAAGTTGGGAGATGGAAGAAAGAAAGAGTTGATTTATGAAGGATGATCAAGAGAAGAAGAAAGAAAGGAAGATCTTGGTAAATGGAATGAAGATATCATTATTCAAGCTCTAAGATTGATGCTAGAAGTCTCCAAGGTCATATGGAAGTTGGAATGGGTCAATTTGAAGTTAAAGTCAGCAAAAATCAACTTCGATGAGAAAACTCGAGTTTGGAACACAAAACTCGAGTTTGAGACTCAAAACTCGAGTATACAACTCAAAACTCGAGTTTGTAGTGTCTTCTCGCACCTCCGGCGTCTCCGGACAAGTGAAAACTCGAGTTTGGGACACAAAACTCGAGTTTGGAGTCAAAACTCGAGTTTGGAACACAAAACTCGAGTTTGGGACTCAAAACTCGAGTATGCAAGTGCTAAACTCGAGTAAGGAAGAGCTAAACTCGAGTATGCAAGTGTAAACTCGAGTTTGCAGCGTGTCAGCTCTTCAGCAACTCTGTTTCACGTTTCAGCACAGGCGAGGTCTGGTAATTCGATGATATCTCTCAAACCAGGAATCGGATTGACGTGAAACCAGTGGCATTTGAAACTAGACATCCAAAGCGTCATTTTGATATATAAATCAAGTCCAAAGGTGTCAAGATCAAGGAGCTATGATTTTTACAAGTTTCCATAAGAATCAACGTCACAGTCCAGACCCACCTTCGGTATTTTGAGTGTAACTCTCAATCTACAAATCCGATTGAGCTGAAATCAGTGGCATATGAAAATAGACTCAAAGATCTTTCCATCAAGAGTTGAACAGACCAAAACGGAGTTCATACCAGGGAGATATGGCCCTCGAAAGTGGACAGATAATTTCAAGAAAGCAATCAAACTTGTTGAGCTTAAGTGCAAACTGCGGTATAGGTTTGCATACCGCAGTTTTGGACTTCCGAAGCAAACCAGGTTTTTTAAATGAAGTCAATACTGCGGTATTGGTAGGCAAACTCGAGTATTGGACTTCCGAATGAAACCAAGATTTTAAACGAAGTCAATACTGCAGTTTGCGTAGCCAAACTCGAGTATTGACTTCCGAGAGAGCAACCAAGTTTTTCAAGCTAAGTCAATACTTCCGCCTTTACTGCAGTTTGTGAGTGAAAGTATGCAAAACTGCAGTTTGCATGAACATACTGCAGTTTACAACGTTAAAAAATGATTTTTGAATTACACGAATTTGCAAATCACTCTTGTTTGATCCTATTGCTTTCATGAATCATTCACTTATGTTCCCGCATATGTTTAACAAGTTTATTGAGTGAATTTCAGTTAGCACATGATGAAGATTAATGAAGATCAAGGCAAAAAAGCAAAAAGTGCTCGGTGCATTTAATGCACTTCGCAAATCAACCTTCTTTTGGATAATCCACCGAGCACGCATTCTCAACGGTCAAGAATGCTTTCTTCATCAAGTAAACTCTTCTCCAACGGGCAAATCCTCAGAGCCACTTCAGATCAATTAATCACATGGATTAGTTGGAGTTTAGAGAGAGAAGCAGACCACACTTAATGATAATCAACTACAACGGTCTGATTCATCCTACAATGGTCATAAACGGTCACGAGACCTTTCTCTATCTATAAAAGTCATGGACACAAGCAGAAAAACGTGGAGATACAAGATTACAATGTCAAAATGCGATACTCGCTTCTACATCCTTTTCACTGTTTTTACTTGTCTAGATAGCTTAGAGAGTGAAATGAATTGTGTTTGTACTTCAGTGATTATTTATCCATTCCTTTGAGAGGAAAATTATTGTAAACACATTATCTTTTCGAGAGTTACTCAAGATTGGGGAATCTTGAGTGGGATATACATTGTGTTGATTACAACTTGTAAGGGGGAGTGAATCCTAGTGAGAGGATTACTTGAGTACGAGTGTGTAATCAAGCGATGTGTTGATTACAGATTGTAAGGGGGAGTGAATCCTAGAGAGAGGATTGCTTCAATTATGATCGTGTAATCAAGAAGATTAAAGATAGTGGATTGAAAATCCCAAGTGAGGCTTGGGGAATGGACGTAGGTCAAGGATAAGGCCGAACCAAGATAAATCTGTTTGCAAGCTCTTCTCCCTTATCTCTTACATTTCCAAAGCATTTACATTTGAATGTTTGTCAATTGGTTTATAACTCACTTCTTTTATACAAGTTGAATTTACTGAATTGAGAAAAGATTTTCATAGGATCTAAATTTTTATACTTCACCCAATTCACCCCCCTCTTGGGTTCAGCCGGTACTTACAAGGTATAGTAGAAGAAGGTACAGAAGTCACCAGTAAGACTGTTATAAGACAAGTGCAAATGGAATATATTATGAAGAGTTCCAATTTTAGTTGGAATGGTACTTGTTAAAGCCAATCATTTGAGTTATAAATGTGTTGAAGGTTATTTTCTCAAATAAGAATTGAGGGTTAACCTACTCTATTAAATTATAGTTGTAAATACAACATTTTTAAATTAAGTAAATATAAGGTACATAACTCACCAAAGGAGATTGTTATAAGACAAGTCCGGATGGATTAGATTATAAAAATTTTCAATTTGAGTTGGAATGATAACTGCCAAAGATAGTCATCATCTGAGTTACAAATTTTTTGTAGGTTATATCTTATCAAATAAGAATTGAAGATTTACCTACTCTATTAAGTTATAGAGGTAAATACAACATTTCTAAATTGAGTGAATTTATAAGGTAAGAGAAGAAGGTAAACTCACCACTAAGATTGTTATCAGATAAGTCCAAATAGTTGAGATTATGAAGAGCTTCAATTTGAGTTGGAATGGCACCTGTCAAAGCCAATCATTTGAGTTATAAATGTATTATAGGTTATTTATATCAAATAAGAATTGAAGGTTAACCTACTCGTTTAATTATAAAACTAAATACCACATTTTTAAATTGAGTGAATTTGCAAGATATAGTAGAAGAAGGTACATAACTCACCAGTAAGATGGTTATGAGACAAGTGCAAATGCAATAGATAATGAAGAGTTCCAATTTGACTTGGAATGGTACCTACCAAATCCAGTAATATGAGTTACAAATATGTTTGTAGGTTATTTCTTATCAAATAAGAATTGAGGATTTACCTACTCTATTAAGTTATATAGGTAAATACAACATTTCTAAATTGAGTAAATTTGTAAGGTAAGAGGTGAAGGTAAAGTCACCACTAAGATTGTTATCAGATAAGTCCAAATAGATGAGATTATGAAGAGCTCCCATTTGAGTTGGAATGGTACCTGTCAAAGCCAATCATTTGAGTTATAAATGTGTTGTAGGTTATTTTTATCAAATAAGAATTGAGGGTTAACCTACTGTTTAATTATAAAACTAAATACACCATTTTTAAATTGAGTGAATTTGCAAGGTATAGTAGAAGAAGGTACATAACTCACCAGTAAGATAGTTATGAGACAAGTGCAAATGGAATAGATGACGAAGAGTTCCAATTAGACTTGGAATGGTACCTGCACCAAATTCGGTCATATGAGTTACAAATATGTTTGTAGGTTATTTCTTATCAAATAAGAATTGAGGAATTACCTACTCTATTAAGTTATATAGGTAAATACAACATTTCTAAATTGAGTGAATTTATAATAAGGTAAGAGGTGAAGATAAAGTCACCATTAAGATTGTTATCAGATAAGTCCAAATAGGTGAGATTATGAAGAGCTCTCATTTGAGTTGGAATGGTACCTGTCAAAGCCAATCATTTGAGTTATAAGTGTGTTGTAGGTTATTTTTATCAAATAAGAATTGAGGGTTAACCTACTCTATTTAATTATAAAAATAAAAACAACATTTTTAAAATGAGTGAATTTGCAAGGCATAGTACAAGAAGGTACATAACTCACCAATAAGATTGTTATGAGACAAGTGTAGATGGAATAGATTATGAAGTGTTCCAATTTGAGTTGGAATGGTTCCTGACAAATCCAGCCATATGAGTTACAAATATGTTTGTAGGTTATTTTTTTTCAAATAAGAATTGAGGATTTACCTACTCCATTAAGTTATAAAAGTAAGTACAACATTTCTAAATTGAGTGAATTTGTAAGGTAAGAGGGGAGGTAAACTCACCACTAAGATTGTTATCGATAAGTCCAAATTGGTGAGACTATGAAGAGCTCCAATATGAGCTGGAATGTCACCTGTCAAAGCCAATCATTTGAGTTATAAATGTGTTGTAGGTTATTTTTATCAAATAAGAATTGAGGGTTAACCTACTCTATTAAATTATGGATGTAAATATAACAGTTTTAAATTGAGCGAATGTGCAAAGTATAGTAGAATAAGGTACATAACTTGCCTGTAAGATTGTTATGAGACAAGTTCAGATAGATTAGATTATGAAGACTTCCAATTTGAGTTGGAATGGTAGCTGCCAAATCCAGCCGATCATACGAATTACAAATATGTTTGTAGGTTATTTTGTTCTTATCAAATAAAAATTGAGGATTTACCTACTCTATTTAGTTATAGAGGTAAATGCATCATTTCTAAATTTGGTGAATTTGTCAGGTAAGAGGGGAAGGTAAACTCACCACTAAGATTGTTATCAGATAAGTCCAAATAGGTGAGATTATGAAAAGCTCCAATTTGAGTTGGAATGGTACCTATCAAAGCCAATCATTTGAGTTATAAATGAGTTGTTAGTTATTTTTATCAAATAAGAATTTAGGGTTAAGCTACTCTATTGAATTATTGATGCAAATACAAAAATTTTAAACTGAGTATATTTGCAAGGAATATTGGAAGAAAATACAAAACTCACCAGTAAGATTGTTATGAGACAGGCGAAGACTAATTAGATTATGAAGAGTTCCAATTTCAGTTGGAATGGTACCTGCCAAAGCCATTCATTTGAGTTACAAATATGTTTGTAGGTTATTTTTCATCAAAAAAGAATTGAAGTTTTACCAACTCTATTAAGTTATGGAAATAAATAAAACATTTCTAAATTAAGTGAATTTGTAAGGGAAGAGGCGAAGGTAAATTCACCACTAAGATTGTTTTCAGATAAGTCCAAATCAATGAGATTATGAAGAGCTCCAATTTGCGTTGGAATGGTACCTATCAAAGCCAATCATTTGAGTTATAAATGAGTTGTTAGTTATTTTTATCAAATAAGAATTTAGGGTTAAGCTACTCTATTGAATTATTGATGCAAATACAAAAATTTTAAACCGAGTATATTTGCAAGGAATATTGAAGAAAATACATAACTCACCAAAAGAAGATTGTTATGAGACAGCGAAAATTAATTAGATTATGAAGAGTTCCAATTTGAGTTGGAATGGTACCGCTAAAGCCATTCATTTGAGTTACAAATATGTTTGTAGGTTATTTTTCATCAAAAAAAGAATTGAAGTTTTACCAACTCTATTAAGTTATGGAAATAAATACAACATTTCTAAATTAAGTGAATTTGTAAGGGAAGAGGCGAAGGTAAATTCACCACTAAGATTGTTTTCGCATAAGTCCAAATCAATGAGATTATGAAGAGCTCCAATTTGAGTTGGAATGGTACTGTCAAAGCCAATCATTTGAGTTATAAATGTGTTGTAGGTTATTTTTTATTAAATAAGAATTGAAGGTTTATCTACTCTAATAAATTATAGAAGTAAATATAATAGTTTTAAATAGAGTGAATTTGTAAAGTATAGTAGAAGAAGGTACGTACATAACTCACCGTAAGTTTGTTATGAGACAAGTGCATATATATTATATTCTGAAGAGTTCCAAGTTGAGTTGGAATAGTACCTATCAAAGACAGTCATTTGATTTACAAATATGTTAACAAGTTATTTCTGAAGGTTAAGATGCAAATTGGCCAACCAACTATTACGTTAGGAGTATCCGACACAAAAATTTATTAAGGGTACCCTAAATACCCATTAACAATTAAAAATGAGAAAACTTACCAATCAACAATTAAAAATGAAAACTATCACAATGAACCGTTAAAATAAGGAAATGTCGTTTGTCCATCTTTTTAAAATTAGGGGTTTGTAAGTTAATTACTAATTTTTCTTGCTTTAATTTGAATACTGGCTGTTCCGGTTTTCCTCTCCGAGATTGCCCCAACGAGAATACGTGGAGGGTTGAATATTCTGTTCCAGCTGAATGTCACTATTGTCATTCTCTTCGCAAACCTCGTCAACTACGGCACTGATAAGTAAGAGCTCTCCCCTTCTGCTTTATTAGTTTGAATTTGCATGTTTTATCACGCAAGATTGCACATTCACTGTTGAACTCAATCTATATTCGGCAATAATGCAACCACAGAATCAAAGGTGGATGGGGTTGGGGGCTATCTTTGGGGTTGGCTGGCATTCCAGTGGGACTCCTAACCTTAGGGGCGCTCTTGGTGGTGGACCCTCCTAACAGTCTCATCGAGTGTGGTCGCTTGGACGAAGGCAAAGCTGTGCTTAAAAAAATCAAAGGCACCAACAATGTGGAACATGAGTTCTTAGAACTGGTTGAGGCGAGCCATATCGCTCAAGAGATGAAACACCCTTTCAGGAATCTTCTCAAGCGCAGAAATCGACCCCAACTTGTCATAGCCATTGCCTTGCAGGTCTGTGCCTTCTTTAAATTCCCCTCTTGGGTGCTCTGTTTTTTTACTCACCCATTTTCTCACATTTGGTTGCTCAAATTAAACACAGATCTTCCAGCAATTTACCGGTATAGGGATGTTCCCTGCTTCTTCTCTCGGATGGGTGTTGATCATGTCCCGCTCGTCCCTGTTCTTGCTCCCCGAAACCAAGAATGTGCCTATTGAAGAGATGACAGAGGGTGTGGAAGTAGCACTGGTTCTGGAAGAGGTTTATGGAAGATGATGATCATGTTGTGGATGGCAAAGTAGCCAATAATGGTTCAAGTGGCTTCAATCCCTCTTCCCAATTGTAGACAAGGATATTATATTTTCGCCACATCTGGGATTGGCACCCCAGTAATGTAGGCGCTATAGTGGTAAATGTTTGAACATAGTATCATCCCCACGTGAATCGACAGAGTCTCCAAAAGCTATATACTCGCAATTTACATTTTCTTCCTCTCCCGGGCTCCACTTTGTCTTTTCTTCTTTGTATTGAGAAGGTAATGTTATTCGAATAAATATTTCTAATTTTCGTGTGGCTGAAACAAGTGTTGTGATTTATGTTACAAAGCCGAGGTCGGACATTTTCATTTATCTTACGTATATTTTCACATCGAATAATACGCCTCTTAGATATTAACGGCGTTACAAAGCAACTAATGGCTTTGTGTTAATGGCTTTGTGTTGTTTTAAAAGTTTTAATTGTATATTGGCATTTAAGGTACCCTCAATAAATTTTTGTGTCGATGCTCCTAGTATAATATTTTGGTGGCTAATCTACACCTTAACCCTATTTTCTTATCAAATAAGAATTAAAGGTTTACCTACTCTATTAAGTACATAGTGGTAAATACAACATTTCTAAATTTAGTGAATTTGTAAGGTAAGAGGTGAAGGTAAGCTCACCACTAATATTATTATCAGATAAGTGCAAATAGTTGAGATTATGAAGAGATCCAATTTGAGTTGGAATGGCACCTGTCAAAGTCAATAATTTGAGTTATAAATGTCTTGTAGGTTGCTTTTATCAAATAAAAATTGAGGATTTATCTACTCCATTAAATTATATAGGTAAAAAGCCAATCATTTGTGTTATATTATGTGTTGTAGTTGTTTCTTACCAAATAGAGGAATTTAAGAAGAACCAGGGATCTAATTGATTCTCTACTCCAAATATATCATGATTAAAATTGTAGTGTGGAAAGGAGCGACAATTTTCTTTGGAATATAACAACTTTCATATTTTTCTTGGTATACTTTCATAGATGCAATTGCTGATAAAATTGACACGAGAAATTGACGGAGAAAAGCATAAGCTAAGTGGTAACACCCCTAATTATGTTAGACTACCTCCAATCCTTGGTACAATACTCAATTGATTAATTTGGGGAGGTCAAGAAAACTAAATAAATTACTTCATTATAGTATATGTAATATGAATTTTCTAAAATATTTATATGCATCATTAAATTATATATCAATTTATTAGTCAAACAAACTATATTAGAGAAAAATAATATATATAAATACTTTAAAGTAATTTATTTAGCTTCTTTGATTTTCTTAAATTAATCAATTGAGTTTTATATTAAGGAGTAGAGATAGTAACTAAAGTTAATTACCACAAAAAAGTATAGGGTTCTCAATGTAATTAAGGAACATTTCTACTTAACTGATTTAGGGAAACGTCAAGCACTCCTAATTTTATCAAATTTAGAATTGAACAAGCAATGGCTCCATCCAACTAATTAGTAGTACTACTCAAATTCAAGAATTTCAAATAAGCGAGGGTTGCGAGAGAAGAGGTTACTTTACCAGTCAATCCTATTTCCATATCCAATCTTTCAAGATTCGGAAACGCAATGAAGTTGAGATTTGCAAGCTGAGGCTGGCCTGAAATGAGTCCATATCGTCTTATGGAAATAACGCTCAAATCGTTGCAAGATATGTCATCCTCCCATTCAACAGGTCCTCTCGAAAAGTTGTAGCCATTCCACCACTTGCTTTGAAACAGAGCAAGTTTCTCCTCACTGTCATGGCGTAGCAATAATGGGGAAGAAACTAATGGCAGGGCATAATAATAATAATGATATCATCACAGTCCTTATCGTTGGAGGAGTCCGCATAATAATGGAGAGTGCCATTGGTTGGTTCATGCAAAGTGATCGGAAAGGACGAATGCAGAGGCTGAGACTTCATAGTTCAAATATATAGGAAGATTAATTAATTTTTATGAAAAAAAAAATTTACTCTCAATTCTAAAAATAATAAACATAAATACTTTAAAATAATTTAATTAGTTCCTTTAATCCTTATAAAAAAGGTCAACTGAATTTTAGATGAATCACAGGAGGCGATAATTTAATTAATTATATTAATGTCGGTTAATTAAGTAACTTTTACATTTTTTTAAAACCATCAGCAACTCTTACATTTTTTTTTCTTTTAACCATCAGCAACTTTTACATTTAGAAAAGGCTAAAGTATATTTTTAGTCCTTTAAGTTTTACATAAAGCATACTTTTGGTCCTTTGACTTTATAAAGTATACTTTTGGTCCTAAAATTCTAACACCGTTAATGTTGCTAACGGAAAACGCTGATGTTGTGGACTTAAGTGATGACTAATAACATTTAATCACACAAATTTTATATATTCTTCAATTTACCTATATTTTAAATTTAAGTTTGATAGCATTTAATTACACAAATCATCACTTAAGAGAAAATGAAATCCACTACATGTTTTTCTCCCCCAACGGATTTGATCGATTTATAAAATTATTTTTTTAGCTTGATACGCCATAAAATGGTAATAATTACTCCTCCGATCTTAAATATAGAATATAATTTCATACCATAAACTATGTCCTATATTTAGGACCGGAGGTAATATTATAATATTTGTCATTCTCTCCTTTTCGTTTTGAAAAATCAAAGAAGAATAGAAACATCATTGTTAATGGTCTTCGTCAATACTAGAGTCTTCCATCTTTGGAGCTTGTATGGTGAAAGTGGAGATGAAATTGCAAAACAGTGAGATGAGCACCACATCATAGAGTGGTCCTATAAAACTCCTTGTCATTTTAGTTTTGATTTATCAAGTTTCAAATCACATTTTTATCAGTAAAGTTTTATTTTGTTTAAAATATTGATATCTATAACTTAATAGATATTTGGGCCATTTTTCCCTTTAATGTCCAAAATCAAAATGAGAGCAAATTTAATGGACCAAATATTGTATTAATGCATTTAACTTTCAGATTATTTTTTTATAGATGTATGACAAATCAAGTCTTTGTATTTATGGATTGAGTAAGATTGAATCTCCTTGAAATTATTGTTTGCGCGTCAAAGTGGTTGGAGTATTCATGTGTGAGATGGGCAAAGTAGTTAATGGTCTTCATCAATACGAAAGTCTTCCACCTTTGGCGTTTTTATAGGGAAAATGGACATGAAATTGCCAAACGTGAGATGATAATACCCCACACGGCACGGTGGATCCAATATATTTCAAAAAACAGCTCATATATTTTAAGGGATAATTAATATACAAATCCTTATACTTTCAACCATTCACAAGGGTCCTTTGAAAAGTTGTAGCCATTCCACCACTTGCTTTGAAACAGAGCAAGTTTCTCTTCAGCTATCATATTGGGGAAGAAACTAATGGCAGTGCATAATAATAATAATAATAGGGTTAAGGTATAAATTGGCCAACGAAATATTATATTTGAAACACCAGGCATAGAAATGTTTTGAAGGGAGTAAAAATACCAATGAAAAATTTAAAATGTTTGAAACTAACACAATCCCCGTTTCAGTCTATTTGCTGAAGTTTTAAATTCTTCATTGGTATTTTTGCTCCCTTCAAAACATTTATGTGTCCAATACTCCTAACATAATACTTCGTTGGCCAATCTACATAATAATAATATCATCACAGTGCTTACTTTTGGAGGAGTCCATTTAATACTAGAGAGTATCATTGGTTGGTTCATGCAAAGTGATCGGAATGGAATAATGCAGAGGCTTAGACTTCATGGCTCAAATATATAAGAAGATTAATTAATCGTTACGAAAAAGTTTACTCTTAATTCTAAAACTCTCCCTATTGACTTAACATGTTAAGGAATTTTTCCTTGATAAGCAACTTTTAATGCAAATGATCAAAAAATATTTTTAAAGAAACCTAGCATATAACTTCTACAAATATACTCGCTCCGATCTTTAATGTAGGACCAATTGACTAGTTTTGAAAAAATTAAGGAAACTAAATAAGTAATTTAATCATCACGTATATGTTGTATATTACTATTAGATTATATATTAGTTTTATAAATCAAAAAATTAGTTTGATATAAAAAATGAAAAATAAAAATACTTTAAAATAATTTAATTAATTTCTAAAAAAAAAAAAAGTCAATTAAATTTGACATTAATGATCGGAGGTAGTATAATTTAATTAATTATGTTAATGCCACTTAATTAAGAAACTTTTTAACCAGCAGCTTTTACATTGTTTGAGATTACTTTGGACCCTCAAAAGTATTATTTTAATTTTTTTATGTAAATTACGATAAAACTCATCACACATAAAATTATCTTAAGTCACAGTTGAAAAACTACTTTAAAATGTAGGTGTTCAAAACAAAGGAGAAACCGGGGTCAAATAAAACGCGGGAAAATTACATACAGATCCTAAGGAAGACAAAAAAATACAATAAGGTCCCACCAAATGACCAAATTACTCGAAGTCCCTAGGGACTTCCGTAATTATTTGTCAATTGTAAATTACCATTTTGGACAAGTACAAGGAAACACACGCATAAGGAAGAAAGAAACTGGAAGAAAGCATGGAATTTCATCTCTCTCTCCCCTCTTCTTTCTGCTGTCACTCTCATTCTCACTCTGGAGCATGGAATTTCATCTCTCTCCCCTCTTCTTTTGCCACTGTCCACTCTCATTCTCACTCTGGAAAACTCTTCTTCCTTCATTCTCTGTCCTCGTGTGTGTGTGTGTGTGTGTGTATACGCATACTCACACATAAATACAGAGAGAGCGAGACTGAGAAGGAGTCGCTTTAGTTTCTGGCTTCAACTTTCAGTCTATGCAGTTCGAAAACTTCCATAGCTCTGGGTTCGTGACTTCGACGCCATTCCACTGAGAGACCTGCGTCGCCGGTGGGATTGTGCGAGAGTCCCTACATCTTGAATCTATTGTTAGAACTGTGAAAATCTGTTGTTGGAGTTCTATTTTGCATTGAAAAAAAAAAAAGGAATGAAAAACAACAAGAGGAGGCAAAATGTGATGCATGTTTGCTGGTGTAGTTCAGAAGCTATTAACAACAGCAAAAGCATAAATTAACAACACAAAATGCATAAAGTAACCACAACTTGTGAAAACCTTCAATTTGTTATGTCTCACTTCCAGAGGCGATTAACAACACAAAATGCATAAATTAACAACACAAAATGCATAAATTAACCACAACTTGTGAAAACCTTCAATTTGTCATGTCTCACTTCCAGAGGCGATTAACAACACAAAATGCATAAATTAACCACAACTTTTGAAAACCTTCAATTTGTCATGTCTCACTTCCAGAGGCGATTAACAACACAAAATGCATAAATTAACCACAACTTTTGAAAACCCTCACAGAAGTGATTAACAACAGAAAATGAATAAATTGTGGTTAATTTATGCATTTTTTGTGGTTAATTTATGCATTTTGTGTTGTTAATCGCCTCTGAAAGTGAGACATGACAAATTGAAGGTTTTCACAAGTTGTGGTTAATTTATGCATTTTGTGTTGTTAATTTATGCATTTTGTGTTGTTAATCGCCTCTGGAAGTGAGACATGACAAATTGAAGGTTTTCACAAGTTGTGGTTAATTTATGCATTTTGTGTTGTTAATATATACATTTTGTGTTGTTAATCGCCTCTGGAAGTGAGACATGACAAATTGAAGGTTTTCACAAGTTGTGGTTAATTTATGCATTTTGTGTTGTTAATTTATGCTTTTGCTGTTGTTAATAGCTTCTGAATACACCAGCAAACATGCATCACATTTTGCCTCCTCTTGTTTTTTTTCATTCCTTTTTTTTTTCAATGCAAAATAGAACTCTAACAACAGATTTTCACAGTTCTCACAACAGATTCAAGATGTAGGGACTCTCGCACAATCCCACCGGCGACGCAGTCTCGGTGGAATGGCGTCGAAGTCATGAACCCGAGCTATGGAAGTTTTCGAACTGCATAGACTGAAAGTTGAAGCCAGAAACTAAAGCGACTCCTTCTCAGTCTCGCTCTCTCTGTATTTATGTGTGAGTATGTGTATATATACACACACACACACACGAGGACAGAGAATGAAGGAAGAAGAGTTTTCCAGAGTGAGAATGAGAGTGACAGCAGAAAGAAGAGGGGAGAGAGAGATGAAATTCCATGCTCCAGAGTGAGAATGAGAGTGACAGCAGAAAGAAGAGGGGAGAGAGAGATGAAATTCCATGCTTTCTTCCAATTTCTTTCTTCCTTATGCATGTATTTCCTTGTACTTGTCCAAAATGGTAATTTAAAATTGACAAATAATTACACGGAAGTCCCTAGGGACTTCTAAGTAATTTGGTCATTTGGTGGGACCTTATTGTATTTTTTTGTCTTCCTTAGGACCTGTGTGTAATTTTCCCATAAAACGCGTTGTACGTTGGCAAAAAGAATAATAATAATAAAATGCGTTGTACTACTTGTTAGTATCACGCGGGGCCACCTTATTTAAGTCTTCACTTTGTTTTTTACCAGAAGTCTTCGCCTCTACTACTTTGTCAACAAAATTTAATTATCCTGGTCAAAATAAAAAGAAAAAAATTACTTATAGTAAAAATTAATATTATTTCATATCCTAAATATAAAAGGTATTATAACTTCAGATCTTTTATATAAGAGTTGTGTTACTAATTTGTGGATTTTAATAAAATTAATTAAGGTAGTTATTTATAACAAATCTAAGTTGACTTTTTATAATACATTTTCTAAGAATTCACATTCTGTTGTAATTATCTTTTTATGAAAAACCCTTTACAACATAAATGCAATTAATATGGATATTTTAGTAAAAAAAATTATAAATTAAGGAGATAAAGTGGATTAAATTTTGGGAGAAAGACATATAAATAAAACTTAAACCTTCAAAACCCAAGAAAGTCTATTTACCCTATCCCTTCTCCTTCATTTGAAAGTGTTCATAGACTTTTACAGGTTATGAAAATTCAAGTGGTATTTTTATATCTTTTTCCCTTAAAGTTTTACATTTTGAAACCAAAATGAATTTTTTATCTACCTTTTATATTTAGGATATGAAATAATATTAATTTATACTTGTTTAAAAGATCAGAAGTATAATTGACAATTGAATCCTTCAAAAGAAAACAATCAAGAAGTATAATTGACCATGAAAATTTAATTTTGGACATTATAAATATTTGAAATAATTTGAATTTTTCAATATATTATATATTTTTCCCAATATTCAATATTATATACACACACGACGTGTAACTTCTAAATGAAAATTGAGGATTAACATACTCTATCAAGTTATAAAGTTAAGCACAACATTTTTAGATTGAGTGAATTTGTAAAGTAATAGTGTAATGTATGTAAGTCACCAGCAATATTGTTATGAGACAAGTCCATATTAATTAGTGAGTTTATGAAGATTTTGTATGTGGAGCTCCTGTTTGAGGCAGAACCATATACCTATTAATCCCTGTTGAAGTTGAGATCAGCTAGCTGAGACTGGGGGTTTGAAAAGAATCCATGTCGCGTTATTTTGATAACGCCTCCAATATCATTGCATTGTATAGGTAAATGGACACAACGACATCGTGCGAGATGGGCAAAGTTGTTAATTTTCTACGTCAATATATAGAAGTCTTCAGTCTTTGGAGTTTATATAGTGAAAAAGGACATGAAATATTAATTTCCAAACTTGATGTGAGATGAATACCAAAGAAATATTAGATTACGAAGATCCGAAAAAGAACTCAATTTTTAACTTTTATGATTATCTTATATTTTTTTTAGAGACGTGTGACAAAAAAAAAAAATAGAAATAATACTTTTATAATATATATATATATATATATATATATATATATATAATACATTTTCTTAGCGCTATACGTGAGTTTGCCTCCTCCCGGAGTCTTATTGTTGTGAGTTCGAGCCTCACACTCATTCAAAGCCAATTTACAAGTCTAATATAATATGATTTTTTTATACATACTTGTAAAATCTTATTCTCAAACAATGTGAGACTTGTTTCTTTGGCACACCCATACAAACATATTCACAACACTTCATAACTAAAATATATACTCTCATTTTGGTCAATTTTTCTGGATTTGTTTTCTTACATTTTATCTTATTTAAAAGTCTAGAGAGATACTATTTTAGATTCAAAATTTGAAGCACACTTCCTTCATCACTATTTACTTATCTTGATTTAAATTTCCCCCCATATAAATGTGTTGTTCCAAATTTTAAAGTAAAATTATTACTACCTCAGGTCAAATATAGAATATAGTTTATAGTACAATTTGCATTACAAATTATGTCCAATATTTATGACCGAAGGTACTACTTATTTATAAAATATGAATTATGAATAACTTGAAAGATGGGGTAGTAAGTTAAAGGCTGTCATAGGGTCGGATATTAATTACTTGCCTCTTACAATTCAAGCAAAGAGTCAAAATTCTACAGGCCTATGTCTCATCTTAAGACTTCCAAACGCGTTTGGCAAATATGCCAATGGGATTTTGAAAACAAATTAAATGTTACTGTCTAGTATTATAATTTTACTTTTTTTCTTTTTTTTTTTTTCTTTTTTTTTTTTTTTGAAAAATCAAAGAAGGAGGAAAATTGACAATGGACATGAAATACCCTTTCACAACAAGGATATATATATTAAGCTGACACTGATTTGAGTCCGGGTGGCCATTATTACTTGAGTGTGTATTATATATGTATAAAAATTATATATTAGTGCAAAGTTTTATGATTCAGTTACACACAAAAATTTTCACACACACATATCAAATCTCCAGGATGTCTTGTAATGATGGCTTCTAATACCACCACTCCAAAAGTATAAGTATCACTCTTTTCAGTTACAACAAAGGTGTATCCAATCTCTGCAATGGATAAAAATAAATAAATAAATAAATAATAAAAAATCATGTATTTATCCTGGGAAATGCGTGCTAACCTGGAGCAATATATAACTGAAGCAATGCAACACTCTTTTGTTGCTAAGTCAGTATCAAAGATTAAATTAACCGTTAAGTCAACACGTCCTAATTAATTTGCATAAGAGACAAATTGGAAAAAATATTAGGGTAAATGAAATTTAGCTTCAACGAGAAAATAAATCTAGACTACTATTAATGTTAGAGGTGATTGTAGATATTGAGTGATCACATCTTTAATTGTTATAGCCTCAATTATTTTTTAGCAGAGCTTAAATTTGATTTCTTAATTACAATTAAATCTATATTTTCTTATTTATGACTCTCAATTGCCTCACAGTGACATTCAAACCACTAAGCAACATTTCATTTATGCTACTTCCAAACCTTTTATGTGATGATTACTTAAATGGATCACATGGCTCATGTGACTATGTAGAATGAATAGATATACTTTTATGAAAACATTAATCTTCTGATACTTTAAGTTTAAACTCACTTATAACTTAGTCTCTTAATTATAACTAACTCAGTTCCTCAACTCGGCTAAAACTTTGCCCGTTTTCTTTTCCTAGCTATTTAATAAATTAGTCCTATATGAAAAAAGAAATTGCTGACTTTGACAGAAGCTGTTTGTGAGGCCCATCCGCAACTTCTCGTCAATTTGTTGTTGGTGGGGTTTTCTTAGCGGAGTTCAAAAGGGTAAGACCCCTCGTCTTTGGGTTCAACTGGCAAAGGAGTCGGACACTCTCACTAAAGGAAGGGGGTTCGATACTGGAGTTGGTCAAGGTGCTGGGCATCTAGCTCCTAGGTGCCTAGGTAAACGCCTCGAGGGTAATAGATGGCTCGCCTACCCAACATCGGTATGACAATAGAGTTTTCGCCCTGCCCTTGGATCATGGGTGAACCCAACCCCTTTCCTAAAATTTTCCTATAAAAAAAAAAAAAAAAGGTGAGATCCCAGCCATTTAAACCTTATTTGAAAGTTACATTAGTCTTTTTGTCAGAGTCAGCAACTTCTTTTTCCATATAGGACTAATTTATAAAAAAGAAAAAATAAATAAGGGACTGTGTTTTACCTAAGTTGAGGACTGAATCACACCAAGTCATAATTAATTAATTACGTTATATCTAAGTTAAAACTTGAAGGAGCAAAATATTAATTTTCCCTTCTTTTATTCTACAATAACATTGAGCTATATATTTGGATCTTTCACAATTCAACTGAACATTAAGCTTGTCAATATTGCTTTAGAAGTACTAACATAGAATTGGTTTGGCGGTATAAACTTTCATCAAATCCCTTTGGGTTTTAAAGTTTTGTGTGCGTATTTTTTTTTTGGGGGGGGGTTTTGACTCTATCCCTCTAAAGAGAAATTAAAGTTGTAATATTTATTTTTAAAATAATTAATAATAGCTGCAAGTTGCCTATGCATATAAAACAAATGCCGCACAATTGACATCGTGAGACATCGATCCATGAGAAAATGGAGATACAATCTAAGAGAGTGGAAGCACATAATGGATACAAAAAAGTTTCGCCAATTTTCCCGGAATTAAATACTTGAGGAAAAAAATTAGATGAAGGAAAAAAAGAATAAGAATATGGAAACTAGTTTTTTCTTGGATAATCTGAAGAGAAAATGAAATCTATATGTTTTTCTCTTCACACGGATTTGATCTATTTATAAAATTACTTTTTTAGCTTGGTACGTGCATGTTTAATCAATGAGAACGACAATATATAATGGTAATAATTATTATAGTATTTTTCATTCTTTCTTTTTCGTTTTGAAAAATCAAAGAAGATCACAGAATTAAACATCATTATGGTTAATGAGCTTCATCAATATTAGAGTCTTCCGTCTTCGGAGTTTTTATGGTGAAAGTGGACATGAAATTGCAAAACAGTGAGATGGGCACCACAGCATAGAGTGGTCCTATAAAACTCCTATAACTTTAGTTTTGATTTTTTAAGTTTGAAATCATATTTTTTATCCATAAATTTCTATTTTAAAAAAAACATTGATCCCAAAACTTAATAGTTACTTAGGCCATTTTTCCTTTTGATATCCAAAACCAAAATGAGAGCAAATATAAGGGATTAAAGATTATATTAAAATATTTAACTTTGATATTATTTTTTATAGATGTACGACAAATCAAATTATAGAAATATACTTTTTCTTACTGTTTAAAAAATTAAGGACCTTGTTTAAAAAAAAAAACAAAAAACACTACATATATCGTTATGGCCAAATTAGTCTTCAGCTAACACATCCAAATCAAGGTTATGGAAAAAAAATATTGCGTGTAAGATGGGCACAATTGAATACATAATGGTGGTCTATTGGCCCCACACATTGGAATTGGAATATTGAACTTTCAATCAGCAAGAAAATGCCTAATAGTATAAGGCATCTTTAGAAGTATCTTGTTTATGTGCTCTTTATAATCACAAAGGTGGACAGAGTTTACTGTATTTACAGTTTTAGTTTAAAAAATCATGTTAACTTATTCTTAAATTTATACTAACTTTTAAGATTTGATCATGCTCAATGACTTTATATACTATTTTTTTTTTTGAAATTTTTCTGTTGAGTATAATAAATTTAATTTCAATTATTTAAAATTAAAATATATTGAAATCAAATTGATGTCATTTTTTATTTTAATTATTTAATTAACTTTTGGTAACTATTTATTGATAAAAATAAATTCTTACAAGTTTACAGTATGAGTTTACATTATTGTCACATGTATACTTAAACTCATAAGTTTAATAATATAATGATTATCATATTTGAATTATTCACAAGGTTCTTAAAGCCGGATCGGACCAGAAATCGGCGAACCTGCCGGAAAAACCGGTCTGAGTTAAAGGAAGACCGGGGTTCCAAGTTGACCCGTCGTTAACTCAGCCAACTCGGTTGACCCGGACGAGTTAACCGGGTTACAGCTCGTTGTTTAAAAAAAAAATCGAGCCTCTCTACTATGGGGAAGACATGGGTGATGGAGAACAAGAAGGAGGGAAGAGAGAGATCTGAAGTGCTTCTCAATGTGAGGCTCTCCATCAGGGGAAGTCACCAGATGGAGATCAGAAGCATGAGGACGATGGTGAAGCGCCGCTGGAAGTGCCATCGGAAGAGAGTCTAATTTTTGTGTGGGTTGGTAAAGAAAGAGAGGGGTGTTTCACCTTCATAAAAGAAAAGCACAAGATGAATATGACAAACGAGTTACGCTTTGCCTTTCAAATCTTTTTCTAGCCCTTTTAGTTTTTTTTAGGAAAAGAAGGTACAATAATAAAAAGCAGGTGAAGAGACAAGTCACTGCTTCCAACGTTCTCCTCAGACTGTGATATCTCATGTCATTTCCCTGATGTCTTTGTTCAATATATATATATATATATATAATATTGACTATTGCACATCCTACACTCCAATGATCACATCATAGTATGAGGGGTTTTCCTATTATTTTGCTTATCCGCAAGTATCTCGTAATGGTTAGCTAAGCAAATTTTATCTGCAAGGAACATCCTCCAAATTTAATTTTACCACAAAATATTTTTAAATTTTTATTACTAAAATATAAATATTTTTCCTATTTTAATTAAATTATAGTTTTTAATTAATACCGGTCTAACTCCGGTTTGACTCCGGTCTGACCCACTAACCCTTAACTATCCTGACCGATTCAATGACTGGTCCGGGTTTCAAAACCTTGATTATTCATATAATAAATCATAGAAATGACTTTCATATATTGTTTATCAGATTTTTATTTTGGCATCAAAACGACGTGGTAAGGAAGAATTTAAAAGTTTATCATTGATGATCCGCATTGGTCAGCATCTCATCAAAGCCGCTGGAGTATGTACGTCCAATCAGATTCATTATATTTAGAACATTGATCCATATTTGGTCCATCTTTTCCTTTAATGTTTAAGAGTAGAGCTAGGAATCAAGGCGGGTCATGGCCTATAAGGTTAGGGCCTAACGGACCGGCCCTACTGAGAACTTGGAGTAAAGAAAACATCTGTTTTTCAAAGCCCGGCTCGATAGTACCAGGGCTAGGGCTGGCCCTACAGGGGCCTAAAAATCACTATTCCAAATTTTAACTATTTTTCCTTGATTTTTTTCAAAAAATATAATTAGTAAATTGCAACAATTAAAGTTATAATCTATCAAATAAATGTTATCAACATTAATATCTAAACAATTTAAAGTATTCAACAAATAAACACATTCATTAATTCCTAATAAAAAACAAATAAACATAAAGAATATGTTTTTTCCTTTTTTTTTTTTTCAAAAATTAATTTGTAATTTTGTGTGTCTGTAGATTCCTTAGGTTCATTCATGATTTTACCGAGATAAAAATAATTATACTTATTTTACACAAAATATATTTATAATTTATTACTTATATAATATTGTAATACAAAAGTATATGTTTATTTAATATGAAAACATCTCTTTTTTTAAAATTTATAATAACTAATTATGTGTTTTAATACGAATAATAATAAACATAAAAAAGGGTTATAGTTTAAACTAAAAAAATCTAAGTAATTACAAATAAACACATTCATTAAGTAGAAGTCTAAGTAATTATTTTTTTTTTTTAAAAAAAACATACAGTTAAACGGGCCTAACAAGCCAGCCTGAGGCCCTGCAAGGCCGGCTTGATTAAGCCCAAGGCCCTGCAGGGCCGGCCCTACAAGGCCTATTTCAAATTTCTGACCTATTTTTTAAGCCCGAGCCCTGCAGGGCTAGGGCTTAAACAGTCAGCCCGATTTCCCGTATAACATCCCATTTTCAAAAGCGGTATATATTTTTTTCATCGAGTAGAGCATCGAGCGATTGAGTAAGTGGTATTTATATTCAAAATGCCGTAAGTCCGGGCGATTACAGATAGCGGTACGTTATACCGAGTGTTTTCAAAAGTAAATAACAAAAAGAAAAAAGTCTTGACTAAGTCCCTATGCGTGCCGCTTGCCTTTCTCCTCGATCCTCGGTCCTCCCGACCCCGACGCTGTTAAGAAGAGCCGAGGTTCAATGCCCATTGAACCTCGAGTAACCTGCTTAACCTCATATTTATATATACAACATAGACAGTATATGAGCATACAAACAAGCTTATCCCAACAGCACACACGCCCCCTGGCAGATATGTCACACTTAGCATACGTTTCGCACCTAGCATTTCATACCAAGCATTTCGCACCAAGCATTTCGTACCTAGCAAACATATCCCAACACCCAGCAAGCATAATAACAAGTACATTGAACATACCACAGAGCTATCAACTACCTCACATAAAAATACCATACACATAGCACATGTACGCATACAATAAACATCATAGTTAGTGTTACAAAGATGCGAACGTACCTTCGTTGACGGAAAACGGTACTTTTTGACAAAAGTACGACGACGTACAACAAATGCGTACGTGATCACAGATATCCTATAAGGATAATATCATATTATCAAGGCCCAACATCATAATAGGCATTTTAGGTACAAATTACCATTTTACCCCTAACTCTCCTAATTGGCGAATTTCGCGAACTTCGTTACTTTAACTCTAATCTTCCAAAATTTTGACATATCTCCATCTCCAATATATTTTTGAAATAAATATCATATTTATCCCTAAAACATGATATCTAAACTAACTTGGAAGATTAAAGATTAATCTAACATTTCTACTATAACTACCGAAGGAGCTACCAAAGCTTAAGACTAGGGACCGAAGAACTTACCCTAACTTGCTATTTTCTCCGAGACTCCTTCTTCTCTCTAAAACCTCTCTAAGTGGCTCTAGGAATTGTGAAGGATGAAGTGAAAGGGAAGGCCTATTTATAGGCAAAAAGTATGACACTATTCATACTTTTTGGATCGGATTTCTACGCCTCGGATCTTGACTTTACACATGGCTTTATCTCCACCATCCAATCCACCTCCTTACCTCATTCTTCAATACCATGTTGTCATCAAGATGATGTCACTCCCTTACTTTATGCATTTACCCGATAAAATCCCCCCTCGATCGATGTTCTAATCGCGTAATCTTCGAAAATCTCAAAAATCTGGGAACACAAAATTGAAGTTCTATTCTTCTTCTTTGGAAATATTTGAGTTACCTAAATTTTTGATCCCATTAAGGGTATTCCGTTGTCCGGTTGAACATTTTCAAAACGACGCTTTCTAAGCGTAAATTACTTCGGGTAATGCTAATTTCGGGACAAAAATCCACGATTCATAATATGTCCAATTGTTTTCTACTTAGTTCAAGGATTTCAAGTTATGATTTATTTTCCATTGGTTCTCACTTTTCTTATCTGCCCTTCGTTTACAAAATATCTTTTCATCTGATCCCTTATTCGCCATTCTACGGAAATGACTTCCGCTAATACCAACTTCGGACAAAAATTCACTTGTTTGTAATATGTCCCTGACCTAAGAAACTTCATTCATAGTGTTCTAGATAGGATTTAATTTCTATCAGGTTCTCATTATCCAACTGGTTCTTCCACAAATATCTTAATTATATTATTATTTAATTAACAAAACATCATGATATTATTTTTTAAAAACCCACAACCATTTTCACACTCAAATTTTGGTTTTCTCTTCCCTTTATTATTATTATTATTTTTAATTTATTTAAATTAGCTAGAAGCTTAATTAGAGCCTTAATCCCATGATTAGCAATCTTTTAGGATTTAGGGTTTTCATGTTCTTAATCTCACCAATTCTCTTAATCTTTTCTAATTGATTAGCAAGCACACTTTATGCTAATATTAGCCATAAACACTTAATTAAAGGATTTTCCATAATCTACCTTAAATATTCTCTTGTTCGGCTTAAACAATTAGCCATTAATTACTTAACTAATCACTTTCTAATTGTTGATAATTTTCTTAATTAGGATTAATCATTTTCTCACAACTATTTCATTGACATTGGTATTTTATGTCCCACATATCATATTAAAAATCATGGGGCAACTTATGCTCCCCAAAATTATATTTAATTTTGCCTCATTATTTTCCAAGGAAAAATAATCCCAAAAATTCCTAAAATTAGAGACAACATACTTTTGAATTTTCAATAAATATTTTATTTCCTCTTAGGATTTATCATAATATTTTCGGGCATTTCATGGCCCATAATTGCATTTAGGGATTTTGACACTTTAATCCCTTTAATTTCATTAGAAATTTTCCTAAACAATAGAATAAGTATCCTACAAGGTTTTAAAACCACATATTCTCCTATTTTCAAATAGGTATTATTTGCTAAAATATAATATTCCGAGATAGATAATTATCCTGGTATTACATCCCGCTCTATTCAAAAGAGTAAATTTAAAGGATAAAAAATTATATTGATCCATTTAACTTTCAGATTACTTTTTTTATAGATGTATGACAAATCAAATTATAGAATACATTTTTTCTCACTGTTTAAAAAAATAAAGATTTTTTTTTAACAAAAAAAACTACATATATCATCAGGGTCAAAGTCTTCGGATAACACATCCAAATCAAGGAAATGGACATAATATTGCGTGTCCGAGGGGCACAATTCAATACATAATGGTAGTCTATTGGAATTGGAATATTGAACTTTCAATTAGCAAGAAAATGTCTAATTGTTTTTAATTGTTCTATTTTTTTACAAAAAAAAAAAAAAAAAAAAAAACCCCCGCCATCAACACCTTCTACTAGACAGGGTTTGAATTACTATCCATACCCTAATCTCTATTTCGGCTCTTTATGTGTCCATTTGGGTTTGAATATCCACATAATAAGGTTTCATTTGCTTCCTTTGTGTACATATCAATGTTTCAGTCGGGGCACCAATAGCGGTTGTGTCTTCCCAAATTACTAGCCCCTACTAACATGATGAATCAATGTTCCAGTTCTGACAGGGAAAGATATTCATATTTTTATATAATTACCTCCGTTAGAAAAATACATGTGCTTATAAAAAAAATAAATCTGACTCAATAATGGTGACATGAACTCTATGGAAAAATAAAATTTATAATAGAATATATACAAGGTAAAAACAAATTGTTATCGAAATAAATTCTAACAGGCATGATGCCTAGATTTAATAATTTAAAATAGATCTAACTGATATCTATATTTTTATTTGCAAGAGCAAAATATTATAGAATAAGATAAATGGTTATCTATCTGTTCAAAATGTATATATCATCATGATAAGAAATTTAAAAATGAATTTGTTTTTTAAAAACAAAAATCATATGCCTAGAAGTAATAAATTGTTTAATTTCTTTATATTTTTATATAATAGTACAAGGTAACCGATTCTAAAATAATTTGTATGGAAAAAAAAAAAACAAGTTATTTCAAATCATCATCATCAGTTAGTTTAAGTGAAAAAGCCTTTACCACTATGTTAAATTGAATTGATCATTTAGTCAATATTTATTTCTATTAAGTCTTAATATTCTCTTGCGCATATCATACGAAATTAAACTGTTGGCCTATCCTCTGGCACAAAGTTTGCTCTAGTAGTAAAACCTGTGTGGAAGGAATAGTCACGAAGCCTAAAACTATTACTGATGTCAAGTCTACAAGCCAAACTAAAGTTTTTAATTCCAATTGACATTAATACATTCAATAAAATCATCATCAAGCAAAAATATAAAATTTATGTTTAATTATATTATAATGACAGTGAATAATATAGTTAATTCTTCAAATCTAGTTTTATCAAAAAAAGTTTCACCAAGTTGAGTGTTAATTCCATAACTTGCCAACTTCAAATTTTGATAGTCGGTTCTAAGTATAGATTTCTTATTATTAAATTTCAATGCATTATCATTTTAATTGAATAAGTTTATGCCAAACGTAACATATAAAGTTATATTATTATTATTATTATTATTATTATTATTTTTTATTTTATGGACAAATATGATCAGATACAAGAAATTAAACATATGGCAAACTTTAAATCTAGACTTTGCACAAAATCCTTAAAGGTTTCATATGAGGTCCAAAGCCAAAACAACTAGATTTTCATTACATTATTTGCATGTTCTGATTCACTAAATGCTGGATTGAGATAATATTGAAAGGAATGGCTAATGGCGAGTCGGAGTATAAAAGCGTTTCAGAAACTTGGTGCATCGGTGGTCGAGTTTTGGGAGATGGATTCAAGTATGAAAATGCTATGGCCACCAAAAGAGCTACATCTTGTGCACCTTTCCATGATGGAACTGGAAGACGTGAGTCTAAAACATCTCTTAGCAAAATGTTTTCTTACAAGTTTTTAATAAAGACAATATAAAATCTTTAGGATGTCTCCCATTATTATTTCTAATATATATCACCACTCTAAGCTATAAACATCATATTTTTCAGTCACAACTAAGGTGTATGCCAGCTCTGACCTGTAATAGACCGAAAATTGAAGAAATTACGTATTTATCCAAAGGTAAGTAATCGTGAAAAGGAAAAAAAAAAAAAAAAAAAAAAAAAGTACAATAAGAGTAGTAGTAGCGAATCAAAAACGCCAACTTGGAGCAATATAACCATGAGTACCAACTAAAATCATTTGATTAGATGTATCCGGATCAATTATTCTAACTCTCCCAAAGTCATATAAAAAAGCCTTCATCTTTGAGTTTAACAATAGATTACTACTTGTTATGTCTCGATGGATATATAATTGGAGGAACACAATCATGATGCACGTAGAACAAAGTATTTGTTATTCCTCTGATGACATTCAATCTTATACTCCAATCCAATTCTTTAGCTTCATCATCATTATTCAATATATAAAAAAGGCTTCCTCTTTCCATGTATATGTAATAAAGAAGCAGGGTATGATGTAGGTCTGCATTAGCCGCTGTGCAATTCTATTATTTCAGTCTAGTAGAGTTGGAAAAGGACAACTTTCTTGTGGAATGTATTGAAAAAGATTTTCTTTTCTATAACTATTCCCTTAATCATGACTTTTACCCAACTTAGCATCTTTATTATTAAGTGAGGAATAACTTAGCAGCTTTACTATTAATTGAGGAATAGGATATTAACAAAATACAATACTAACGTTTTTAGGCAGCGGTCAAAGGTGCTTTAGACATGTGGGAGATTTCAAAGGAAATTATGCATAAAAAAAGCGCAATATGCAATTCAAATTAAGTAGAGCAGGGTGATTTTTTTTTTTTTTTGTATTTCTTTTAATCTGATTAATTTATAAAACTCATGTTTGATGGTTTATACAGTTGGGCTGTATACTTATTTTCCTCCATTTTGAAGGTTTTAACTAATGGATTGAGTAAATCTGAAATCCCAATATCAGATGTTATCTAGATCCTTACATTATGGGGTTACATTTCAGCAAATGTTAGTGAAGATGTCATAAAAAGTTCCCTCATTTGTTGGAGCGAATTTGGCCTTACGTGTACTTTTTCATCAATATGCATCCTATTACCCAGGACCTGCAAATCTTCTAGCTATGTACTCTGATATGGTAGGTCAACTATTGATACTGCTAATCTTCTAACTCACTCTTAACACTTATAATATACAGTTGTGTGATTTTAACTCAAGTTGTTGCTAGTAATACATAATTTATTAGTGCATTACATCTTATATCTCTTTCATCTACATTCAAGTTTTGTTGTATATCAACTTCTTTCTTACTGTTTATATATATATATATATATATATATATATATATATATATATATATTTTATTCTTGATGGCCATGATCATTGTAAATGTAATGACACTGTTGACACACTTTGTAGCTATAACGAGTGTGATTTGTAACACCTCAAATTCCATACTTCAAAATGTGTCGATTGACACTTAGTTTTAGAAAACTTGACAGAGATTGATGGAGAGCATGCGCTAACGTTTGGACGATGAGTAACTGATACAAAATGCCTAGGCATATGCTGATGCCCTGACATATGCTGATATATATTAAAAATTTCCTGAAGGAATATTTGTGTGATACAATATTACAGAGCTTTGTATAATTACATTTTTACATGGTAACTATACATTCTTAGACCAAGCCTCAGCTAGACTTGGGCAATGAACCTAACTCAGTTAATCAAACAGATTAGCCAGGTAGGTGTCTATTGTGGAAGTCTCACCGAGTTCACGGCGACTTATTGACTGATCCACATAGACTAGCCCTGCCTTCGACACCAAACGGTTTGAAATAACTTCATTAGATCCATGCTAGAAAGTAAGCTCTGTTTAAACTTCTTCTGGCTCTTGTCTCGACCGGTGCCTCTTTTCGGCTCGATCCATCTGTTGTAACATCCCATTTTCAAAAGCAGTATATTTTTTTTTCATCAGAGTAGAGCATCGGAGCGATTGAGTAACTGATATTTATATTCAAAATGTCGTAAGTCTGGCTGATTACAGTAGCGGTATATTATACCGAGTGTTTTCAAAGTAAATAACAAAAGAAAGTCTTCAGCTGAGTCCCTATGCGTGCCGCTTGCCTTTCTCCTCGATCCTTGGTCCTCCTGACCCTGACGCTATGTTAAGAGCTAAGGTTCAATGCCCAATGAACCTCAGGTAACGGTTAACCTCATGCTCAAGTAATACAGTATATGGATGACAGATATTCATGACATTACAAAGCGAATCAATACATAAGCACACAGCAGATGCAAGATTAACATATCAACAAGACATAGCACACAAAAAGACATGTAAAGTTACCCACGTTTGCACTAACCAAGATTGCCACGACGGCCCATCGTGTCCTCGGCGCTAGGAAAACTCAACAACATTACCAAGATCAGAACCCGTATAAATAAAGCTGAATGTATAAACAAAGTGAACTAAGACGGAGTCTTAGACACGGTGCATGACCCAAGACAAAGTCCGTCCATGACTCTATGAAATAGTCTATCACATATAAGCATACAATAAGCATCGAGTTAGTGTTACAAGACGCGAACGTACCTTCGTTGATGGAAAACGATCCTTTTTGACAATGGCATACGACGCTGGTACGTGATTACAGATATCCTATAAGGATAATATCATATTATCAAGGCCCAACATCATAATAGGCATTTTAGGTACAAATTACCATTTTGCCCCTAACTCTCCTAATTGGCGGAATTTCGCAAACTTAGTTACTTTAACTCTAATCTTCCAAAATTTTGACATATCTCCATCTCCAATATATTTTTGAAATAAATATCATATTTATCCCTAAAACATGATATCTAAACTAACTTGGAAGATTAAAGATTAATCTAGCATTTCTACTATAACTACCGAAGGAACTACCAAAGCTTAAGACTAGGGACCGAAGAACTTACCCAAAGACTTCGCTACTCCTTTTCCGTAGCTCCTCCTTGCTCTCACTTCTCTCTAACCTCTCTTTAGGATTCCTTTGTGAATTGGTGAGTTTGAAGAGAAATGTGAAAGGCTATTTATAGCAAAAGCCAAAGGATCTCATCCCTTGGATCAACCTTTACATCAAGGGCTGGGATGATGAAGATGTGGCCTTATGAACATCACTCATTTTCCTCTTCTCTCCACCACAAAAATGTCCCCTTACTTTATGCATTTACCCGATAAAATCCCGTGATCGGTGTTCTAATCGCGTAATCTTAGAAAATCTCAAAAATGCTGGGAACACAAATTGAAGTTCTATTCTTCCTCTTTGGAAATATCTGAGTTAACTAAATTTTTGATCTCATTAAGGGTATTCCGTTGTCTCGTGAATATTTTCGACGACGTTGTCGGTCTACGTAAATTACTTCGGGTAATGCCAAATTCGAGACAAAAAATCCACTTTGGTTCATAATATGTCCAGTTGTTTTCTACTTAGTTCAAGGATTTCAAGTTATGATTTATTTTCCATTGGTTCTCACTTTTCTTATCTGCCCTTTGTTTACAAAATATCTTTTCATCTGATCCCTTATTTGCCCCGCCGGTTACGGAAATGACTTCCGCTAACACCGACTTCTGGACAAAAATTCACTTGTTTGTAATATGTCCTGACCTAAGAAACTTAGTTCATGGTTTTCTAGATAGGATTTAATTTCTATCGGTTCTCATTTATCCAACTCTGGTTCTTCCACAAATATCTTAATTATATTATTATTTAATTAACAAAATATCATGATATTATTTTTGAAAAACCCACAACCCTTTTCACACTCAAATTTCGGTTTTCTCTTTCTTTTTTTGTAAATTTATTTAAATTAGCTAGAAGCTTAATTAGAGCCTTAATCCCATGATTAGCAATCTTTTAGGATTTAGGGTTTTCATGTTCTTGATCTCACCAATTTTTTCTTAATCTTTTCTAATTGATTAGCAAGCACACTTTATGCTAATATTAGCCATAAACACTTAATTAAAGGGTTTTCCATAATCTACCTTAAATATTCTCTTGTTCGAGCTTAAACAATTAGCCATTAATTACTTAACTAATCACTTTCTAATTGTTGATAATTTTCTTAATTAGGATTAATCATTTTCTCACAACTATTTCATTGACATTGGTATTTTATGTCCCACATATCATATTAAAAATCATGGGGCAACTTATGCTCCCCAAAATTATATTTAATTTTGCCTCATTATTTTTCAAGGAAATAATCCCAAAAATTCCTAAAATTAGAGACAACATACTTTCTAATTTTCAATAAATATTTTATTGCCGCTTGGGATTTACCATAATATTTTCGTGGCATTTCATGGCCCATAATTGCATTTAGGGATTTTGACACTTTAATCCCTCTAATTTCATTAGAAATTTCCCTAGACAATAGAATAAGTATCCTACAAGGTTTTAAAACCACATATTCACCTATTTCCAAATAGGTATTATTTGCTAAAATATAGTATTCCGATAGATAATTATCCTGTATTACATCTCGTGCCTCCCTTCTCTCCATCCTTTGGTGCCTCTTCTCGACTGGTTCTTTTCCCGAACCTTTAGTCGGGCTGAGATTCAATCGAATTGAATCTCGGGTAACAATTAACCTCATATGAAAAATATAAACAATGTATATATGTATGACGATGTTCATTACATTACAACAATAACCAACACATAAGCACACAACAGATGTAAGGTTTAACAACACAACAATACATAGCACACAGCACATGTAAAGTCTATCCACGTTTGCACTAACCAGTGCCACGATGGCCCCTCGTGTCCTCAGCACTAGGAAAACTCAACGGTATTATCAAGACTATAACCCGTATAAAGCTTAATGTATAAACAGGTGACCTAAGCCCCATAAACTTAGTCACAGTGCCTGGCCTAAGACCTAGTCTTGTCCATCACTGCATAAATCATTCTATCACATAAATGCATACAAGTCACATCAGAGTTAAAGTTACAGTACGCGAACGTACCTTCCTTCTACATAGTTAGCAATATGCCCGACCTTTGAATCCGACTCCGGACTTCCTGGATATCCTATACATTATCGTCGGATTATTATATGATATTTGATAATAAATATCATATTGCTTAGAAAATATCCTAAATATTTAATTTACCTTGCTGCCCTTGGTGGATTTATTATTCCACTTTTACCCTTACATTTTATTAAAAACGCTACTTCAAAGATTTAAAGGGTAGAATTTTTGATAACTTTTTGAAAAATCATAATTAATTCCAAAAAAATAAAAACGAGGATCCGTAAAATTCCCCGAATCATTAGGATGTCTAGTTTTGATGAAAAATACTTTTTTTACCCCGAATTTGTGAATCATTCCCGGTTTTCGTGTTTCCAACCTCTCGCCCAGAATTTTTCCAAAAACGTAGCCTTTATTCAAGAATTTTTATATCCTTGTACAAAACTCAAAAATGACACACTCTAGGTATTTTTGAAAAGCCCTAGATGTCTAATTTAACCATGAAAAGTTTCAGAATTTTATAACTTCATTTTCTACATAAAATCATGGCCTTTTTGTCACGATTCCTAATCGAAAAGTTTTCCTGCATTTCACTACTTTTGACCTTCAACCTCCAAGAATTTTGCTCCATCATATTTTCCATCAAATTTTCGAAATGAAGCCATTTTTAACCATAAAAACATCAAAAAAAAACTATATTGGAAGATTAAAGATCAAAACACTACTTATCTATGAATTTAAAAGCTAGAACTCAAGAACTAGAGAACTTACCCTTGAAGCTCCTCTTCCTTCTTGCTTCCTACTAGCTCTCACTTCTCTCTACTCTGTTTAGAAAATCACCTCTTGGGGTTGATTTTGGTGTGAAGAATGAAGAAGCCTAAGGAACCTATTTATAGTGAAAGTTCAAGATTCTCACCCATTGGATTATTTTTCTTCATCAAGGGCTCATGTTGTTTGGTTTTCATGAAGACTCATTCTATGGTTTAAAAGCTTCCCATTGGTTAATCTAATTTACATAGGATTAATCCATTTTTCTTTGATTTTTCTCATTGGTTGATTTAATTAATATTGAATTAATTCAAATAATATCTCACTACACACACACACACACACACACACACACACACACCCTCCCTCTCTCTCTTTATCCTCTTCCATCTGCTTTAATTAATACCTTATCCCATGTGCTAAAATCCAATTTTAATAACTTGATTTATCAAATACTCATTTATCCTCTCATCTTGATCTCTATCCATTGGATTGATTTGTGTTAGTTAAGAATAGATCCTCACCATTTATCCATAGCTTAATTTTCCCATTCGTCCATTTAACTTTATGAGGATTTAGCTCATTTCTTTTATTCCTCATTGGTTAATCACTTTACAAGAGGATTATGGTTAATTAATTAATTAGGACCATTGGATTGAATTAAGTGTGCAACAATCTTAACCATTGATCTTGGTTGCAATTGCAGACTTTTCAAAGTTGATTAACTCTTAATCCAATGCTTATATGCCTTTTAATTGCATTTGTCATTGGTTATTTGATTTATTAACTCATCATGAAAATTAGTACTTAATTAAATCAAGCTCTATGCACTTATTTCTATTGTCTTTTATCAACTTGAAGACAAATTAAATGCCACTAATCTTTATTTAGTGCAAGCTTAATTACCAATTAAAATTGGCTAATGTGTTCTAATTTAATTAAGTGTCTTCATACCCTTTCCTTCTCTTTTTTGGTTATAGATTAACCATTATTCAATGTGTTAATTATGTCACATTTTATTGTCCCTAATATGTAGTCTCATAATTAACCCTTGCTTAATTAATTCCAAAGTGAAATTTGATGAAAACATAATCAATAGATTATAATTCTTTGAGACACATATTCACCTTTGTATTTTGCTAATTATTTGCTAAAATACAATATTTATATGAATTATGAAAATTAGGTATTACATGATTCAATATAAAATTTTAACTAACATCATTACATCATATTTGACTACTATTTAGGTGTATTCTTCCCCTTGCAATGTACGAGAGGAGTAAATGATATTTATTAATAAAATATTTACATTGTTGTACAGAGGGCGAGAATGTTTGGACTTAACTCTAATTCTTGGGGACATTGTCTTTATGTATTACTTTGTTGACTCTTATACTATGTTTGGTTTGAGGGGAGGGAGGAGAGAATTTTTTTTTTCTCTCATCTTTACTAAATAACCTATGAAAATTTTTTAATATTCCAAAAATACACTCTCAACAAAAAGAAATATTTTTCTCATTAATGGCAATTAGATCAATATCCTCTTTAGAGTTTGTTCTCCTCCCATCCCCTCCCCTCAAACCAAACACACCCTTATTGTTTTGGTCCAGGACAATATATCTATTACAAAGATCATAGTTTTATTTTCATTTGACATATTACTTCGATCAACTAGTTCTTGAGATATTCACATGAAAATGGTATTTATTTGGTATGCAAACCTATGACAAGTACATAAGTATGTAAGGTTATTTTAATATGTCTATTCATTTGCTGATGATATAAGTTGGAAGGAAATTCAAGCTTGTGGAAAATCTGTTGGATGTTTCGTGTTAGTGGATGAATGGCGGAAGGTTATAAGGCAAAGCATACTTGAAGGGTTGAGATAGTGGAAGGTGTTATTGGAAATAGAAGATGAAGTTGTGATGGAATGAAAATAAGTTACAATTGAGGAGTCTGAAGTAGGACTGCAAAAATTTGATGGGGAAAGGTGGAACCTTTTGATCCCCACGCAACGCGCGAGGAAGTTAATGCTCGTTATTAAGATAATACATGGGGTTCCTTAATTTTCACAATTTATGGGGCAGTGCCTCTTGCTGTTTGAAATTTGAAGGCTCAAAGCTGAGAGAAACAAAGATATGCAATGACTATTCAAGAATTTAAAATGAAAATATCATAATAGCTCTATAAGCTGAATAGGATCTGCTGATCTGTGATTTTATTTTGGCACTCATTATTGGTGAGAAGCCAAGACATTTGCAGTTGAATTTTTATGAAGCTGGAGTGCTCGACGCTTTTGTTCCCCTTGTATTCCTTTTGGGTGTTTAACCAAATGGTCTTTTAGAAGGGATTCTCTACCAAACTCGCAGATGGATCGTGAGTTGTGCTGTATTGATGTGTTTTCTCTGTTTTCCCGTTTTTTTTATTTATCTGAAGACCTACGTATGCCATATCCTTTGTCTTTGTATTTATCTTCCTTTCTTGTCCAGTAAAAATCTACCAGCTACTATATAAGGAAAAGCTGATTGATACTTAAAAGGGGTAAAGATACGAAACACATACAAGCCTATACTAGGTATAAAGATACTAAGACATATACAATAGATTGTCACGCCCTGAAAACTAAAGGGTGGTCAGCACGGAATATGAGTGGACTCACATTCCTTAAGCCTTAAACTTATATATGAACATTAAATAATACTCATAATAACATTTGGAGCTATGCTCCACTATGGCATATATGTGTACATACATTCCAATTTAAAAAGGAAGACAAGGATCCTACTTATAGACTATGTGGAGTATCTAATCTATAGATGATAATATATAAATGAAAACTCAACTTTTACATCCACTAATGCATTGACAAGCTCGATCAGCAATGACAGTCTCCACTGTTCAGTTGAAGGTACAAGGTCTACAATGTCATCCGAAGCCAAAAATATTCTGGTGAATAACGTCCCATTTATAAAATTCAATGAAATACTAATGAGAGTAATTCAAACAAATTTCACTTTGAATAACAACGGTATGGTAATCATTAACACAAGTGAAGCTCTAACGTTAATCAAATAAATCCAAATACCTAGTAAAACCTTTGATTTAACATAATCAATTTAAAACATGATTCTCAAATCTCATCTTTCTGTAGGACCTCAACAGAATGGAGTAACAAGCGTGGACACACAGTCCACGAGGGAAAATAACCAAGCTCAGCATAGAGGCCACGAAAATAAGCGTGGACACACAATCCACAAGGGTAAGTAACGAAGCACGGCTATAGGCCACGAAAACAAGCGCAGCACAAGGCTACGAAATAAGCGCAGGTACAAGACCCACAAATAACAAGCGTGAGAACAAGTCTCACGAATATCAAGCGAGCTCGAGGTTAACCATGGTGCACCAAGGACTAATCTTCACTTAGTAACCGGTGTTCGTAATCGAGTCCTCTCAAAACAATTTCAAGCATGCATGGGGTCAATTTACCAATAGCATGAAAAAGGTTTTCTTCTAATGATGAGAATTCGAACATAATATTTCGTAACAAAAGACCCCAGCATGAAAGTTTACAAAATCTCAAAACATTTCCTTCCAATTCCATCACTCAAAAGTCTTTCCCTATAATAGTGACTTGTATAAGCACATTTTAAATATAAGCTCATCTCAATATAAAAGCTTACAAAGAATATCTTAGAAATTTTCTTATCAATTCTTTGTATAAAAATTCATAAATGATAAAATGTTATAGAACTATTGACCTTAAATAAAATCATCATTTCATTTAAACATATAAATAACAATAAGCAATTGATATAACTTCAAGAAAGTTATCTTGAGGAAATTAGTACTTAAGAAAGTTGATAATTAAAATAAAATTATAGCAAGTAAAATATCATTTATAAAATTATAATGAGACATTATTCACGCACCATTATGCTTCCAAATAAATAACAGTCTCCTACCTAGCTGCTTTTGCAAAGATGATCACTCTTTCATACCCTAATACCCAAAGTAATGCCACTGTCATTTACTTAAACTCTAAAACTTACAAAGTCCATTTAATACAAATCATTTGGTACTTGTAACTATCTCATAACTATTATAGTTAACATCCAAGCATCACTCTCAGACATTCTAGAATATGGGCTAGATACATTCAAATACTACCATAAGAGCAAGCAACTTAATTCATCAAAATATGAGTCAAGTATTTTCAATTTATTTCCTGGCTTCGTTATCAATTTCATTACTAATATCAATTGTTTCTTAAGCCAACCAACAAATAATATCAACAATACACCGCCACAATCCTCAATTTGTAACAATTCAACATAAAGGAAAAACTTGTGCTTCAAACACTTTTTCATAGATAGTAAAGTCACAAGTTCAACTAATAATTATGTTTTACAGCCCCTAAATATTAAACCCAACGTTTTGAATTTAAAAGAACATCTACCACTTTCCCTTTTATTCTATACATTGTTCAATATTCAATTTAGAAACCACAAAACATCTACATACCCCTCTACAACTTCAACAATGAACTTAAATAGTTTAATCAATATCAGCACAACCAAACTCTTCTCTTTTGCACTTTAGCAAACACTTTATCACACATCAAATTCCACCATTTCACAATCATACAGCTCTTAGGCATCAAAATAGCTTCACCAAAGTCCCAATATTCAATTTCACCAAAACATCCAAGGATCAAACAATTCTTTTCTTTTCTTTTTTTTTTCCTTTAAAAAAAACTTCATAATGAGTTTCTTATCTAAGATTTTTGTGTGAAAGAGGATAGCACATACATTCCTCTTCTACACATTTTATCAAACACTTTAAGCGCATTATAAAATTAAATCACAAACAACACCGTGCTCCATGTATTAGCAACCATATACAAGCATCAACGTAATTTAACAATTTCCCAAAACTGATCCTTTATTAAAAAGAATTCAAACAAAAACAGAGACAACAAAACTTAAATCCACCTTCTTACTATTATAGCAACCAAAACAATTAGAGTGAGTTTCTAACCATACAAGCTCCTCAGACTACCATTTTTGCCTGTCTAAACTTCCAACGTCCCTCCCCCAAACAACCAGAAAATCATTTGAAGCTCAACAACAACCCATACACATGACAGTAACATAGAAACATGAGAAGGAGGAGAGTTTTGATTACATATATATACCCCTAAATAATCGAAGCACCAAAAGAACAATTTCAAAATTTTGCTCACATAGAACCATGAGACAGCGTCGATTGAAGGCAGAGGAGGAAGAAGAAATCTAACCAAGGGAGACAATGGACAAGTAGAAACGACAACACCCACAACAGCGGCAGTCAGGGATCCGGTTTCTCTCATAAGCAATTTTCTGCCCATCTCTCATAATCTCTCAATCTTAGCCATCCTTTCAATCTAACTGCACAGATAACACCACGTCATCTAGCTTTTCTGAAATAGGTGTACATGAATCTTCAACTACAGACACAAAATCTCCGGCAGGAGAATCAAATTCATATTCCCCCTCATATGCACCGACGGCGGACACACCTGAGGCCCAGGCACCTGTAGCTGACGCACCCGAGGCACAAGCACCTCCCGTCAACACATCGGAGGCATACTCACCTGGAGCACCCACCTACGCACCTGAGGCCCAACACCCAGCGTAGCCACACCCGAAGCATATGCACCCGGTGCCACCGCACCCATGATGGAGGCTGAAGCACCGTACCCATTGGCTTTACCGCGACCACACTCCTCCACCGTCTGTGTTTCAATCGTGTCCCGCTTCATATACCAATGTAAGTGGTGGAGATGAGAAACAGAGAAATTATGGTTATATATCAATGTTGGTAACGGTAAACCCAATGTAATTCTCTTTACGTACACCACCCTCTCCAGTCTCCCCATATCTTTACACATCTTGTTTGAATCAGCTTATGTGCCTTAGTCAATTACTCGGTGTACACACACCACCTATGCTTCTTCAGAACCCAATGCTCCCAGAGCATCTACCGGTGATGTGTCTGTGTCGTGCCTCCTGCAAGGGGAGTGGATCCTGCGGTGCTTCGGCCTCCATCATGGGTGCGGTGGCGCCGGTGCATATGCTTGGTGTGGCTGCGCTGGGTGTTTGGGCCTCAGGTTCATAGGCAGGTGCTCCAGGTGAGTATGCCTTCGATGTGTCAATGGCAGGTGCTTGTGCCTCGGGTGCGTCAGCTACGGGCGCCTCGCCCTCGAGTGTTTCAGCCGTCGGTGCATATGAAGGGGAATATGAAGGTGATTCTCCTGCCGGAGATTCTATGTTTGCAGTTGAAGATTCATCTACACCTATTTCAGAAAAGCTAGATGGCGTGGTGTTATCTGTGCTGTTAGATTGAATGGATGACTAAGATTGAGAGCTTATAAGAGATGGGCAGAAAATCGCTTATGAGAGAAACCAGATCCGGCAGTTAGATGCTAGCAAACAGCTTTTGGCGACGAACAAGGAGAGTGGCGATGGGTCTTGTCCAGGTTGAGGGTTCTTGAAGCTTCCTCCTCTCCTTTCACTCCATTAGTTCGAACTAGGGATAGGAAAAGGTAAAAAAAAATCTGAGGTGCTTTGTCTCTTTTTTTTCTCCATAATTTGGGCCAAAGGACATTTTGGTAATTTCATTGTTATAAAATAAGAAAAAATTTCCCCCATGCCACAGCTTGGATTTGAATACACTACCAAAACGTGTAGCATCCTCTTTTTCCATTAAACTAGTACAAACCGACTTAGGTTAGCATTTACAATAAAGAATAAAAATAATAACCATCTAAATACACACATACTCTTAGTAAGAAATCCATTTATAACATTGAACTCATATTTTTGTATTAATGATTTAATTATCTTATCATTACATGTTGGCTCACCATCTTATTTAATTATTTTATTTAATTAATATTTAATTTTATATTATTTTTATCTTTATTATTATTATTTTTTAATTATCAAATATCTAGGCTATTACATAGATGAAGTAAATTATATTGCAACTTACAAAGCCTAAACATCCTAATTTTTGATTAAATCCATGGAATATCACAATAAGCTCCTACCGCAAAACAAAGAGCTTTTATAACTCTTTTAGCATAAACAAAGTGCAGACATACTAAAATATATAGCAGCTTACTAAACCTTAAAAATTAAAACCTTAATTTGGATTCTATTCGCCCATGAAATGTCAAATACTACAATATTGTGCCAACCCACAAGTCGCAAGCGGCCTCTAGTAAGACATTGCAACTACCCAATTCATATGGGGATCGATGATACGATACTATCTATCCTACAACCATGTTACGTCCCTTTTGTCACGCGATAATTTGGTCAAGGATGAGGCATGGATAATGTCAACTTTTTGTTTTTGACCCTTACTTTCTCGATTCTTGAGTAGTCTAATAATTGAAATGGAAACTCCTTTCTATCGTAGTATGGCCATACGTTTCTTAGACTCACTCATTGAGGGGCCCATTATTATCTCTCTACAAATATGAGGGACAAATTCTATCTTGACCATTCACATTCCTCTGCATGAAAACCGCTGATCCCGATCACAGCCTTTATCATCACTCGGTCAAAGGTGACTTTTGACTAGGTCAAAGATCAATGACTCATCATGTAGGAATCCATGATGATCTCAGGTCAAAGGGCATTGTGACGCGGTTATACATGAGATAAGCTTATGACTAAATCTATGCAGCTTTCTCATAGTGGGTCGGTCCAGCACCTTATACTCTTACAAGTGCCTATGACTTTGATTCGTATCTCTATACCTCATCACTTTGATTCGTATCTCTATACCTCATCAAAGTCATATTGGTCTTACTTCATCTTCACTCCCGCGTCGATGACCGACCAGGGACATTTAGGATAATGTATAAGATATATCCAAGGATACAATTATCACTATGAACATGCAAATGAAATGATAACTAAACGGATCAAGTACAATGACTTGCCCCTAAGGCATAATTTCCAACAAGTGGGGGTAGTCAAAAAATGTTTTAGGTTTTGGAATCTTTTTGTCGAGAGTTTGAGAATGCAGAAAAGGTGGTCAAGGACACGAAAAACAATCTATAAGCTGATGAAGTAGGTAGTAGGAACGAAGGTGATGGAAGTCATTGGTCTTATATGAGATAGAAGAAAATTTATTTGGATTTGTTGACTAAAAACCTTTCTGAGTTCTCAAAGAACATGAAAGCCATTGTATCTAAACAGACAGTGAATGTTGATGGTCAAGAGGAAGTAGTTAACATTGAAGCATGTTACGAAGCTCTTCATGGTGACAAAGCCGTGAAGGGTGGTGGTGGTGATGCATTTGATGAGTTGGTTCAAGCAAACCTTAGCACATGCAAATGATTTCTACTCTTCAGTCCCTATATCATGAATGTATGCCTTTTTGCTTCGCTTATCTACAGTTACACTTGTATTTAACATTCAATTCAATTAATAAGTATAGGGAAAACATGGTACGATTTCTGCTCATCAATAGACATAATGTATTCATAACTAGGAAGCAATGTACTTGTAGGGCACGAGACCTGACTGGTAGCCTATGTCAACATGCCATTTGTGCATTATATCATGCTCAAGTTGATCCAGTCACACAAATTTCAACTTTCTACCACGAGGACACATACTTAACTCGTTATAGAACCAAGTTACAACCTGTTAAAGGCAAAGGATTTTGGAAACTTGATCAGTTCTAGCCCATGGAAACACCTCCACTGTGCATCCTACCTGGTAGACCTACTAAGAAGAGGAAGTGGGCAAATGAATCTGAGAGGAGAAAGAACAGAGCAAGTGGTGAGAAGGACAAGAGTTTCCCCAATATGGGCACAAATACTGATCTTCCTCCATATCCTCCTGAGAAGATGTCAAAAAGGGGATCGACTGGTATATGCAGCATTTGTCATCAATAAGGCCATAATAGAGCCACATGCAAGCACGTAAGTCCATCATAACCTTAAAATTTGTTGTTGAGCATTTATCACCAAAATACTAATGAAAGACTATTTATGTTTGTTGCACCACATGTATTGCCCTTATTACTTAGTTAGTGCCTCTGAGTTTATGTTCATGTCATTGCCTCCGACTTCATATTTATGTCATTGCATCTAAATCAGATGATTAAACACATGGAAGGCAACAATAGGGGACAAAATGTGGAAAATAAAAATGAAAACTTGTTTGTATTGTGCATGTATTTTTTTTGTTCAGGAAATTATTATGGAATGATGTGCATGATTGGAATCCTTTTATTTCAACTCCTTTCATTGCTTATGTCCATTGCCTTACTAATTATTGATTATTGCTATGAATTGGTACTTGTTTCAGAAAAATGATACCCGCACACAGACTGATGAATCTAATATTAGTACCCAACAATCTCAAACAAGCTCAAAAGCACGTGGTGGACGGGCTTTCTATAAGAGTCGACTTCAAAGTGTTAGAAATTATGCCCTAGGGGCAAGTCATTGTATTTTAAATGTTTATGTCATTTAAAGTATTCTTCATTTAGTTATCATTTCATTTGCATGTTTATAGTGATAACTGTATCCTTGGATATATCTTATAGATTATCCTAAATGTCCCTGGTCAGTCATCTACGCAGGAGCGAAGATGAAATAAGACTAGTATGACTTTGATGAGGTATGGAGATACGAATCAAAGTCATAGGCACTTGTAAGAGTACAAGGTGCTGGACCGACCTACTATGAGAAAGCTACATGGATTTAGTCTTAAGCTTATCTCATGTATAACCACGTCACAATGCCCTTTGACTTGAGATCATCATGGATTCCTACATGATGAGTCGCTGATCTTTGACCTAGTCAAAAGTCACCTTTGACCGGGTGATGATAAAGGCTTAGATCGGGATCAGTGGTTTTTGTTACACCCCTACCAGCCTCACCTTTCAGGTGGCGAGTCAGAGGGATTCCTTTACTTAGTTACATTTCCTTCATTATTAGTTCCATTTAACTTGTATCAGAGTGAGCACAACAAAGCATTTAACCGGTTTGGACAATCTACTATACTAGTAAAAGTAAAATAAACAGAAAATAAAAGTCCCCAAAGGGTTAAGGGTACAGTCGTCCAAAAATAAATACCAAATATATATGTACATTCATCCCAAAATAAATACAAAGTATAATAGGGCATTCCCTATTCTTCAATCAGCACTGATATACCCTACCTCTCCAAAAAGGTACTTCAAACTTCCAACACGACTCCCCTGTGTCACCAAAAGCTTCTGGAGTTCGACAATGGCCCCTAGAGTAACCATCAATACTCATGCACTAAATGTGTTATGTGTATGCATGCAACCATGTATGTATGTAAACACAAAAAGGGTATGTCAAATCCACCACGATATGCAAACAAAAGCATACACAACAACACGTATTCGCATCGTTGGGCCGCCTTACCAAGACAGGACTTGGAATTACCGAATCACATGGCCGTATCCGTTGAGTTACCATATAGGCAGACCCTGGCAGGAACCTTCAGCGCTAGGGGCATAATCACAAGCATGTTCAATATGCATATTTGGCAACACATATACCAAAAACACATACGGCAAGCAACACATACAACAAAACACAAAAGTGTCTGAGTAAAGTGGTTACTACCTAGTGATAAATATATAGTCTTATGATTTTAAGGGTCCCACTAGCTCTCCAACATATTTTTTGACCCTAAATAACACCAAAAGAATTTATTTGAGTATTTTCCAAAAATACCCTTATATTTTTGGTCAAAACTGAGCCCTTTCTTACTTTTCCAGAAAATCCAGTAAACTTGGCCCAAATTCAAACATCTTTAATAAATTCTATAAAAATAATTTTTACATGGAACTAGAGCCATACGAACCATTAAAGTGTCTATATTTCAGGAAAAATATTTCCAGAGACCAAAAGGACACGTATTTTGCCATGTAGCCAACCTTTCACTCTCTGGTTCAGATTCGTCCTGATGCTTCTGAGCCAACTTTAAAAAATTTTATCTCTTAGTAAGAAAATCCAAATGATCCAAAATTATACATCATGGTGAAGCTCAGGAAGTTTAATTTCTACCTGTAAAATTTCAGATTATTTCAAGTTCATTTACTATTTTTAGAATCCAGTTGAAGGTTCGCGTCCAGAATTTCCAGAATCGACAATATGCTTGTTCTTAGGGGTTTCGGGTGTTTTTGAGTTCAGAAAACCAAATCATAAGTTAACCCCATAAAAAATCATGTTTTAAACACATTAAGACCATCAAAAAATCCAAAAAAAGATTGCAATGCCAAGCCCTAACCCCTTGAACGAAAATCACAAGTTCAAGTTTCAAAGGTTCGGGTTTTCGGTGCTTACCCGAATTGGAAGTTGGGTTGATGATCTCAAGAGCTTGGATCTTGTTTTGGCTATGGAGATTTGGCTGAACTCTTCTCTCTCTCCTCTGCAAAAATTTCTTGCTCCCTTGGTTTAGGAGAGAGAGAGCATGTGTATTTAATAAAGGTAAAAGAAATCTGAGTAGTCTAGATTAACTGGAGTAAATTCCTATCCAGTAATTAATAAATTTGATCTGGCTTTTGACTTGTTTCCCAAGAGTTTCCAGAGGATTCTAGAGCAAGACATGTGGCGCATTGATGAGCACAAATCGTACCATATTTTCCCTATACTTATTAACTGAATTGAATGTTAAATACAAGCGTAACAGCAGATAAGCTAAGCAAAAAGGCATACATTCATGACATAGGGACTGAAGAGTATAAATCATTTGCATCTGCTAAGAATGAAAGAATTTGCAGGGTTTTTAAAGAAGAACGTATAGCAGAGCTGATACGATGCTATAGCATTTTGACAGCGAGTCGAAGTGCAATACAAGGAATCACGACTGCTATAAGCAAAGTAAAGGACGCAATGCTATGCGGTATGTTTTCTGACCTTTTTACTCAGATGATTTCATGAATAAAAGAAAAGGGCGCTAATGACAATTAGGTTGCTGATATAACAGAATAGAAGATGCAGAGGATCGAAACTAACAGATTTGGAGAATCCCGTAGAATCAACAGAAGCAATCTACTCAGATCTAGAGATACAATAAATCCCGACGGATTAGGAAAGGCCCAGTTCGTTGTAACTTACGATGCAAGAAAAGCCTGATTATAAAAGGAAATAGCGGAGTCAACCTTAAGAGAGTTGGAGAGCCCTAGAACAAGATTCTATATTTCGGCAGACTCAAGAGAAGAATGAGAGATTTCACAAAAGCACGAGATTTCCAGGACAACCCGAATCCTTCCTGCAAAGACGACGAAACAAAGAAGACGTGGAGTGGTGACGTGACAAAACCTCGACCACGCCGTTGGAAACTCTGTCAAAGCTTTCTGTTTTCCTTCTTTTAATTTAGTTTTCTAATCATTGGTTATTCTGTTAGTGTCTGTTTTGTGTGTCCCTCGTTAGTCATGAACTAATTTTCATATAGCTGGACGAGGATGAGTCCTTAAGTTGTGAATGAACCCAGTTGTAGTTCTTAATTAAATAAATTTGGTTTGCTTATCAATGTTTTAATTACTAGTCGATTAACGAAAGTTAAGGGCTAGATTTGTGGCCCCAGCTTACTGGCAAGGAGTTGGGGTTAGACCTTTGAGAAATAGTGTTTGCTAGCTAGCCCATGCATGGCTTGACCTATTATTGTAGACTTCAGGAATGGGTCTACCTCTCATAACCATAACACCCTGAGCATACAGTAGATCTTACTAGAAATTTTCCATAGGAATATGGAAGGAGTATAGTTAGCATCATATGTATCAAACGCGGAAGCTTCGGTAGATTATAGTGGTGGGTTAACCAAATAACTTTGTAAGTAGTAGCTATGCTGTAGCAATTGCGGAAGTTGTGCAGCATAGATGCTATAGCATTGGGTAGAGCAACTGGGCAATAGGATTGCCGCATGGGGGATGGAAACTGAAAACAAGCGTGCAAGCAAGGTTATACGAGCGAGTACATCAGCCTATGAGTTTCTGTTCACTTCATCTTATTTTTCCCAGGAGTGCAAAAAGCTAAGTGTGGGGGTATTTGATGAGCACAAATCGTACCATGTTTTCCTTATACTTATTAACTGAATTGAATGTTAAATACAAGCGTAACTACAGATAAGCTAAGCAAAAAGGCATACATTCATGACATAGGGACTGAAGAGTAGAAATCATTTGCATGTCCTAAGAATGAAACAATTTGCAGGGTTTTTAAAGAAGAACGTATAGCAGAGCTGATATGATGCTATAGCATTCTGACAGCGAGTCAAAGTGCAATACAAGGCATCACGAATGCTATAAGCAAAGTAAAGGACGCAATGCTATGCGGTATGTTTTCTGACCTTTTTACCCAAATGATTTCATGAATAAAAGAAAAGGGCGCTAATGACAATTAGGTTGCTGATATAACGGAATAGAAGATGCGGAGGATCGGAACTAACGATTTGGAGAATCCCGCAATCAATCAGAAGCAATCTACTCGGATCTAGAGATATAATAAATCTCGACGGATTAGGAAAGGCCCATTAGCCAGTAACTTACAACGCAAGAAAAGCCCGATTATAAAAGGAAACAATGGAGCCAACCCTAGGAGAGTCGAGAGCCCTAGAACAAGATTCTATCTTTCGGCGAGACTCAAGAGAAGAGTGAGAGATTTCACAAGAGCACGAGATTTCCGACAACCCAAAGATCCTTCCCCGTAGTACGACGGAACGAAGAAGACGTGGAGTGGTGACGTGACAGGACCTCGACCACGCCGTTGGAAACTCCGTCAAAGCTTTCTGTTTTCCTTCTTTTAATTTAGTTTTCTGATCATGGGTTATTATGTTAGTGTCTGTTTTGTGTGTCCCTCGTCAATCATGAACTGATTTTCATATGGCTGGACGAGGATGAGTCCTTAAGTTGTGAATGAACCCAATTGCAGTTCTTAATTAAATAAATTTGGTTTGCTTATCAATGTTTTAATTACTAGTCGATTAACGGAAGTTAAGGGCTAGATTTGTGGCCCTAGCTTACTGGCAAGGAGTTGGAGTTAGAACTTTGAGAAACAGTGTTTTCTAGGCAGCCCGTGCACGGCTTGACCTATTATTGTAAACTTCAGGAATGGGTCCACCTCTCATAACCATAACACCCTGAGCATACAGTAGATCTGACTAGAAAGTTGCCATACGAATATGGAAGGAGTATAGTTAGCGTCATATGTATCGAACAAAGAAGCTTCAGTAGATTATAGTGGTAGGTTAACCAAATAACTTTGTAAGTAGTAACTATGTTGTAGCAATTGCGGAAGCTGTGCAGTATAGATGCTATAGCATTGGGTAGAGCAATTGGGTTATTCTGAGTTCAGCCTAACCTCTTACTGATATCTTCTCACGTTTTAACTTATTCTGTTTACTTTTGCTAGTAGCATAATCACAACAACCTCTCAACCCAACATATTTACTTTCGCTTGCATAACTATCATAGCAATCGCGCGTCACTCTTTGGTATCTCAGTCTCTGTGGGACGATAGTCTACTTACACTTTATTACTTGTTCGACTGGTTCACTTGGCATCAAAGAAATCGACCAACAGTGACGCCACTTTGGGCCCACCATGTTACACCCCTACTGGCCTTGCCTTTTCGGGTGGCGGGTTAGAGGGATTCCTTTACTTAGTTACCTTTCCTTCATTATTAGGTCCATTTAACTTGTATCAGAGTAAGCGCAACAGAGCATTTAACCGGTTTGGACAATCTTACTGTACTGATAAAAGTAAAATATACAGAAAATAAAAGTCCCCGAAGGGTTAAGGGTACAGTTATCCAAAACGAAGTACTAAAATAATACATACCGTCATCCAAATATACAAATACAAAAAGTAATAGGGAATTCCCTATTCTTCACTGCACCGCTGGGCCGTACCTTTTCCAAAAAGGTTCTTCTATCTCAAGCACGTTCCCCTGTGTCTACAAGAGCGTCTGGAGTCCGAAACGGCCCCAGTAACCGTCAATACTCAAATACTAAATGTGTAAGGAGTATGTAAGTTACCATGCCGAGATGAAAATATAGAACATGCCAAACACATACCATATATGCATCCAAATCATACCACAGTACAACACATAACACAATCCATGAACCCGCATACCGCCTTACCAAGGCAAACCTCGGTCTCACTGGACTCTCAACCCGTAAAGCCGCCCTCACTAGGCCAACCCCGGACTGAAACTCAACTAGCACAGCCGCCAATCAAGGCTGGCCTCGGACTGATCGACCTCAGCGCTAGAAATCACACAACACTGTATGCATATTTGGCACAACATATACGAGAGAAAAACACACATGGCAATCACAGACGTACAACAAAACACATAAAGATATCTGAGTAGAACGGTTACTACCTGGTGTAGTGAGTACTATCCTTACTCTTTTATTGGGCCCGCTGATTTTCCAAGGGTTTCTTTGACCTAAATATCATTAAAATACACTTTTTCGCATATTTACAAAAATACCACTACGTTTTTCTTTCCAAATCCGAGCCCAACTCAACTTTTCTAGAAATCCAGTGTTTCACCCAACTTGTAAGATTTTTACTAAATTCCACAAATATCATATGTACATGAAACCAGTGCCATTTGAACCATTGAAATGTCTATTTTCCAGGAAAAATGTTCTTAGACTATGAAAGTACTTTTATTTTGGCGTCTTTCTCCCTTTTCACACCTGGGTCATATTTCGACCTGTTGCACACAGATTTAACTTTGCCAATTTATATCTCTCAATTAGTACATAAAAATATGTCGAATTACCTATCAAAATGATGCCCCGATGTCTACTATTTACCTGTAAAAGTTAAGCTCAAACCAACATGTGTCCCAATGTAATCATTACACCGATGCTTGCTTTCTGACATATGACTCTCCAAAGTCTCCTTCTCTTCCTATTTTCCTCAAAAACGCAGAGGATCTTTATCAATCCAGGAAATGTCACACTTCCTGAACCGGGCTTAGTAGTCTGTCTAACTTAGGCTTATTCTCAAGTCTCCATGACCAAAATTCAGGATATTATAGTTTTCATGCAGAGGAATGTGACTGGTCGAGATGGAATTTGTTTCTCACATTTCTTGAGAGATAATATTGGGCCCCTCGATGAGTGAGTTTGAGAAATATATAGCCATACTATGATGGAAAGAAGTTTCCATTTCAATTATTACACTACTCAAGAATCGAGAAAGTAATGGTCAAGAACAGGAAGTTACCATTATCTATGCCTCATCCTTGATTAAATTATCGCGTGACAAAAAGGGCGTGACATGGTTGTATGATAGGTAGTATCGTATCATCGATCCCCATATGAATTGGGTAGTTGCAATGTCTTGCTAGAGACCGCTTGCGACTTGTGGGCTGGTACAGTATTGGCCTACTGCCAATCTCATGTGGGCCTGCAGGGTCACATACAAGAATAGCCCAACACGAGCAATAATGTCCAGATTCATTGAATCTTAGATATGTCTAAGATTTAATAAATACCGTATTTAATCTAAAATGGATATATATATCGAATTCAACAATAATATAATATTATTATTTAATAGAGATTATAATATTATTATATAATATTTGTTTAGTATTTAATTTATCAAATAAATTAAATATCTAAAACAAATAAAGATATTGTATCTCGATTTAATTTTCGAATAAAGATATCATATGTTTGATTTAATATGAATTGAGATATAGTATCTCGATTTAATTAAATAGATAGATATCATATCTCAAATTTAATTTATAGAGATAAATTAAATCAAATAGGATTTTAATTCGGATTAAATAAATAGATTAAATTAGATCTATTGGATGGATTTAATTAATATATTATTTTAATCCAAATTCAAATTTCAAGATTAATAAGGATTAATTTTGAATACATAATACGCCTATTGGGTTTTGAAAAACCTAGGGACATTTTGTAAGTCGTCTTAGAAAAGTCGCAAGAAACCTTAGAGAGAAAAAGCAAGAGATGCAAAAATACTGAAGGCGCTAGCACGCTGCCATCAGTGTTGGAGGCTGCTCATGTGGATACCGGTAGAAGGAGGAGATTCGTAGAGTCGGCTCCTGTTTGATCGAACAAGATCGCACGATGTTTGAGACACACGACGTTCGAGATGCTCACGAGTTCACATAGGTACGGTTCTTTCTAACCTGATTTAAATGCCATTGATAGATCCTCTTATTGGGATTCGTAAAAATTTTAAAGGATGAAATCCTTTTGCTGCGTGTGCGGGATCCCAACACAAAGTGGCATGGGGGTTCGAATTGACGAGGACTCTGGACGTACTGTGTACAATGTAAGCAATTACTCTTTGCTTAAGTTGTGTCATTTTTCAATTGCAAAGTTAACCTTTTGCCTTTTTATTACAACCTCGTTTGAACCAACAACTTGTCCTACATGAGGGCAACGCTGCAGAGTACATGGAGGAACATGAAGACCTTGAAACAAGATTCCTAATCCTAAGTAAGGCCACAATGCGAACCACAAGGAGCATGAGTTCATCTTCACAGAGCATAGGCACTCAGACAATCCAGTATCACAGTGATGGATCAAGAGTCCCCATTCCTTGTGACCTGCCATTCAAACATCCTGGATCAAGTGTGGCGGGGGCAACATGCTATAACAAGATCACAACTTCTACAACATAAGCAATCGACCAGTCACAGTTCTCCAACTACGAAGAAGACCATTGCAAGAAGAGGAAGGGGAGGTGGCTAATTGTAGTTCTTGTCATTTCTTTCATTCACTACCACTTCATGTTAGCATGTTTTGGTTTATTTTGTAATATGCACTGTTGGATAAATTATTGTCCAGTACTTGTTCCTTTAAGATTAACCTCTTTTGTTGCAAAGAGATAATTATGATTTACTTTTTGGCCATGCCATTGTTGGCATTTAATATTGGCATTGTTAGGTTTCTATTTTGCCAAGTGACTATTGCTTGCATAAATTATGATGTCCTTGTTGCCACTACATATTGCCCTTTATGGATGATGCCAAGTATACAGTTAATTCAAAAATTGCAATGCTTTTGTTGCTGTAACACCCCAAATTTTGGACACTGAGAAGTGAAAATAAGCCTGCAATAGGCTGACGACTAGGCCCAGTTTGGGAAGAGTCCCAAGAAGGTCGAGGCATAGGAAGCCTCTCTGGGACTAAGCAATTCGGCCATACGGGTCGGTAGACCTAGTATACTGAAGCCGTGGAACTAAGGTGCTAATGTAAAATGGGCACAAAATATGTATACGGTGTAAGTCTAGTCAGAAAAGATACCGCCCAACTATGTCCTGAGGTATAGGACACTTAGTTGAGCAAAAATATGCCAGTACAGGTAAGTATACGGCATTTTCAGCGTACTCATGGGAGCCTTGCGTTTTTGAAGCAAACAAGAAGGGAAGAGAGAGAAAAGGTGTATCTGGACCCAGAAGGGAAGGAAAAGTTAGTAGTAGTAGTGCTACGTCAGACATGTGGCATTTCGGGGCCAAAAGTTGGATTACCGGGTAGCACGCATTACGAGGTAAGGTGGGACCGACAACCGGGAGCTGAGCGGGGCTAGATAGGGCTTTCCGGAGTCGGGCCTAGGCCCAGGATACTGATAGGGACAAAATTCCAGTGGGCCCAGAGGAGAGAGAAAATATCTTGCTATGTAATTATGAAGAGAGAGAATGTCACATCAAGTCATCATGAAGAGAGAGAAAGAATAAAATAATCTGGATTAATCTAGACCACATATTTGAATCTGATGTGACAAGGTGAAGGACAAGTAATTATGACTAATTATGGCATATCTTGGGCAGATTTCGTGGACCCCACTGCCTTGGAAGAAGAACGACGCAAAATGACTATTTTGCCCCTACATCTTAAACCTACAACTAAGGCCACCTAGGGGCAAAACTGGAACCCTATTTTTTGGCATTGGAATGCGTCATTTTCTGCACATGGAAGACCCTAGAAGGCTTCTAGAAGATCTGATTTTGTGGGCCCCATGCTTTGGAAGATGAACAAGGCAAAATGACCAATTTACCCCTAACCCTTAAACCTACAACTAAAAATATCTAGGGGCAAAATTTGGAACTTGGGGCCTATAAATAGGACACTCCCTTGGCCATTTTCTGCTGCCTATTTCGTGCTCAAGGTGAGGGAGGAAGGATTGGGCAGCAAGGTCTTGGTCCAAGGAGAAGAAGAAGGTCATACGCAACCGACATTCCGAGGTAAGTTCCCTAACCGGCAACCTAGCTACTCTTGCTTCTGCCCTGAGGTGTTTTCGTGGAGTTTAAGTAGGATTTTGGTATTTTTGATGTTTCCAATGATTCCAGAGGGAATTTTTGTGTAGGGTTAAGTTGGATCACTCCGTTTGAAACCCTAAATCTTCTTATACGCAAATCTGCCAGTTTTTACGGTTTCTGGGCAGCAAATGGAAATCGGTAGTTTTAAAATAGTAAATGAGGTCTAAATACTTTTAAATTTTACATGGTGAAATTATACATCCTAAGGATGATTTTGATATAATATTTTGTGTCATTTGGAATTTCCAACCGAGAGATCTTTTAAGTTGAAAATGACCTAAAAACCTGGACTCTGTCTCAGACCAGTGGCTAAGTTTTGAGAATCTGAGAAGGATTCGAACCCATATGACTTTGTGGATTATTTTTGTGGTAAAATATACATCCTAAGGGTTCTAAGGCCACTGATCTCATGTCGATATGAGTTTTCTAGAATTTATTAAAAATTGACGAAGTTGACTCAGAGTTTCTGGAAAATTCTGGAGTTAGGCAAAATTTATGGAACTTGAAGTGAAGTTTGTTCTTAAAAGCATGATATTTTTCTGTATCTAGGGTGTTTGCACGTGTGGATCATATTTTCAAACACCAAGGGAAGAGTTTGCTATTTTCGAGGCGTGCCAGGTAGTAACTGTTGACTTGCATACTCTATGTTGCTTTTGCATGTATGTTTTATCATGATGTAGGAGATCGGGCTGCTGTGCCTATTGGACTGCGTGTCCTTAGGTTTCTCATGCAGTACCGAGATCGGGCTGTGTTGCCTCTGCTGCAATACCGAGATCGGGCTGTAGTACCTATTGGACGGTGTGTCCTTAGGGTTTCTACTACAGTACCGAGGGCATGTAGGATCGGGTTGCGGTACCTATTGGACTGTGTGTCCTTAGGGTGTTGTTGCAGTACCGAGGTATGTGGGGTAGGTGGAGCCTATATGACTGTGTGTTTATAGGTGTCCACTGAGGCCCTAGGGTAGGTAGTTAGGGTCGGCCGCCCTAGCTACTGAGGCCCTTTGCGCGCTGTTCCGAGGGGCTTGTCTTGACCAGGCGGTCCTGCGGAGTTGCTACATGTCAGTCTGTTGTGACAGAGGCAGGTTTATTTGTACTTCCTGATTATGATTGGCATTGCATGCACTGTATACATATTGTTTATGAGTCTAACAGTTACTGTGGGATTCAACTTTGAACTCCAGTCTAGATCAAAAGGATACGGTGTAAGGTAGTAGTGGCTGGAAGGCTTGAAGAAGGTAGGGCTTGGTGCGGAAAGACGATGTAGCAGAGGATGCCCAATTGCTTCTCGTACCTCTATAATTGGGATGACTGTACGATTCATACTCTCTATCTTGTATTTTTTTTTGGACGATTGTACCCTTAACCCTATGGGGATTATTTTATGTAACTATTTGTATCTTTACCAGTATATTGTGAGTTGTCCAAACCGATCCAATGCTCTGCCGCGCATACTCTGGTATATGTTTTAAGTGATAAATTAACAAAGGAAAGGTAATAAGCGATGACGATCCCTCTAACCCGCCACCCGAAAGGGCGAGGCCGGTAGGGGTGTAACAGTTGCCATTTCATATTCCCATTGCTATGTTACTTGTTCACTTGCTTTAACATTTTAGGTGTTATTTAATTTCAACATCTATATGGATGATTAGTCTATTGCTTCTTCTTCATTTCGGCGATATTCTCTAATGCAAACTTAAAACCTAGTACTTACATATGGCTTACACCTATCCAACTTATTCAAGTACTTTTATTCATTTTCTTGAACATATTGTTAGTTCTCTGTGTTTTGATGATAACTGACAATTGTAAACTTAAATAGAGTTAATGGTTAAGTTAAAAATTTTTGAAACTTGTTCAAACTTAACCAATAACTTACTTGTCAAGACTAAACTCGAGTTTAGAGCTGCCAAATTCTAGTTAACACTAGATAGAGAGTTAGTCAAGTCATTTAGACTCTGATTGACTCGAATGTCTAAATGAAAACTTGAGTTTGAGCTTAGCCAAGAGTTTCTGAAAGATTTTATTTTTAAGAAACCCAAGCCAGTCTTGGTCAAACTCAAGTTGGTGCTTGGCTGAGAGTTTTCAAAGCTTTCTCTTCTTTAAATCAAACTCGAACCAGTTATGGTTAACTCGAGTTTGTGCAAGGCCGAGAGTTTTTACAATATTCTGAACTTAAAGTGACTTGAGCCTAATCTTGAAAACTCCAGTTAGATTTTGTGGACTTAAACTTATTTTGAAATTAAAGAAGTCCTAAACTCGAGTTAGTGACTTAATGACTCGAGTTTGCACAAGCTCAAAATGTTTTCAAAATGCTATCGTGAAGCTTATTTCAAAAGAAGATGTAAACTCAAGTTATGTACTTGAGTTAAACATTTCAAACCTGAGTTTCAATCATACAGAGACATCTTCATTTAAACTTCAACTCTATTTTCAAAGAAGATGACAATATAACTCGATCCTAAAATGTTAAACTCGAGTCATGCACTCCATATTTCTTAAATAAACTCGAGTGTTAGGCACTTTTGTTTTTGAAAGCTCTTTGTCTATATTTGTGAAATCTTCATGTATGATCTATATACTTCGTATCATCTCTCATTACTATTTTTAACTATGTTTAGTCAAGTTGCTAATGAGTTTCAGATGATTAAATGAGTGTTTAAATGAAGATTAGTCATAAAGCAAAAGATGATGTCAGATCATTAAATGCTGGTCCAAAAAACAAAGCTGAATTTGGAAAATCTTTCTCTCGCACATTCCAAAGATTTTAAAGATTTCTTTCCTCATTTAGAAGATTGATCTCTCAATGAATATATCTCAAGGAATGTCAACAAACAATATCTGGCCACATTAGATGAATCAAAGCTTCAAAGAAAATGCACTTGGTTTGACCTAACAACTCTATTAATGACTTCAACAGTCTCATTAATATCTTCAATGGTCATTAAATGTTTCCTTCACATATAAGCTGAAGCATTCAACTCTCAACAAGAACAAAAAAAAAATAGAAACAAAAAACGATCAAAAAGATCAAAGTACATTTATTGTTTCTCTCATCTCGTATAGTATCTTTTGATACTCGAACTTCGTGTTTATTCATCTACTCTTTTAGAGAGAACATTATTGATTATCATTTATTGTAAGAATCTCAAATCGTGGGACTTGGAGATTGGGTTATCAATTTACAACTTGTAAGGGGGAGTATAACCTAGGGAGAGGATAACTTCGAGTACAGAGTGTGTAACGATTGAAAGGATAGTGAAAAATCCCAAAGAGTTTGAGGACTGGACGTAAGTCAAGAGTTGAGACCGAACCGGTATAAATCTTCTGTGTCAAGCTTTCTCTCCCTCTCTCTGTTATACTCTGTTTTAATGCACCATTTCTAGGAATCTTAGAAAGTTTTTAAAATCCCCAATTCACCCCTTCTTGGGATATTCTGACATTTACACATATGCCTTGCACCTAGTATTTAACATATCCTATCTTTAGCCCTTTCCAGTGACACCCAACTTGGGGATGCATGACATAAATTCCTTCCGACTATTTACTTCATTACTTACAGTGGCATCAACTATTTACACATTTGCAAATGCCAAATTTTCCACTCCATACAAATAACTTTAACAATTCAGACAATGCTAACAAATTAAACAAACCAATACAAATACAACATTCGATCACATCCCAATTCCATATCACTTACTGTCTCAATAGTTTTCAAGTTTTCAAACCAAAAGCTTTTCCCCACCATACCACTTACATTTAATCTTGGATTACATCCCTAAATCCTCATAAATTAATGCAGCAATAAAACTAAACATAACAACCAAGTCATGAAACAATGCACAAAAAGCTTGCTTCAATTTCCTTTCTTTCTTCCTCATGTTAACATAAATGGTGTCTATGTCATCTTCAATGTATCCTCGCAAGTCCTCCATCATCCATTCTCCTTAGTCCCACATTCCCGTCATTCAAATTCTTCATCTGTCCCAAGAGCTCATTTATCACCTCTTTCACCCTTCCCCCATTTTATCGTCATGCCATTTGAAAAAACCACACCCCTTCCCCGTACATTGAAATCAGTTAAACAAATGCCTCCCAAATCATTCGACTGGACAATACTGTTGGTTATGATTAGTTTTGATGATGTCTTATATGGATGTCATTATTGAAAGCAAAAAGATTGAGTAATATAGTTATCTCCTACATTGACTAACTACTATGTTTAATGTAGATTAGTTCAAGTTGAATCATAGAGATTAATCAAGAAGAAGAGGAGATATTGAAGAAGGTATAACTTGCTAAGAATGATGAGTCCAAGTTGAATGACAAAGAATAATCAAGAGAAGAGAAGAAAGAAAGAGTTGGATTATGAAGAATAATTAAGATGGGAGATTAAAAAGGAAGAATTTGCTGAATGGAATGAGAATATAATTATTCAAGTGCTTATATTGATGCTAGAAGGCTCGAAGATCATATGGAAGTTTGAATGGCTTAATTCAGAGTTAAAACAAGCAAATATAAGGTTTAGGACGAGAAAACTCGAGGTTTGAGTACAAACCTCGAGGTTTGAGTGCCTTCAACATTTTTGGTGTCTCGGACCAGCAAACCTCGAGTTTCCAAGTGAAAACTCAAGTTTGCAACTGAAACCTCGAGGTTTCAAGCAAAACCTCGAGTTTTCAAGATCGATCAACTCGGTCTACTCGTTTCACGTTCGCTCGGGCGACATCTGGTAATTTGATGATATCTCTTAAACCAGAAATCAGATTAAAGTGAAATCAGTTGCATATGAAACGAGACTTCCAATGCGTTATTTTAATATAAAATGCAAACCCAATGAAGTTCAGATCAAGGAGCTATGAATTGTGGAAGTTGACAGTGAAATTCATGCCACACAGCAGACCAAGCTTCAATGTGTTGAGTGTATCTCACAAACTACAAATCCGATTGAGCTGAAATTAGTGGCATATGAAAATAAACTCACAGAGCTTTCCATCGAGAGTTGAATGGACCAAAACAAAGTTCAGACCAAGGAGATATGTCCCTCGAAAGTTGACAGTCAGTTCAGGACGTTGCAAAAACGCTGGTCAAGAACAGTCTTCATTCATCGGATCATAACGGACATAATACAATGAGTTTGGAGCTGATTCTTCTTGCATTGGATTCTTACCTCAAGCTTGGACATGTACACTTGAGTTTGAAATTGGCCAAGAATTTTCCAAGTTTTCTGAACAAAGCAAAACCTCCAGGTTTATGGGAAACCTCCAGGTTTGAGCTCAAAGGGTATTTTCTCAAGTTTCTCAAAATTATGAGAAACCTCGAGGTTTCTGGACAAACCTCGAGGTTTGTCAAGGCGAGAGGTTCTGCATTTTTCCAAGTTTTCAAAACATCCAGGTTTCTCTCAAACCTCCGGTTTCGCCATCTAGAGAGCAAACGACTTTTCTCTCGGTTTTTGAAAACCTCCGTGTTTCCAGACAACCTCCAGGTTTGTGTTTGGCGCAAAAACTCGAATTTCCACTTTTGACAAACCTCTACGTTTTGACGAAACCTCCAAGTTTGGGCAAACAGAGAGCAAATGACTTTTTTCTGGTTTTGAAAACCTCCAGGTTTCTTCGCGACTTTAGAATTTCAAATCTGACGAATTTGCAATACCTTCTTGTTTGATCTTAATACTTCCTATAATTAATCTCTAATATTCCTAGATATGTTTAACCACTTTATTGGTGAGTTTCCGAGATGCATTAGAGAATGTACATTGAAGGTTTAAAGCAAAAGCAAAAGTGATGTCGACATAAATGCAAACCCAGAAAGTTGCATTCTTTTGGGTAATCCTTCTGCACACGTTTAACAAAGGATTAAAGATTGCTTTCCACATCCAGTAGCTGCTATTCCAACGGATTTATTTTCAAGAAGTCAACTCTGAACTTCTGCACAGCTGGATTAAGTGAAGATTAGAGAGAGAAGAGGACCAAAGCTTAACCAAAACCTTGTCTAATGAAGGGAATGGTTATATTGAAGATTACAACGGTCATATATTGATCTCTACCTATAAAAGAGGACAGATTCAAGCAGAAAAATGAAGAGACACAAGCTTACATCTTCAACATGCTAATACTCGCTTTTTCACATCATTTACTCTCTTTTTTCATGTTTAGACAAGCTTAGAGAGTGAAGTGATTTGTATTGCTCTTCGAGTGTTTTTTCATTCACTTCTAAGAGAGAAGATCTATTGTAATCATTCTATCCTTAAGAGTTACTCAAGATCGGGTGATCTTGAGTGGGAAACACATTGTGTTGATTACGGCTTGTAAGGGAGTGGATCTAGTGAGAGGATTACTTCAAGTACAGTGTGTAATCAAGCGAATACGATTACGATTTGTAAGGGGGTGTGAATCCTAGTGAGAGGATTACTCCAAGTACAAAATGTCTAATCAAGTTGAAAGAAGATAGTGGATTGAAAATCTGAAGTGGAGTTTGAGGACTGGACGTAGGTCAAGGATTGAACCGAACCAGGATAAATCTCAGTTTGCATATTCTCTTCTTTTATCTCTTATATTTCCAGCATAATCATTTGAATTTCTAACTATTGGTTTATGTATCATTACTATCATACATACTACATTTACTGAGATGCGAAAAGTTTTTCAAAGTAACTAAAGTTTTTATTATTCACCCAATTCACCCCTCTTTGGGTTCAAATTTCCAGTTCTTACATTTGGTATCGAGAGGTCTCTTGTTTAAAGGATTTAACTGTCTCAAGAGTTTCAATGGCTGATTTTGGGTGTTCCTCGTTTTCGAAGGTTTTGATTATACCATTCCACCATCTTTCAAAGATATTGATTTTTGGTTTTGGAAAGCTAGAATGACTAGTTTTATCAAATCAACTGATTTTGATATGTGGAATGTTTTTATAAGTGTTTTTGATTTCAAGCCAAGAAAGGATTGGACAGAAAAAAAAATGTTTTCGTTGAACATTAGAGCAATGAAAATTCTTCATGATGCTTTAACCGAAAATGATTTTGAGAAAATCAAGTTTTGCTCTAGTGCTAAAGAAATCTGGGATACTCTTGATTCTATATATGCTTCTAACAAGTATGTGGAAGTTGAAAGTGTTGACAGTGCATTTCAAACTATAAGTTGCGTATCCACAATCGATGAACAATTGGAAGTGGAGAATGAAGAAGGAGAAATCATCGAATACTTCCATGATCCAGTCAACACAAAAGAACAAGAGGAAGAGGATTCCCAGGAAGAGCTCATGGACGATTATGATCAATCATTATCCAGAGCTCAAGATATACATGTGGTAAACAATTCCAATTCTTCTTGTGTAGATAAGAAAAATGATTTCAAACAGTTGTATAAAATTGTTTTTCAACCAATCATTGATTCTAATTTGAAAAGCAAGAATGTTTTGAAACAAAATGCTGGAAAATTTATTGGGAAGAATGAATGTTCAAAAGAAGATTATTTAAAGTTTTACTCTAATGACCAAAGACAATACTTGCAAAAATGTTCATAGTAAGCATCATTCTATTATTTGCAATTATTGTCGAAAATCTGGGCATATTTCTCATACATGCTATATTAGGAGAAATTCTAATGTGAGAAATAAATTTGTTTGGGTTCCTAAAGGACAAGCAAGGTCCAATACTAACTATCAAGGACCCAAGTATAAGTGGGTACCAAAATGTCCATCTAGTGCCTTGTGTGTGCAGATTGATTCCAAAAAGAATGGACATCAAGGTATAGAGAAGATGAAGAAGAAGCCAAGAGTTTCTCATGCACCATTGAAGAAGATCATAGCATCTCTATCAAGCAAGAGAACTCTCAGGGCACCCATTGCTGAAATTACAAAGCTGAATCAAAAAAAGCAATGGTTACAAGCAAGAGAACTATGTTCCACCTCAAGAACAAACTACCATAGAGTACCCTTCAACTATGTTGAGGAGAACAAGAAAAGGAGAATCTCTCAAGTAGCTAACAGAAGACTCTTGAAGTCTATATCTTTTGAGAGACCTTTGCAGACACCTTTAGGAAGACATGCGAATAATCAATGCGACAGAAAGAGGCAGTGGGTAAGCAAAGTCAATCTTCCCAGTACCTAAGGCTAAGGTATACAATGGTAAAACCTCCTATGCTATCATCTGAAATTTCTTTGAGGTTTTATATCTTGTAGCCTTAGGAATGAGCATTGCAACTATTTACTTTAAAATTGGGTTCTCACATCTTGATTTATTTTTGAAAGAGATTGCAATGTTCAATAGGTTTAACTCTTTATGCATATATGATGATTTGAAAAGAAAGCATTTCTTTTACACATAAACTCATGTTTAATTCACTTTGCTTAGTTGTTCTGAATTAATTATATTTATAAAAGCATATGAATTTTGGTTCCTACAAACTAACGATGATTGGATCCAAGGTTGGATACCAAGAAAGAAAAAGATTTATATGGTTTTGTAGGATCAAAGGAAGCTTCTCAAGAATGTAACATAGAGAAATAATCCAAGTCTTGAGAAAGCTAAACAAGCTATGCTTACTATTGATGGTGAACACCGAAAAAGGAGTTATCTACACCAATCCATCTCAACCAAACAAGCTTCTATGAGGACAAGAGGAATTACGGTGATATCTAATCCTTACCCCATATTGTGATTATATGAAATTCATTTTTGGGTAATGAATACTTGTCCATCATTGCATTCCTTTAGCAATCAATCATTTATATTTTTCAAAATGTTTTCAGATTGCTAAATTGACCATAAATGAATTTGCTAGTGAATTTTTGATAATCAAACAAGTGAATTCGTGCATAACTTTTTGAGTTTATGTTCTTTGGAATGCACAAGTCTAAAATTTGTTTGGATTCCAATTCACTCTGTGATATGAAAATGCATACACATGTTTTGGAAAATATTCATACTTTGATTGCATTTAAATGATGTTTCAAAATTGAAAGTTAATATTACATATTGAATCTGTTGGTTATGCTTCAAATCTGTCCATTAAAGTTTTCTGTCATTCACATATTGATCTTTGGTATTTAATGTGATGCTTGAACTCCTTATTATTTATTCTCTAACTGTTGGATCTCATGTCTAACAAGTTGATCATCTATGAGTTTCAAGTTTATCTCCTATAAAAGAATTCAATTTGTGAAGGGTTATGCCTACTGCATAAATTCTTATTGGTCAAGTTATTCAAAGCTTTATGAATATTCGTTATTGCATTAAATCTTAATGCATTATCCATTAGTGAAATAACTTACTAGGATGATATTTTGGAACTCTAGTCATTTGAACTAATGTGCATGTGCTTCATTATCCATGAATCCTAGTAGTCTTTTTGTTACTCAAATTCATCAACTTTGTCTTCATCTATTTTTTGAGTAACTATAGCCATGTATCCAAATTCTTGCCTTGAATGTTCACATATTTCAAGACTCTATTGTAAAAGGAGTTGACCAAAATGTTCTGTTGTTGAATACAAAGAACATGGGCAAATAGAATAAACCATTTCAGTGGCTATGTCTGCAAGTTTTGCGACATCACTTGAATGACATCCCATCACTAGCAAGAGGCTTAGACCAAGATGATAAGGAGCATGCTAGCTTGATGAGAAGCTATGAGCAGAAACTCATTTTGAGATCCTTTACAAAGCTCATTTGGAATTTCTGCTTCTAAGATGCATTCAAAGCAATTGGTGGTTATGAAAACTCATCCTCCTGAAGCTCATTCACAATTAGGAGAGACTCAATATTGATTTCATCATCAGATATTGGCTAGCCAGTGATGCATCTATAGATTACAAATGATTATGACTCAAGTAATTATGATATTACTTGAGTGAGGTATTGTATTTTGAAATAATGTTCATATATCATAATCATTTCTCTGCTCTCTCATAACTCTTCGGGCTAACTTGATTTTATTCATTCAAATTTTATTTCATGAAGCTTAGCCTAAGCAAACTCATTTTTAAAATGATCCTTATGTTTTAAACGTTTTTATCATCATGAAAAACATAAGTGATTTCTTCATACCAATTTCAAGTCCACTAAGGTGAACTTAAAAATTCTTGATTCTAAGATACCATGTTGCGAGCAAAAATATTTCCGACCTCATAACATTTGGTGTCACATTATTATTTGGTATCATGGAAGGGAACTTCACATTTTAGTCATGCATTCATTAAGGGGAGCTTCACATTCATATGTGTTTCATACTCTATAAGCTCTTCTCCTTTATTTGAAGAAAATCCTTTTAAAGCATACTCATCTACATTCACTATGTTTTATTAGTTTTGATGATGAGTTAATATCATATTTCCCTTTCACTATCTTAATTTGAAAATATCATATAGAAAGGAATATGTTGATTGCACTAATAATTCTCCCTTGCAAGAAAATTTTACAATTGTGGCAGGAGAATTCGGGGTGTGCAAGAACTTGGATGGTTATACTCTAAAAAGGAAGAGAAAAAACTCTTGAATCCGGTAGAGATATGTTTTACGAAGAGTTCAATAAATTAAAGGCAAAAGGACTGAAGCGGAGAATCTCCTTCAACAACCAAGCTAGCAAATGGACTTCATCGATTATTCATCAATTTGCAAAACCAACATGAGCATTTCTAAACTCTACATTTTTATATTCAAGTAGAAATTTGCACATGTTTGGTATCTATATGCTTAAATTGTGAAAGTCATTCTTGAAAACCTCTTCAAGTTCTTACAAATTTATTTTCATAAAAAAATTCCAAATTGCTTCATATTTAGAATGAAAACACTTTCAATCGGGAGAGAAAATTAGTTCTTTGACTATTTCTAATCTGGTTTCATATTTCTCTCTTTAAACATTTCCTCTTTACTTCAACTTTTTGCTAATGACAAATAAGGGGGAGAGAATGGCAAGAAAAATATGTTGCATCTAATGTATTTTCATATTCTAACATATTTTTCTTATAGTTTTTGCCATCATCAAAAAGGGGGAGAATGTTGGTTATGATTAGTTTTGATGATGTCTTATATGGATGTCATTATTGAAAGCAAAAAGATTGAGTAATATATTGAGTAATATAGTTATCTCCTACATTGACTAACTACTATGTTTAATGTAGATTAGTTCAAGTTGAATCATAGAGATTAATCAAGAAGAAGATGAGATATTGAAGAAGGTATAACTTGCTAAGAATGATGAGTCCAAGTTGAATGACAAAGAATGATCAAGAGAAGAGAAGAAAGAAAGAGTTGGATTATGAAGAATAATTAAGATGGGATATTAAAAAGGAAGAACTTGCTGAATGGAATGAGAATATAATTATTCAAGTGCTCATATTGATGCTAGAAGGCTCGAAGATCATATGGAAGTTTGAATGGCTCAATTCGAGTTAAAACAAGCAAATATAAGGTTTAGGACGAGAAAACTTAAGGTTTGAGTACAAACCTGGAGGTTTGAGTGCCTTCAGCATCTCTGGTGTCTCTAGACTAGCAAACCTCGAGTTTCCAAGTGAAAACTCGAGTTTGCAACTGAAACCTCGACGTTTCAAGCAAAACCTCGAGTTTTCAAGATCGATCAGCAACTCGGTCTACTCGTTTCACGTTCGCTCGGGCGAAATCTGGTAATTTGATGATATCTCTTAAACCAAAAATCAGATTGAAGCAAACTCAGTTGCATATGAAACTAGACTTCCAATGAGTTATTTTGATATAAAATTCAAGCCCAAAGATGTTCAGATCAAGGAGATATGAATTGTGGAAATTGACAGTGAAGTTCACGCCACACGTCAGACCAAGCTTCAATGTTTTGAGTGTATCTCACAAACTACAAATCCGATTGAGCTGAAATCGGTGGCATATGAAAGTAGACTCACAGAGATTTCCGTTGAGGTTGAATGGACCAAAACGGAGTTCATACCAAGGAGATATGTCCCTCGAAGTTGACAGTCAGTTCAGGACGTTGTAAAAACGCTGGTCAAGAACAGTCTTCATTCATCGGATCATAACGGACATAATACAATGAGTTTGGAGCTGATTCTTCTTGCATTGGATTCTTACCTCAAGCTTGGACATGTACACTTGATTTTGAAATTGGCCAAGTATTTTCCAAGTTCTCTAAACAAAGCAAAACCTCCAGGTTTATGGGAAACCTCCAGGTTTGAGCTCAAATAGTGTTTTCTCAAGTTTCTCAAAATTATGAGAAACCTCGAGGTTTCTGGACAAACCTTGAGGTTTCTCAAGGCAGAGAGGTTCTGCATTTTTCCAAGTTTTCAAAACCTCCAGGTTTCTCTCAAACCTCCAGGTTTCTGCCATCCAGAGAGCAAACGACTTTTCTCTGGTTTTTGAAAACCTCCAGGTTTGTGTTTGGCGCAAAAACTCAGAATTTCCACTTTTGACAGAAACCTCCAGGTTTGGGCAAACAGAGAGCAAACGAATTTTCTCTGGTCTTGAAAACCTCCAGGTTTCCAGAAAACCTCCAGGTTTCTTCGCAACTTTAGAATTTCAAATCTGACGAATTTGCAATACCTTCTTGTTTGATCTTAATACTTCCTATAATTAATCTCTAATGTTCCTAGATATGTTTAACCACTTTATTGGTGAGTTTCGATGACAGATTAGAGAATGTACATTGAAGGTTTAAAGCAAAAGCAAAAGTGATGTCGACATTAAATGCAAACCCGTAAAGTTGCATTCTTTTGGGTAATCCTTCGCACATGTTTAACAAAGGATTAAAGATTGCTTTCCACATCCAAAAGAGCTGCTATTCCAACGGATTTATTTTCAAGAAGTCAACTCGAACTTCGCACAACTGGATTAAGTGAAGATTAGAGAGAGAAGAGGACCAAAGCTTAACCAAAACCTTGTCTAATGAAGGGAATGGTTATATTGAAGATTACAACGGTCATATATTGATCTCTACCTATAAAAGAGGAAAAATTCAAGCATAAAAATGAAGAGACACAAGCTTACATCTTCAACATGCTAATACTCTGTTTTTCACATCATTTACTCTCTGTTTTTCATGTTTAGACAGCTTAGAGAGTGAAGTGATTTGTATTGCTTTTCAGTGGCTTTTCATTCACTTCTAAGAGAGAAGATTTATTGTAATCATTCTATCCTTCTGAGTTACTCAAGATTGGGTGATCTTGAGTGGGAAACACATTGTGTTGATTACAGCTTGTAAGGGGAGTGAATCCTAGTGAGAGGATTACTTCGAGTATAGAGTGTGTAATCAAGCAGTGCACTGATTACATTTTGTAAGGGGGAGTGAATCCTAGTGAGAAGACTACTCCAAGTACAAAACATCTAATCAAGTTGAAAGAAGATAGTGGATTGAAAATCTCAAGTGGAGCTTGAGGACTGGACGTAGGTCAAGGATTGGACCGAACCAGGATAAATCTCGGTTGCATATTCTCTTCTTTTATCTCTTATATTTCCAAAGATAATCATTTGAATTTCTAACTATTGGTTTATGTATCATTACTATCATACATACTACATTTACTGAGATGCGAAAAGTTTTTCAAAGTAACTAAAGTTTTTATTATTCACCCCCCTCTTGGGTTCAGCCGGTTCTTACAAATACGCCTCAGAAATGCAATCACAACAATGAATTTTGAAGATTTACACTTACATGTTGATTGTTTTTGCATCAAAAGAATCTCCTACCTGGGTTTTGCACAATCCATGACGTATATAGCCTTGCAACCACGCCACAGTAACACATCATTGATGCATGAGGTTCTCCAACGTCTCTGTGAACACGAGGTTGCATTGCCGTCCTCCTCGTCCTTGTCGATGTTGTAAACGCTGTCGACTCACTTGTCCCTCTTCTCTGCTCCGTTGCTATGTGTTGGATGACATTAATCGTCGATAGCCTTCACCATTTAAACACTCATGTCTAATCACTTTAACCTAACATAGTCAGACCTCATTTGACCCGCATGTAAAATCCTACGTGGCTGTCTGATAAGTATATATTTTATGATTAAATAGGTGTATATTTCATGAGAATTAGCTATATTTATTAATATTATACGCCTATTTAATTATCTTTTATAAACTTTTCCATCATTGAATCAAACTTAGGATCAAAGAATAAATTGACACAAAATCTACTCATATCCTATTTTTATTGTGCAGGAGATATTATATGAAAGAGAAGAGACAAAAATCATATGGAGCTTGCAACCATAAATTAAATAAAAGGAATAAAGACGTGGACCCCACATGCTATAAAGTAAACTTAGATCCTAAGCTTGGTGATTAAACTTGGATCCTAAGTTTGGTGATTAATTAAGAGGAAGAGACCTAAATTATAAATAGAGAGGCGAGACACGCACAAAGAAGGAGATCACGAAGGAGAGGATCGAGAGACGCAGAACGAGGAAGGAACGAAGAAGCAGAAAAGTAGTGGCTAAGCGTTTCAGTTCTCTTCATCATCTCCACGGAAGGACGGAAGGATTGTGGAGGCGACGGAGAAACTTTCTTTCCTCTCTCTCCTTATTCTTTGAACCTAAATTCTTATCTTTTTGTTATGGATTTTATTAGAGCCATGTGTGGCTAGTTGGTTTTGCAACCTAAAGGACCTATGAACTTGTGGGTGAATTTGATTTTGTTTTCATTATTTAGTTAAATTTGATATTAATTTTGGTTACTTAATCTTGGTTAGTTTTATCTATTTAGTGATTGGCCATCATTGAATATGATTTTGAGCATTAGGATTTACCTTGACGAAGGGGATTTTAATTAGGCCCTGAAATTAAGTAATATGGGATTAGATTACGATTTAATTTTCAATTAGAATAGACATATACCTAACGGCCCCATATAATTGTTGAAGAGTGTGTTCGATTTTTGTTGCCTCTTCAGTAACTATGTTAGACATAATAAGTTATACTCAAGAGAGGGTTGTAAGTGGACCGACAGGCACTTATAGCTATTTATACTCGAGATTAACAAAATTGATATTAAAGCTAATTAAATTAGTGAAAACAAGGTTTATGAAGTTAATAAGGGATTAGTGACTCTGGGTTGCTCATTTGATTATTGTAGTAGTTTTCTTATTTTTATTTTAGTTTTAATTTCTTTTCTCTTAATTAAATTTAATTTGGTTTGCTTAACTTAAAGGAAAGTGTAAAATCAATGTTTAACTGAAGTTTTGGTACTAAAGTCATTGTGGAAACAATACTTTTCTTATCACTTTATTACTTGATACGGCCCGTATACTTGCGGAGTTATGGGCTATAAAGTTTTGCCCTATCACTGTCCAACTTGGCTTCTACGTGTGAACTAATCCTATATGGAAGACGGATGTTAGTCTCAACATTAGCGAAGGGCAATATTGCTAAGTTTTTTTACTTCCAAGGCGACATTGCTCTAAAAAGAAGTCTAGGGCAAAATTGGTCCTCAGCGTGTACTTTTGGCGCAAAATTGATACTTAACCCCAAAAAAAGACTACTCCACACCTTTGTAATTGATACTTAACCCCAAAAAAAAGACTACTCCACACCCTTGTCACATTTTGACGAATCACCATCCACTTCATGTGTCACATTATCCAGGATTTTAATGGGCCTCCCATGATCAATTCAAAGTTTTACAAGACAAGCTATAACAGTGCCAATAGTTGTCCTGCCTCGACCCATCTGACTTTGATGAGATAATAGCAAATTATGAAGATGAAATGACAAGGACTAAAAATGCTTATAATGAAAACACAAAGCGAACATAGAGGGTACATCTTATGGAATAAGGACTAAAGTTACTTGTGTAATATCCTGAATTTTGGACATTGAGATTTGGGAATTGCTTTAGGGACACTTTATAATAACCCCATTTTCATGTAAATTATTGTATGAAGCTAATTAATATTATATTATTAAGATATATTGAATTTTCATTAAAAATAAGGCAAATAGTATTTGTTTCCATCTAATTGGTTAATAGGGGATTATTAATATGAGGTGGCATGTGAAGGCAATGGAAAATAAAAGAACATGTACACATGACAAGTAGGAAGATTATTAGCAAAAAGCACTCTTGACTTTCAAAATGACATATGGCAAGATTCAGATGATCATCAGTGAAGTACCTTTGACTTTGGAGATAATAACTTTACTGATGATGCTATTACCAATTGACACATGGGCATAACTTTTAAGATATGAAGAAAAGAACATATTACTCCTTTGCTTCTTGAACATGGCGCATACATATGAAAGAAAATGGGAAAATAAAGATTTATCACATGATTATGAAGGAGAAATCTAGAATAAGTCCACATGTCCTCTTATTAATTAAATATTTACTAGAAGGGACATTTGGACATCTTCATCAACCACAAAGTGAAGAAATGGACATTTAAGAGGACACATGGAAAGGTGGATAATTATGGAAGGACGCTTAAGCATTACGTGGCAATTTAATATTGAAAGAAGAAAAGTTGAGGACACCTTTGCACATTTAATTAATTAAGGGGACACCTAAGCTATTAAGGTGTCAACATATGATTTAAAAAGAAAAGGAAAGGGACACATGTACATATTTTATTGCTAATTTAAGCCACCTAATCATCTTAACTATTAAACAAGGATTCTTAACCACAACAATTGGCATGTGATTGGGAGGTATTTTTTTGGATCAAAATGGAACACATGGCGTCATTCATGGAGGAAGGGGAGGAAAATATGATTTTCTAGAGAATTCAAGAGGCAACTAAAAGGGAAAATTAGTAAAAATACAAGGGGATATTTTTGGGTGACTTATCTCTATAAATAGGATCACACTCTTCTTCATTTTTGGCAAGCAAAAGACACGACCCACACTAAGGGTATGTTTGGTTGAGGGGAGGAGGGGAGGGGAGGGGAGGGAAGGAGGAGGAAAATGGAGGGAAAATATTAAAAGGGGAGAAAACTTTTGTGGGCCCCACCACAAATAACTTTTCTCTCTCCATTTTCCCTCCCCCCCCCTCCCCCCCCCTCCCCCCAACCAAACATACCCTAAAGAAAAGAGAGATAGGAGAGTGTTGTAAGAATCACAAGCAAGGAGAATCTCAAGAGAAGAAGAGGTAATGAAGTTATGAAAATTATCTTATTTCTTTCAAATTCATACAAGTATGTTTGAGACTTCAATTAGTGATCTTGTATAATATTATGGAAGTTCTAGCTACAATCACAAAGGAGATCAAGGAGAAGTGGCAAAGAAGTTAGAACTTTGAGCAAGTAAGTTCTCTTCTCTAACTTCTTGAAATTTTGCAAAAGTTTAAGGAAATTTTGGTCAATATCTAAAACTTGGTGATATGATTTTATTCTGGTAGTTTTGATAGTTTAAAAGTGTTCAAAATGGAATTTTGTATGAGAAAGGGTATGGGGTACAATTTTGAAAGCATAAAGTATGAAAATATGTAAATAGAGAAGCTGAAAAACCAACAAGGGCATTTTCAGGAACTGGGAAATGTTTACATGTTTCTGGACTACGCAAGTATTTTTAGTCAAAAATAGACATGTCAAGGGTCATGTAGATTCTTGGAACACCCCAATCGGATTTTTCTACAATTAGTTATGAATTTTTACGTTGGGTCAAATTTCAGAAATTTTCAGCACCTTGTGCGAAAATAAAGGAAAAATTACCAAAGAAGAAATACTCATTAATAAAGGAAATTAATGAGTTACAAAATAGGAAAGACCCTTTATACAAGTGTGTAATTACATAACTTAAGGGAAGGAGTTATATTGACAAGATACCCGTTATATTATTTTATTTTAGGTCTATCATTCTTTTTTAGTAAACCGGGAGTTTGTTATTCGACTAATCAATTATTTGTAAGTAAGTAACCTTAATCTCATATGCTTTGTATGACTTTGTATGTATGCTTTACCATGCTTGTGCATGCATTCGGTGTTATTGTGTTTCCAAGCGCTTTGGTATCGGAACCCGCTGTGTGCGACCCCTGGCATGGTTATGTGCCTTATTGAGCAGTATATGTTATGTGTGACTGCTCATTCCGGTTTAGGCTATATGCCTCGCTGTGTGCGACCTTTGGATGCTGTATGATTTATGGTTTTCTTACATACTCTGTATATACTCTGGATATGAGATTAACAGTTACTCTGGGATCCTTAGGATTCCAGCCTCTATTATTACCTGTATGATGTACAGTTCATTGGATATAGCTCCCAGGTGGATATTAGCTGTGAAGGTGTTGGACCAATTTCAAAATATTCAAAGAATTGTTGTAGAGATTTTATGTAATTATATTTTAACCAAGGTTTGTAATTTATTATCAGTATACCACACCCAAACTATTTTACCACTACGCTATGCTATATTGCTCTGATCTATGATATTATTACAAAAGTGTGACAGTTGGATTTAATAAATAAGAGGTATCATACTACCCGTCACCTATGAAGCGAGGCTGGTAGGGGTGTAACAACCTAACAATTGAAAACAAAGGCAGTGTCCTTTTGCAGCAGAAGCAATATTAGCAGCATTTGTATCAAAGTCAGAACTTTTAGGAGATTTTCCATTAGTAATGGGCACACAAGCATACTTAATGGGAAATTTGATAGTTCCCTATGTTTTTGATGTTTTGATGATAACATTTGTAATGTAATGATTCAAGGTATTTGAATCCATCTTAAAAATATGGGTTAAATACTTAATTTGTCACGAAAGTTTTGCTAAGAGAGCGCCCAGCACCTGGAAGTTTTTAGGATACCAAATTTGCCCTGGAAGTATGAAAAAGGTACCAAATTTTCCCAACACTGACGGAAGGTCAAACGGACATTTGCCACGTGGATTTTTTTTGGGTTAAATACCTAATTTGCCACGGAAGTATTGATAAGGGGGCACTCAGCACCTGGAAGTTTTTTTGGCACCAAATTTGCCCCGAAAGTATAAAAAAAGGTAGCAAATTTGCCCAAAGCTGACAGAAGGTCCACGTAGGTGGTTAAAATGCCACATAGCTAGGAAAAAAACACAGTAGAGGGTGAGTCATATGCCAGATCGTGTAACCACGTCAGCACCTCATTCATCTCTCTCTCCCTCTCGCTTTCGGCGGTTCGTGCTTCTGAATTTTCTTATACTCCTTCACCCACTCCTACATCGGCGGCGACAGTGCCGGTGGGACCATTGGGAACACCATGGCTCTCTGATGTGGGGCTGAGGACCTGCCAGGCGGTGTGGCAAATTCATAGCAAACGATTTTATCCCTTAGACCCTTACGATTTCTTGATTCTCAAATCTTCGGTAATGCCTCCTCACTCCCCCCCCCCCCAAATTCTGTTATTTTGGTTCTCTGAAATTTACGATTTGGTGAAAATTTGGACAATCCATATGACCATCACTAACTGGGTTTATTGGTGGTTTTTTATTTATCTTGATTCAGAGAACTGTTTTACGTGGTTACATGATCTGGCATATAACTCACCCTCCACTGTGTTTCTTTCCTAGCCATGTGGCATTTTAACGACCTACGTGGACCTTCCATCAGCTTTGGGCAAATTTGCTACCTTTTTTATACTTCCGGGGCAAATTTGGTACCAAAAAAACTTCCGGGTGCTAAGTGCCCCCTTATCAATACTTCCGTGGCAAATTAGGTATTTAACCCCAAAAAATCCTACATGGAAAACGTCCGTTTGACCTTCCGTCAGTGTTGGGAAAATTTGGTACCTTTTTCATACTTTCGGGGAAAATTTGGTACCACAAAAACTTTCGGGTGCTGAGTACCCCCTTAGCAATACTTCCGTGGCAAATTAGACCTTTAACCCTAAAAATATAGTTGTTTTTGAAGTTTCTGAAAAATTTACCTTGAGTCATAAATCAATTTACCTCGAGTTAAATGATTCCCAGCTACCTAACTTATTTTGATATGCCTCGAGGTTGATCGCTTTTTACTAGAAGTATATTAGTTTGTCAGTAGTTTGCCTCAAGTTATCTTGATTGGAAGTTTTTAAATATTTTGTTTCATGCTAAACTTTACCTCGAGTTAAGATAATTTTTACCTCGAGTCATATTCGCTTGGGTTCATTTTTTTTTTCAATCGGATGAACGTGCCTCAATTCATAAATTTTACCTCCAGTCATTTTGACTCAAGGCCTTATGTTTTTAACTCCAATTAAACCCTTGCTGCTTTAACTTGTGTTCTTGACTTTCATAGGAAATTATTGCCTCAAGTCATTTTGACTCTAGGCACTTTTCTCTGAAATGTTTTAACTTGCAATAAAACCATGCTTTGCCTCAAATCATTTTAAGTTGTGATAAAAGCATGTTTTGCCTCAAGTCATTTTTGAAAGTTAACTTTCAAGTCAACTTTACTCTTTCCATTCAACATATCAAGTTAACTTTCTCTGTATCATTTGAAAATTGCCTCGAGTCATATTTGGTTATACTTCAAGTCAGTTTAACTCAAGGCAACTTCATTTTAACTGGAAGTTAAACTTCTTTAATTTCAAAAATCACCATCTTTGTAAATCCAAATTTCTTGATTATAATTTCATTTCTTTATATCATCACTCATTATTATTCTTAACTACTTTTAATCAATTTGCTAATGAGTTTCAAATGATTATCCAAAGGATTAACATCAAATTATTGTAAAGCAATTTGTGTGTCAGAATGCATTTAATGCAGCTGCCTTATTGAGACACAATCTCAACAACTATACCTCTGAGCAATCGAAAGACATTCCTGCTATTCCATTCATACAATAAATGTTGTTTCACAACGGGAAAAATAGAAGGAATGAAAGAATGTCGAGACGGCACAATTATACCGGACATTAACGGTGAATATGATTATGAAAGCTTCATCTGTCTAACGGCTATTTTAGAAGAGTCACAACGGATAATAGTCAATCTTCACCAACGGTTATTAATGGCAATCTATAAATACCAGAAGCATTGAATTCACCAACTACCGAAACTCTGCGTATTCAATTCGAACTTATTGCAATCTATTGTTTCATTTGATATCTTCAGATATCTCTATACTTCAGTGATTATTTTCCATCTACTCTGTGAGAAAGCTTAAACACTTATTTCATTAAGTGATTATTTGTTTTAAATCTTAAGGTTGTGGAACATTAGTGTGGGTGTACGATTACAACTTGTAAGGTGGAGTGAATCCTAGTGTGAGAGGATTACTTCGAGTACAAAGTGTATAATTGTATCAGTGTTTGAAAGTTAGTGCAAAACCCAGAGCATCTAGGGACTAGACGTATGTCAAGGAGCTAGACCGAACCGATATAATCTCTGTGTCATTCCTCTCTATCTCTATCTTTGTTTCATTGCTTTCATCTCTTTCGAAAAAGAATAATTGAGATCACCTATTCACCCCCACTCTAGGTGATATTCCTCTTTCAAAATCCGTCAGCCTCCAAGCTTTTAAGAACTTCAAAGGGGTTTGAATTGAGTCAGAGGTGATATGGTCCCAAGCATCAAATATCTCCCCTTCATCTTTTTCATGAATAACCAGTATGCCATTTCCACAATTGTCTGCTTCCCTTAGAATTTCTTCTTTTAATAGAGCTTCCATTTTCTCAACTCTTTCACAACCAATTCCTTGAAAGTTAAAAAATTTTAAAATCCATACATTTGCACAGGATAAAATTTGCAGACCTTGTCATGGAATTTAAAAAGGCATATTAAATTTAACATATTGAAAATGTTACATGTAGATTTTTAAAATACTGGCACCTGAAAAAGGTCAAGGGGCTTGCCTCCTGCCAAAGTGAACCGACTTTATAAGACCAAATTGTATTAGCATCTTCAAGTTTCAATGGAAAGGGAAGACAACTATTAAAGTCATAGATTATGATTTCATCTCATAAGATATTATCCCTGAAGTGAAGACCTTCTATTGCTACTAGACACACAGGCCAAGTAGATATTATATGATAAAAGCAGTGTTTCATAAACTTGCAAGCTCCATGTCTGTGGCATTCCAGACAAGGATTCATATGCCATATGATACTATAGTAGATATTAACTCACAACACTAAAGTAAAAACTATTCCCAATAAGACCACTAATCACTATTACGAAAAAAATGGATATTACTTCCCTAAATGACATCCTTTTTTTAAAAAAAAAAAGTAAAAAGTGAAGGCGGTGGCATTCTCGTAATTATTTGCTTGAACTTTAACACTTAGGCGTCCTAAATTGTTTTTAGGATGCCTAAAATTAATTTAGGCGTCCAAATTATCTGGGGGACGCCAAAATTTTGCAAACTTGGCAGATTTTAGGTAATTTTTTGGCACCAAGGTAATGGTTTTGGTGTCCTAAATTTGATTAAGGACGCCTATTTTGTAACTTTAGGCATCCGGAAAATAAATTTAGGACACCAAACGTGCCTAGTTTGAAAATTTGGTGTTCGGAAATTGTACTTAGGACGCCAAACGTGTCCTAATGACACGGTTCCCCTAGCATTCCCGGCACCCTTCTCTTACACTTCCGGTTGAGCATATTTCTCCGCCTCCTTCTTGAAATCTACGGCATTTCTCCGCAACTCCGCCCTCCTTCTGAAATCTCTAGCATTTCTATAATAACCAAGAAATTTTTGGAATTTAAAATAATCATAATAATAAGATTAATTAAATAATTAATGACTTCTTAGTTCAATAATGGAAAAAATATATAATAAGAATAAAAGATAATAAATTTTTTCTTAATTTCAAATTTTATTCAAAGTTGAATGATGATAGTGAAAGAGAAGTTGAGAACTATTGGAGAATCAATCTTATGCACGTAATATACCTTAAATTTAAAATGAATTATTTCTTTTAAATTAGTCATAGTAGCGGCACAACATAATTAAACGATTGTCTAATAGAGCTTGTGTTTTTTTATCTATGTTTGGTTTTTGGGTTTGAGTTTTCTTTAAGCTAAAGGGCCAATTTCATTTTTTTCTAGGAATATGAAATTACTAGAATGCCCAAATCAATCATGTATATTAAAATATCTCTCATAAATTTTTTTTGTCTTTTACCGAACAAGCCTTAGCCCTCAATTATATATATTTCTATACACCTTGGTTCTACTTTTTATTTATGCCTTGAATGGGACCAAAGGAAGCTTCAAGGAACTTTGAGAAGTCGAAAGCTTCATGGTTGTTCTTCCATCTTTCTCATCTTCTCTCCATGTATGTCGCTTGTGTGCTCAACCATCATCTTCATCAACTGTTCTCCTTCTTCCTCTGCTCAACATCACTGGACCTTGCTTCCTCTCTATTTTTTTCGTCTCCTTTCCAGTCAACACATTTGCAACAAAAACGAGGGAGAATTTTAGGACTGTTCAGCTTTCTCCTTCACCTTTCTTGGTCTTGATACTCAGTCCTTTTGTTGTTGTTATGTGCACTTCTTCTTTCTCTGTTATGCCATATTGCCGTGTGAGTGTGGGGACAATTTGCTTCTTCACTTCTTTTCTTTACTTGTGTGTTATGTATGAACAACTTCCTCCTCTTTTGATTTCCACAATGCTTGAATCTATGATTGAGTAGAGAAGATTTCTTTCCCCTTCTTTAAATTGTTCTTTCATTTGTTGTTTGGAAAAGATTTTTATTCCTTCAATTTGGTAATTGGTTTGAGTTGTCTAAGGGTTTGGTAATTACTAAATATTGGATCTGTAGCTTTTGAAAGAACCCACTGAACCCAAGAGGGAGTGAATTGGGTGAATGATTAAAAACTTAGGAACTTTGAAAATCTTTTCATTCTTCTAAATCAACAGTCAGATATTCAAATAAACATATACTGGAAATATAAGAGATAAGGGAAGAGAATATGAAAACTGTGATTTATACTGTTCGGCCCAATCCTTGACCTATGTCCAGTCCCCAAGCTTTACTTGATATTTTCAATCCACTATCCTCTTGTTTAATCTGGCACAAGGGAAGCCTATACAATCCCACAAGTTCATGCAGGCACTAGTGAAGCTAAATTTCTCACCGAGATACTCCCCCTTACACACCATAAGGATACAATCAGTTTCCCACTCAAGATCACCAAATCTTAAGTAACTCTCAGATAAAATGATAAGATGATTACAATGAATCTTCTCTCTCAGAAGTGAATGAATAAACACTGAAGTACATAATCGATCATCTCACTCTCTACTATAAACTATATAAACATTGAGAAACAGAGTGTGTGAGTTAAGTGTGTATTGACATATCGACGGTGAAGTAGTAAAATCATTTCATTGGCTTCGCCGAGTTATTCATCAAGCGTCACTCCTTCCGGTTTGAAGGCTTTGTAATTGATAGGCAATTGTGTTTCAACCGTTGCGAGCATTTACCGTTGAGCTGTTCTTCCAGTTTATAATATGACCGTTGGATGTCTGTTGGAAGTAGTCGTTGGAGCTTCTGACGGAATCATCTGCTTTTTGTAATCTTTTGTTAATCCTTCATATAATCATCTGAAACTCACTAATAAATGTGTTTAGTAGTATTGAGAATAATAACGAGTGATGATAAGAAATATGAAATCACAATCAATAATTTTGGATTTACGAAGACTGTGATTTGAAAACCAGTAAAAGTTAACCTCCAGTTGAAATAATGTTGTCTTGAGTTAAAATGACTTGAGGTGAAAATAAATTTGACTCGAGGTGACTTTCAAGACTCAGAGAAAGTTAACTTGATGTAATGATTTGAGAGAGTAAAGTTAACTTGCAAGTTGACTTGAGGCAATATGTTTTTATCGCAAGCTAAAAGCTTATCATGAGAAAAGTTGTCTGGAGTCAAAGTGACTGGATGCATTTATTGCTTGGAGTCAAAATGACTAAAGGCAAATATTGCCAGTGAAGTCAAAAACACAAGTTAAAGGAGTAAGGCTTAACGAGTAAAAAAAAATGCCTGGAGTCAAAGTGACTGGAGGCAATTATAATTTGACTCAAGGAAAGCTTATCTAGTTTGAAACAAATGATCTTGAACGAAGATAACTCGATGCAATAATGATTGACTTCAAGTTATTACCTTGAGTCAAAATAATATTAACTCGAGATAACAAGCAATAATTACTTGACATCAAGTATGTATTGAGAATACTTGATCAGTTTCTTTCACTCGAGTTAGTCAAATTCTGACTCAAGGCAACTTTGGTCTTGTCAGGAATTTGGTCTAATATTGACTCGAGGTCGGAATATATGAACTCGAGGTAGAATCTTCTTTTCAATGAGATTTTCTTTCTACTTGACTTTGACTCAAGGTAATTATGTGGCCACCTCGAGTTAACAAGCCTTCTTAAATCATTTTCACTCTCGGTCTTCCATTGACTCGAGGTAAACACACAAGAACTTGAGGTAATAGCTCTTCTCTAAAGTGATTTGTTCTCTGCTCGTTCTTGACTCAAGGTAACTTTGTATGTGACTTGAGGCAACAAGATTTCTTAACATACTTTACTCTCTGTCTTTGATATAGCTCCAAATTTGGCAAAAAGAATCAGCTCCAAACTCATTGTATGTTGGGCGTTATGATCCGATGAATGAAGGTTGTTCTTGACCAGCATTTTTGCAACATCCTGAATCGACTTTTAACTTCAAAAACTCACATCTCTCTCATTTAATCTTTTTTTCTGTGCTCTTGTTGTTTTCGGAAAGGTGTTCGAGTCTAGTTTCCAATGGAACCGGTTTCAGCTCAATTGGATGTGTATTTTGTGAGATACACCCAAAATACCAAAGCTTGGTCTGCTATGTGACGTTGATTTCACTATCAACTTCCAAAATTTATATCTCCTTTATCTGAATTCCTTTGGACTTGAAAGTTTTTTTCCAAATGATGCATTGAGAGTCTAGTTTTATACAAAATTGGTTTCACCTTAATCCGATCTCTGGTTTATGAGATATCATCGAATTACTAAACCTCGTCCAAGTGAAACATGAAATAGAGTTGAACAAAGTGGCTATAATACACTTCAACTCAAGTCATTTAAAGTTTTCAACTTTAGTTAACTCGTTCCAGATGAGAAAGTCACCGTAGCAAAGTAGTAAACTCGAGTCGATTAGTCCTTAACTCGAGTATGTTCATCCTAAAGCTCATTTTTGCTTGTTTTAACTACGAATTGAGACATTCCAAATTCCATATGATCTTGGAGACTTCTAATATCAATGTAAGAACTTGAATAATGATATTCTCATTCCATTCAGCAAGTTCTTCCTTCTTCAATCTCCTTTCTTGATCATTTTTCATTATTAAACTTCACATCTACATTAAATATAAGAATTGGTCAAAGTAGAAGATAAATGTAGTATGCAAACTTTTTGCTCTTGATATTGATAAGCATATTTGTCATCATCAAAACTAAATATAATTGACAGCTTTAATATATGAAATGTGAGATTGTAATTTTAAAAAGATTATTCTTGAAGCTTGTAAAATGTAGTGCGAGATAAGGTGTTTGATACAATGCTTGAGAGGAGAATTTAAACCAATAATGTTGAAAATATTATAAACTAAATCATGGAATCTAGGAAACATTTAAAAAAAAAAAAAAAAAAAAAAAAAAAACATTTTTGCTAATGGAATAGGTATGGTTGGATGGTACTAATTGTCATCTAAAGTTTGATTATCATGTGGTGCTGGATGAATTGTTTGGTGTATGAGATTTTAAGTTATGGTGACAAGTGCAAGTGCGACATATGTTTGTTTTATTAGTTAATATTGAGTGTCTACTTGGTGTTTGTTGACATGTTTGAAAGGTAGGAGACTTAATTTGATGTGTTTCTATAGTAGTTTCGTGGTGATGAAGAAATTATTCTCACACACATGCCAACTTGAATTTAATTTAAGTCTTTCTCAAATGGAATTTGAAAACTTCATGGTGATGTTGGAAAGAGGACTGTTGGAAAATTCCAAAGATTAAGTTGTTTATTCTTTTGATAATATTTGGGTGGTAAATAAAGTGTGGAATATTCGATGAAAGAACTTAATCGAATTGAATTCATCAGTATGTTAATTAAAGTGGTATTGACATAATTATATAGTATATAAACTACTTTATATGAATGTTAAAACTTGGAATAGATTTATATGTATCATAGTGATGATAATGTTCTATTTGTTAGGTGGCTAGGTGGCTACAAGGGGGTGATTGTTTTGGCAAGTTTGGAAAGAGTGAATTATATTTTGGGATGTACCAGGTAAGTAAATAGTGTCCCATTATAAATTTTATAAATGATATTTTTATTTGTTATATTTTAATTTAACTTAATTACTGCATTTTCTTGTTGCAATTATTTATTAGAATTATCTCGTTTTTGTTGATAGATTGAATTTGAAGAAATGTTTTGATATGTTGTTTGTGTGAATTCTCATGTTGGGGTATTCTCTTATATCATATTTGATAGAAGCTATTATGGTATTGAAAGAATAACTTTTCATTGCTTTGGTAAATGGGTCCCAAGTATGCTTGAAAATGTTTTTGAGATGACTGAATACAGACCACTGGTTGCTAACAACAGTACTGTTAGTCCTTGGTGCACCATGTTTAACCTTGAGTTCACTTGGTATTCGTAGGATTTGTTCTCACACTTGTTATTCGTGGGTCTTGAACCTACGCTTGTTTCGTGGCTTCCAACTTAGTTACTTACCCTCGTGGACTGTGTGTCCGTGCTTGTTTTCGTGGCCTCGTGCTATGTTTGTTTTTGTGGCCTCCAGCCATGCTTGGTTACTTTCCCTCATGGACTGTGTGTGATCCACACTTGTTATCTGTTTTGTTGAAGTCCTACGAATGGATGAAATTTGTGATTTATTGTTTTTAATTTGGTTTTGAAAACAAATTGTTTTATTACCTAGTTGGTATTTGTTCGTTCCGTGATCTTCTATACCGCTTTAGTTATGCTTAGTAATAATTCTTTTTATAAATCCGTTTATAGTTACGATTTCATGCTTGGAAGTTAAAATTAATGGTTATTTGTTTATTATATATTTTCATTATTTGAAGTTATTTCTATACGTATTTTAGTTATTTTCATTACCTTTTATTAATGGGACGTTATTCATTGGAATATTTATTTGTGGCTTCAGATAACATTGCTGACCCTATACATCCTGTGATCAGTGAGGGCATCACTACTGAGTTAAAGCTTGCTGATTAATGGTGATCAACAAATTCTAGTTAATGTCCTGGTAAACCTTTGCTTTTACACCTTAGATGCTCCATGTAAGCTATAGGTAGGATCCTCACTCTACTCTTGTTTTGTATATATGTTGATATAGAGCGGAGCTCCAATTTAATAAGAAACTTGTAAGTATTGTTAGAACAATCATATAAAAAATATGTATGTCCATGGATTAATCTATATTCCGTAGGGTATGTGAGTCTATTGGCAAGTGCAAGATATTTTATATGTTATAAGGTCAAGGAATATGAGTTTTCTCATATTCCAAGCCAGTCACCCCTTAATTTTTTAGGGCATGACAATTTCTTCCTCCCTCTCCCATCGTCACACCACCGCCCTCCTTCCCAAAATCCACCATCACTACGCTCGTTCCTCCCTCCCTGTTCCTATCGTCCCTCCTCTCACAGTCCGTTGTCCTCGATGTCCTCCGTCTCTCCGTTTGTCGAACCTCTGTCCTCCTTCCCTCTCCTACCATCACTGTTCATCCCTTCCCATCCTATGTCTTCCCTCCTTTCTCACTCCGTGGGATGTCTGTACGGCCTCCCTCTCCCATTGTTGTCACTGCTTGTCGAAAGCTATGCTTCCTTAATTTTTCATCTCTTTTTCACACTGTCTCATTCATTATTGAAGCTTATTCTGTAATTTCTATTGACCGATTGGATTTTTATATCGCTGTTGCTATTATTCATATAATAATGGGTCAAAGTGCAGATTTGCCAACCAACTATTACCCGAGAAGCGTCTGGCACAAATAACTATTGAGGGGACCAAAATTGCCAATCAACAATTGAAAAGTGAAAAAAAAACACAATTTGGAGCAGATTCACCAACGAACTATTATCCCGTCACTGTCTTGGTGTCTTTGTCTTCCATTGACTGTCACAATGTCGGCGACGTCGGCATCTCCAAAGCTACTATTGTTACTGGGTGTTCCACTCACCCTCTTGAACTTATCCAGTAGTCCACAGGGTTCGACTGGCATGCACCTTGCACCCTGGTTCCATCCTCGATGCCACAAGCGGCAGCGGCTAGCATTTCGGTGCCTACTCCCCATGGGTCCCATCTCTGTTGGTGTTTTCTTTTTCCAACAAGAAGGCTTAACCGCTCTTTTCTCCAACATTTCCACCACCGTCCTACGCCAGTGCCTCATATTTTAACTTAATTGTGATAGTTGTTTTTTTTTCACTTTTAATAGGTATTTGGTTTTTTTTCACTTTTTAATTGTTGATTGGCAATTTTGGTCCCCTCAATAGTTATTTGTGCCAGACGCTCCTCGAGTAATAGTTGGTTGGCAAATCTGCACCTTCACCCTATAATAATTCCACTTATATTCGAGAAAATCTGTTTTTTCTAGGTTGTGCTTTATTGGGTTAGTGATATTTGATATTACAGTCCTGCCTTGGCCATTTACTTATAATTTTTGTATGAATGCTTAGATTTGATTTGCAACTACTCATTGTAATTTCAAGCTGGCTGCTGAACTGAATTCATCTATTGTTTTCAAATTTGTAAACTGATATAACTTAAAAGAGAATGTATAGGTCACCGAGAAATCAGATGATTTGTTAGTTTCCTTGGGCTCATTTTAAAATGGTAACAAGTAAATTTAGAATCTGGTAAAAAAGGAGATGAGGGGACAACGATTCATGAATTCCTATAGAAGCGAGATATGCCCGGAAGAAGATCCTCTCATTATCTTTGTTTCTTATTATCCCTCATGAGCCTATCTGGATCGTTGATTGGGAAGACGAGAGAAAAGTATTGTGATTTTTCAGATTGATTGGACGGATATGATTTAGAGATTATGAAGGATGAGGAGAAAATGATAATGAGAGAAACCTGACCCGATATGCCCATGGCTATCTATTCTCTAAAGAGATTTGACATCTTTATGATAGGTTTGATATGTTAAAAAGTGCATATCTGCTAATTTAACCATTCATTGATTTATTAAAAGTGCATGGCATTGCTAATTTAACCATCATATTCCAAAGAACCTACTAGCAGAGATTCATGGTGGGACACCCACTCACACACTTTCTACTCCCTCCGGTGCTTCGGTGCTTTATAAGCAACTTTCTCCCATGTAGAATTAGTCCTTTTTATAAGTAATTTTCTCATTGGGTATGTAATATCCGATTTTCAATTTATTGAAAATCCTGTATTTCATTATTTAATGGCTATTAATGTCATATAAAAGTCACATAAAATAATAGTTATTTAAAGTTCAAATTAGCCATGGAAAGGTGTTGAAGACACTTAGACAAATTAAATCAATTTAGCAAGTACTAATTGACAAATTAGTTTGCGCTAATTAAGATTATCGAAGAGCAATAAAAGACATCTATTTGGGGCCAATATTTTGAAAATAATAGGGCCAAGAGAGAGCTGATTTAATGCCAAGAAAATCATAATATTGTGACACATGTAATAACAATCAATGGCCCTAAATTAATCACGAAATTAAAATAAATCCTCTTGTAATTAATGGAACCAAGGAGGGAACTTCAACCATGCGATTTGGACACATGGAAAACTCATCTAAAGGCTAGAATTGGAGGTGGACGTCGACCAAAGGCTCAAGGGAGAGGATTTGGAGTTGTAAAGTGAAAATTTGATCCAAGGGAGGAGAAGAAAGAAGAGAATTTGGATGTCTTGGCTTGTGGGACCCACATGAGCTTGGATTTTTCCTATAAATAGGAATTGATCCCTCTTCATTTTCTTCACACCAAAACTCAAATCAAATCTTATTGAGAGTGAGATCTAGGCTAAAATCATAGAGAAGGAAGTTCAAAGCACCAAAGGTAAGTGCTCGTAACCTTGGTAGTTATTTTCTCTGTGTTCTTCATTAATTTTTAGTTTCACACACACACACATATATATGTATATATAGCTATATGTATATATATCTATATGTATACATATATATATATACACTCATATATGTATATATAGCAAGATAATTATTTCAATTAGGTAAGACATGGAAACAAAAATTCTAGGTCGGGGTGGTATATGGCAAGAGCTGTTAATTCACTTTTACTTATGTCATTTTAAATTTATATAAGAGCATTTTAGGAAAATGAGTAAAATTAAATAATTTAACTTCTTTTTTTTAATCTCCCCAAAATCGGTTAAATATATCCTATAATTAGGATCGGAAGGAGTATATTTTACGGATATCTACATCATGTCAATATTGCATTTATTATGTTTTTGCTAGTAAAATTAAGTTCATGCGGGTACGTTGTAGACACTATTTTTTTTTTTTTTTTTTTTTTTTTTTTTTTTTTTTGCTATTGAAGATGGGTAACACCCTAATACAAGCAAATTACATAGAAAGAGGAATTAACCCCATACACTCTTGCTCAACCCAAGATCGAAGATACACAGGGAAATCCCCAAAAATATGAGATCTAGACAATCCCAACTTAGCCATAGCATCGACAACTCTATTAATTTCCCTTGGGATATGACACAAGGAAACCTCTGTTAGTTCTCTATGTGTTTTGATGATGAGTGACAATTGTAAACCAGCTGTGAGTTTTGTCTTGGGAAGTTGAAAAAGTTTCTCACAAGACAAAACTCGAGTTTTGTTTTCAAAACTCGAGTTTTGGTCTTGGCAGAAAAATGGTCAATTTCAATGATCTAAGCAAAACTTGAGTTTTGAGTAAAAACTCGAGTTTTGACAGAACAAGGACTTTTAAATTTTCAAACTCGGTCTCGCGCCTTGTCATCGGAAAAATGAATTATTATGTTTTCACTTGATAAAATGAAAACTCGAGTTTTGATGTTAAAACTCGAGTTTTGATGTTAAAACTTCGAGTTTTGGCCAACCCAAGAGCATTACAAGTTTTCAAGGTTTTCATGATAAAATGAAAACTCGAGTTTTGATTTTAAAACTCGAGTTTTGGCCAACCCGAGAGCATTACAAGTTTTCAAAGTTTTCATGATAAAATGAAAACTCGAGTTTTGATTTTAAAACTCGAGTTTTGGCCAACCCGAGAGCATTACAAGTTTTCAAAGTTTTCATGATAAAATGAAAACTCGAGTTTTGATTTTAAAACTCGAGTTTTGGCCAACCCGAGAGCATTACAAGTTTTTCATAGTTTTCATGATAATATGAAAACTCGAGTTTTGATTCCAAAACTCGAGTTTTGTTCAAGCAAAGAACAACTCACTTTCGAGCCTTTGAAAACTCAAGTTTTGTTTTGAAACTCAAGTCTTGGAGTTTTGGACTACAACATACTATTTTCACTAACAATCCAAAACTCGAGTTTGGTTTTGGAAACTCGAGTTTTGAGATTCATTCAAACTTTGGTCCAAAAGCTCGAAAACACGACTTTGCTCTCTGGAAGATGAAAACTCGAGTTTGAGTTTTGAAACTCGAGTTTTGGCTTAAGTGCCTGAAAAACTCGAGTTTTGATACACAAACTCGAGTTTCTAACGGTGATTTTGAAATTCGATTTCTACATTTTTTGCAAAATGTCCCCGTTTGATCCTAATACTTTCCGGAACATTCTCTCTATACCTTGCTATGTTTAATGATCTTATTGGTGAGTCTCAGGTGATTTAAAGAATGATTTTGGAGTGATAAAGCAAAAAGCAAAAGTGGTTCAGAACATTAAATGCTCAAGACGGAGAGTTGCACTACTTTGGCTATTCCATCTGCACACGGCCGCAAAACATTAAAGAATGTTTTCTACAACAAGCAACTGTGTTTCAAACGGATTGATTTGCGAGGAGGTCAACACAGTCTTCTTGGCCACTGGATTAAGCGAGTTTAGAGAGAGAAGAAGCCAAAACTCACTTCCTAACCTTGGCGAGTCTCTCCAACGGATCTCGTTGAAGTAGCAACGGTCATCTAATGATCTCACGAGTATAAATAGGACTGCATTCAAGTCCTCTCAACAACACAACAACTGAAAACGCACAAGCATTCAATTTTCTCAACTACCTTTCGGTTTTCACTTGTATTCGTCTTTTGACATTATAAGCTTCGGTGTTTATTATCATCTACTCTTAGAGAGAGTTTTTATCTCGTAAATCATTTATTGATTGAGATAACCACAAGTCAGGGGACTTGGTGGTTGGGTGTATTGATTGCAACTTGTAAGGGGGAGTGAGTTCTAGAGAGAGAGAACTACTCTTGAGTACAGAGTTTGTAATCAGTTTGTGAGTATAGTGGATTGAAAATCCCAAGTGTGGCTTGGGGACTTGGATGTAGGTCAAGGATAAGACCGAACCCGAGGATAATTTCTTACGTGCAAGCTTTCCTTCCCTTCCTCCTCTGCTATCATCTCGTTTTTACTTGCTCAAAACAGCACTTTCGAAAAGTTTTTAAAATACCCAATTCACCCCCCTCTTGGGTATATTGCTCCATTTACACCTCCCAATCTAAAGCCAATAATTCCAGAACCTTAGAAAGTAATAAAGACACCTCACCAGTTCTAGAATCAGACAAACAACGGATAAGATTACATTCATCAGATTGATTCTGAGGTTTGATGTGATTTTTCAATGGAACTATTGTATGAGATTATTCGGTCTTGGAATAAATTGAATGTGTGAATGCAATAAATAAATATATTTTGATGAGGCATAACATTTACTTATGAACTTCCAAAGGGGAGTGTTATAAATATTGCGGAGTGGATGTTCATAGCCCCTTGAGATTCCATTTTACTCCATCATAATGTGGGTTAATTCTTATGCTTATGACATTGTAACTTTTGGAAGGATTGAAGGCCTATATATAGGGGCTTAACACAAAGGATTGGATATACATGGAGATGTTATATAAATGAGAGTCCTCCTCCACTCTTTATCTCTACAATTCTCTCTCTTGTCTTTCTTCATGCCCTTATCTCATCTCTTTATTTTCCTTATTTTTATTACATGATCTCATTTCTTTATTTTCTTTATTTTTATAACAATTTTTGTATTTTAAACTTAACCCTGTTTTATCAGTATTTAATTGTATAATCAACATTTTAATTTTCTAGTTAAAGTCCAGTAGCTACTTTTTTGTTGCTTTTGATGGGATTTTGATTGAAAGTGATCTAATATTCAATTTGTGTAGATATGACATTTAACTTTTCCTAGCTTTTTCAATTGATAGTTCTCAGTTTGACTTATCATGTTGAGTTATGATTTTTGAGTTTGTTGATCCATGAACGGTGATTCCTATCTTCAATCTTGTTCTGCGAAACTTCTGGGTTCTAATTTCTTCAGTAGTAGTGAAGAAGTGGGTTTTTGTGGGGTTCAAAAAAAGAGGCATAGTTATAAGAAGTGAAAAAGTTATCAATTTTACATTTCTAACTTACAAAATCATATTTTTATGTTTTTAACTTATAAAATCGTGTTAATCATGCTTAATCGCTTTATATATGAATTTTATAAAAATTTCTTTGTTAAGTATAATAAATTATAAATGTTGATGGATTTAATTTCAATTATTTAAATTTAAAATATATTTAAATCAAATTATTGTCATTTTTGTATTTTTTTTAATTATTTTACTAGAGAATTATCCCGTGATGCATAGATCAATGTGTATTTTAGGATGAATTTAAATCAGACATTTGTTAGTGGTTCTTTTTCATGTATGTTGTTGTACTCCCTCCTGGTCCTAATTATAGGAGCAAATTACCCGAATTTGGAAGGATTAAGGAGGGAAGTTAAATTAGTTAATTATATGTATTTTCCTAAAATAGTCTTACCTAAAATCTAAAATAACATATCTTTTTTTCCCCTCTCTCTCCAAATTTTGTCTTTGCAGGAGAAAAAACACAACGTCGTTTAATCGCTAATTTTGTCTTTGCCGGTCCAACATTATCGACAATTATAATATTTAGTTCAGCTTTTTATTATTATTACCACTTTATTTATTCTATTTTTATATTTCAGGACATTAAGATTAAAGATAACATATTTGTTATTTGATCTCTGATTGTCGTTTTTCTCGCTATATAGTTAGCATCACTGCATTAATGCTAATAAATTGTTTAATTATATGCATTTAATCACTTTGGATGGATAGTTAAAAAAAATATTCTTAATGGAAACCTACTCTTTAAAATAGTTTTAAAAAATATTGCCATTTTTTAAAATTTAAGGTTGTTAAATTTATTGAGATAAATTAAATAAACCTGTTTTCGTTTACTAAACTGAATCTTTTCATTGTATGTTTTTAATTGTTACGAGTATGTTTTAATTTTATTAAAACACTTGTTCCTGTAAACTTATGCGTACTATGTATCCTATATGGCGAATAATATGGCATTCCAACTGCAAAATCATTAATAAAATAATTAAATTTTAAAAATATTATTTGTAACATTTTCGTACTAACATATCCACCATAGCAACCACATTTACGAACTAACATATCATTGTCGTTCTTACTATTTGTAATGAACAAAACTTGAGACCTCAAAAATTAAAAAAAGGATGTACTTGAAATGAAATGTCAAGGCATACATGAGATTTATATAAAGAGGTAGTATACATTCTTCTCATCCACTTTACCAAGAAACTTTTGGGATTGAATGGTAATGGATGAATAAACATTTTTAACTATGCGCAGTAATTATAGATGTTTCATCTTCCATTCTTTCATAATGATGCTTCTCCCAATGTGTCATTTCACCTCAAGTCAACTGTTTAGACAAATATTTCAACATTTGAGTCATAAAATTTGTTAATAAAGTTAGCACCGGTAATAGAGTGGTGACTTAATCAAATGTTTCAACTTAACACCGTTAGTGAAGTCATTTCTACAGGTTTCCTAATAATATAATAGATTATACACTATTAATAGTTAGGGTTAAGTGAAGTCATTTCTACAAGTTTCCTAATAATATAATAGATTATACACTATTAATACTTAGGGTTAAGGTACAGATTTGCCAATGAACTATTATCCAAGGAGCATTTGACAAAAAAAACAATTGAGGGTACCAAATTGGGCAACCAACTATTAAAAAGTGAAAAAAAAAAACCAAATAACTATTAAAAAAAACTATCACAATTACGTTAAAATATGAGGCACTCGCGTAGGACGGTAGCGAGACGCTGGAAAAAAGAGCGGTTAAGCCTTCTTGTTGGATAAGGCAAATACCAACGAGAGATGGGACCCATGCGAGCAGGCACTGTGGTAGCAGCGGTTGCCGCTTGTGGCATCGGAGGGATGCAACCAGGGTTCAAGGCGCGTGCCAGTTGAAAGCTGTGGATTGTTGGATGAGTTAAAGAGGGTGGGTAGAACACTCAGCGACAATGGAAGCTTTGAGGACGCCGGCACTATGACAGTTAATGGAAGACGGAGACACCAAGACAGTGATAGAGTAATAGTTCATTGGCGAATCTGTACAAAAATGTTTTTTTTTTTTTTCACTTTTTAATAGAACGTTAGCCAATTTGGTACCCTCAATTGTTTTTTGTGTCAGATACTCCTCGATTAATAGTTCGTTGGCAAATCTACACCTTAACCCTAATATTTTTTTTAGAGCCGAGAATGCGAGCCAACCAATGGGCCACATGATGCAGGCCTGTGCGACCCATGGTTGACAAAATACCAACCCTAACCCACAGTTGCGAGTTGGCGAGCCAGCCCACCTTTTTTAAAAATAGTTTTTTCATGTTTCCTTAAGACGGTAAAAGTCTAGGACACATATATATAAATCATCAAATTTGTCTTCCTAGCATCAATTATTTCACTTATAAAAATTCAAATACATAATCTATAATTGTTGACAAAAAAAAAAAAAAAAAAAAAAAAAAACATAATTCATAATTCATAATTCAAGAGATATCAAATTTGCTAAATTATGCTGGCAACAAACGTTAAATCATCCTCAAGCAATCAAAATATACTAATTTAGTTTAAAGAAGGAGGAAAAAAATTTATCTTTCTTTTTCCTCTTTAGAATTGGAATAAACCAAGTGGTGGTGAGAGAATTGAAGATTTTGTAAAATTATCATAGTTCTGAAATAACAAAATATGTGCAGGCCAACTCGCCAACCCCTGTGTGGCCCACATCAACCCAAGGGCCACACGGGTCGGGCCTATATGGTACGAGCTGGGAAATCCCCAACCTTAACCCTACCAAAACCCGCAGGCTACAAGTTAGGCCCGTATTACATGTGCTCTAACTTATTTATCAATAAAAATAAACTCTTGCAAATTTATGATTTAAGTACACAATACAATTTTACGTTAGTGTAATGAGTTTGACAACCTTAGACACAATGAATATATGTGGTGTAAGAAAACAAAACTGGTGAGTTGAATACAAATGGACATATCACATAGGCAAAATTGTGTCAAAATGGGGCAACTATCACTGCTTTACAACAGTAAAGCTCTTAGTCCCCAACATAACCCTCTCATTGTCCCTGCCAAATAGCAACCCCATAGAAAAACTAATTCTCTATTTATTTCCTCATAATAATGGAAATCTCAAAGTCAATTTTCTGGTCACCAAAAAGTGGCTTTCTCTTGTCGTGCATCTTCCAAAGTTTTCTTGTATGGTTCCGAGCAGTATAAGTGATTGATCAAACTCAATCCATGAGAGAAAAATTAGTTATCCCAAAACGAGAATCTGGTTTCAAAATTGTGTCCTACGGGCTCTAAAAAGAGCTGTTGTAATCTTATTCTTCTTTCCTGGGCTTGCGATATTTTTTCTCCATCTCTTCGGCCATAAACGTGGCAGTCTCAGTAAGCTTCTTGATGTTGGGAAGTTGATAGCTCTGAGCCAAGTATACCCCAAATATTGTCCCTGTTATGAAGGATAATGATGATCTGATTATACCCATCACATACACTTGCTTGATTTCCCAAAAGTTGTTTTAACCACTGCTCAAAAAGAAGAAATCAATATTAGGCAAGAATTATCTATACACCTCCTGTTTTTCCCCATCAAATGATCTACACTCTAAAGTGCACTTTTTTTTTTCCTGTCATGCAACCGATCAACTCAAGAAACTCGTTTAAAGCAAAGGATCAAAATATTATAAAGGGAACTGTTTGTTTTTATACATTATTCTTATTAAACTAAATACCATTTCCTTAATACAAGAGAATGAGAGATTATTGACTTTTGTTGCTCAGTAAAGCTTTTGATAATTTTACTGATACAGATAAGAATGAGAATTTAGCCAAATTTAGGTGGTTGAAACTGATGTATGTCAGTATTCTTGGCAATGCTAGCATGTTTGTCAGAGAATCAACCAATAGGAAACCACAATCACAATTCGATAAAATGTGAGAAATGGCTTAAAATTAACCCATGTTAGTTATAAAAGATTTTGACAGCATTTAGATGACAAACCTACTTAAGAAGCCGAAATCAGTTCTTCAAATCTATGATTCACAAAACGTAGAGAAAGAACAAAAGTATGCTTGCAGCAACAAACTGACAATATGCCTGAAAATGAGCAACAAAGAAATGACTAGCATTTAGCAGATTTAAAATTGATTCTTTCAATTATGTAAGCTATTTTATAGTAATTTCTTATGAAGAGCAAAATCAAGGTTAAATACTCTGCTTTGGCTCAGTCACATTCACAGGATAATGATAACTAACGATCAATAAAGGAAGGGCTGGATAGAAGAGGAGGACCAGAAGTCGACCTTCAAATCTGATTAAAATATCCGAGTCCATAATCTGGAAATTTTAACAAGCTCTCACTAATCAGTACTCTGAATTTTATATGACTTATAGTTGCAAGACTAAATTATATAAAAATCCCATTACCAGAACTATACAAAGCCTGAAACCAGTTCTTGACTCGCCAATATATATCTCACTCTGAACATTAAATTAACATCAAGTTTGAATATCAAACACAGAAGTTTTCCCTTTCTTCAAACAATGGAGGACCAGAGAGCCCTGAAAATTACTTATTAATCTGAAATATAGACATGGAAATAGCTAAACTACATTATTAGGAACCCCAAAAGCAACCTCTCCATCCTGGTGGCCACATGAATTGTGGCCATGCAGTTAGAAGGCTGATTGAAATCAATGATCAGTTATATATTATCACATAAGTATCACAAAACAATGCTGAATTGAACATCAACACATATTACAGTAGGTAAACTATAACCATTAGATTTAATCGGCTTCAAATAGGAAAATAGAAGTAATAAAAAACATACTAGAAAGAAAACGTCCACCCAGTAAGAAAGTTTCAATAATGTTCTTCTTAAAGTAGAGCAGTTAGCTTTTAAGAAAGTTTCCACAATGCAAGTCCCACGACTCAAATTCAAAGTATAACACAAAGATTATATAAAGAAGCCTGGGATAAACAATTGGTATCAAGTCCTACTTCAAACACACACAAAAGAAGTCCCCTTCAAGATTGCAAATAAGGTCGATCGTAATATAACCATTAACCCAGATCCACTTCAAACAAAATTATGCATATATAACAACCCATATACAAACAGAAAAATTCGCTTGTAACGAGAAAGTTTCCACAAATTTCTTCTCAAAGTAGAGCAGCTAGCTTTTGAATTATTTTCCAAGCCAGTGAATTTGAAGAAATTTCAAGCATAAAAATATCAAATATCTCCTCGTTTAAAGGACAAGGTACACATTTTTCGAATTGATTTTGAGATTTGAGATACGGGCATTCTTAAGCTTCAAACACTACCCTCTCTCTTCTCATCCTCTCCAAACCGGTAATCATCTCAACAACAACTTGTGCTTTAGCCTAACTTTCCCCATGCTACCACAAATCTCGTCCCTCAAATCGTGACCAACTAAAACGAACATTCAAACAAAAAACGAAAGACAGAATAACATACGAAGAATGAGATTGTACCGGCGGCGACAGTGACAGGGGGTGTGCTTCAATGTCAACGGCGATCTCCCTAGGATTCCGCGGAGAAGCTATGATCTAATATACCTTTATCGCTTTCCGCCGCGAAATTCATTTAAAAACGATATGAAACATCAAAACCCTAAAAACCTATTGAGCGAAAAAAAAAAAAAAAAAAAAACCTAAAAACCTCGGTTAATATTTAATAAGGACAAAAACATATTTAAAAATGTTGATGAATTTATCATTATATCCTCAGTTTTTAAATAAATAAAAAATCAAAAAGAAAAATTATCCTTGCAAAAGTACCACTGCTGGCGGGCCGCTGGAGCTCCATCTCTGGGAGGCTTGCAACCACTGGTGGCTCGAACTTTGGTTGCTAGGGGCTTTTTTTTTGGGTTGGGATTGAATTTTTCTTAAAAAAATTGAACCAAGTGTAAGGGGTGGGATTTCCCACCCCACCATAATAATGAAGGAGTTGGGTGGCCATTGGGCTACCAAAGTTCTGTGTAAGCGAGCGCGCGTGCTTGCGCGCGCATGGGTGGGTGTGTGCATGCGTGTGTGAGAGTATTTATGTCTAATGTTTTTTTCTATAAGGAAACTATCTTGTGAAAATCATTACGAATCTTATCAAACTCATTATTGCTCTTATGAATTCCATTACGAATTTTGTCAAAGCCCACAGATATGAGTGAATCCTATCTAACGTTTTTCAATCAGGAAATGCTGTATTCAAAATCATTACATATCATGTCAAACTCATTATTGCTCTAGTAAATCTCATTACAAATTTGTCAAAGGCCACAAATGTTGGTGAATATTGGTTACCATTTTTCCATCAGGGAACGCTCTTGTGAAAAGCATTATAAATCTTATCAACTCATTATTTCTCTTGTCAATCCACTAAGAATTTTGTCAATCTCATTTTTTTTATAATGGTTTTTGCAACAGCGTTTTCTAAGGGAAAAAACGTTAGACAGGATTCACCAACGTTTGTGGCCATTGACAAAATTCGTAATGAGATTGACAAGAGTACTAATGAGTTTCACAAGATTCGTAATGGTTTTCATGAGAGTGTTTCCTAATAGAAAAAAATGTCAGACAGGATTTACCAACATCTGTGGGCTTCAACAAAATTCGTTATGGAATTCATAAGAGCAATAATGAGTTTGACAAGATTCATAATGGTTTTCACAATAGTGTTTCCTGATAAAAAAACATTAGACAGGATTCACTAACATTTGTGGGTTTTGAAGAAATTTAAAGGGATTCACAAGAGTAATAATAAGTTTGACAAGATTTGAAACAATTTTCACAAGAGCATTTCCTAATGGAAAAAACATTAGACAATATTTACCAACATTAGTGGGCTTTGACAAAATTTGTAATGGGATTCACAAAAACAATAATGAATTTGACATAATTCATAATGGTTTTCCCAAGAACATTTCTTGATGGAAAAAACGTTAGACATGATTCACCAACATTTATAAGCTTTGAAGAAATTGTAATAGGATTCACAAGAGCAATAATAAGTTTGACAAGATTCATAATGGTTTTCATATGAGCATTTCCGGATGGAAAAATGTTAACCAAGATTCACCAATATTTGTGGGCTTTGAAAATATTCGTAATGAGATTCACCAAAGAAATAATAGGTTTGACATGATTCATAATGGTTTTCCCAAGAGCGCTTCCCGATGAAGAAAAGGTTAGATGGGATTCACCAACATTTGTGGGCTTTGAAGAAATTCGTAAGGGGATTCCAAGAGCAATAATGAGTTTAACAAGATTCGTAATGGTTTTCACAAGAGCGTTTACTAATAAAAAAATGTTAACCAAAATATATACATACATACAAATACACACACACACACACATGCACGCACACACATGCACGCATATAGATATATATACATATATGAATGCATATATATATATATATATGCATTGGTATATGTACATATATGTATGAATTTTTTTGTAAAAAAAAAAAAAATTTGAACCAAGATGTAAGAGTGGGATTCAAACTTACCCCACTATATATAATGGTCACCTGGCTCCTTCACTATATATGCATTGATAAAATTGTACCTTAACCGTATGATTAATGAATATCAAAGTTTTTCTTTGTTCTTTTTGTTAAAAAGAATTATAGATATGGTTTTCCATATGAAGTCTTGAGCAATATGGGTGATGGTGATGGTATCCTCTATGAAAGTGAGTTATTCAAACCCAAGAATGTTTTTTAACAAAATTCTTCCTTGTAAACATGAAATTGTTTCCTTACTCTAAAGCAAAATAATGCCAACCAAGGTGCAAGATAGACCTAAAAGCATTCTAAAATCCATGGAGCAACAAATGTGGGTGTTCTAGTGTAGAAAACAGATGTCTAGTCTCAATGGACTAGTAGATGATTTATATAGGATCAAAGGATTCCTCAAGGTATCTATGAGGAAGACACTGAAAGGAATATCAGATGACTCTCCCAGATATCTATATAGAAGATACCGAAGAGAGTGATGGATCATTGTGTAACACGACTATGGCGTTTAGCCAAAAAGGGGTGGGGTGTGTGCACAGGAGGCTAAATAGTAAATAGGGTCCATAGAGAGTATGTACATTTTAGGTTAATCTCCTATTTATAGAGATTACCTTTAGGGTTTCGGTCCTTGGGCTTTGTGTACCTCTAGGCCCATGTTTTCAACCTCACTACCTGCACATTTCGTGATTATAGCCTTGATTATAGGCCAATTAGTATATTACCTGATTATTGAGGGATTCTGGTACAAATTGTCCTTACTAGGCCGCATAGCCAGTGGGCCTCATATATGAGTCCATAACAATTTCCCCCCAGCTCGGTAGTTGAGGTCTTTGAGCTGCCGGGATATACTAAGTATTTAACCCGGATTTTGTATTCGAGTTGTTTAGCTTGATTTTCTCAATTTTCACTTAGCTGCTCTCTGAGTTTCGCCGAACTCCGCGTTTACTTTCGATTTGCCCCCAAGCATGTATGTCGGGTTGGCTCGCTTTGAAAATTTGCTTGCTTTCATGATGGCCGAGATTATATTTGTAACTTTAATCCGGATTATCGAGTTTGCACATTTCCACCATGAGCTGCCCCTATCCGGGATATCATGAAAAGATAATAGCATGCAACTGAATTCCCTTTGCCTACTCCACGGATAATTTGACAACTGTAGGTTTACTATCGTCATGGCATATAACCGTCACTTTACAAGTAGTGGCCGCCTCTACCATCTCTAATATTCATGTGCATTTAATGCCCACGTCATTTCATTTCAATCATCATTACACTTTTTTGGGGGAAATCTGCATTTCAATAGAAATTGTCTTTATTACCCCTGACCTTTTGAATTCGTAATGTCTATATATTCTCATCTTCCACCTCTCCTTAACACTTCTTTGCTAGACGCTCTCTTTGCCCTCCGAGAAAAGACTTGCTTCCTCAAAGCCTTTCTCACTCGATATTCCCGTCTACAACATTTAGCTCCTTTCATATTTCCTACATCCAAGTATTCTTACTTGCTTCCTTCTCATCTTTTGTTTCTACTTTGTTTCATCTATTTTCATTCTTGCTTATTCGACCATACTCGCCAAAACCTATTTTCGGGTTTACTTGGATGTGCATTTAAGGTTTTCGGGATTCCCGAGTATTTTCTTTGAGTTTAAGGGTTTTCCGGGTTTCGAACTTCCAATGTCATTCTCATCCCTTGCTCCCCTTTTTTTAACCAACATGCTTGCATTTGGAGGCTGTGATGATTTCCTAGAGAATTCCTCTACGAACCAACAATAGGTTGAAAAAGTTGATTTGAGCCTTCCGAAAAAGCTTTTGCTCTTGATTCTTTCTTTAGAAAATTCATGGATAAAGACACTTCTTTGCCTTTAACGATTTATGGTAAGGCAATTCCAGAAGAAGATAGAGAGGCGATTAGAATACTTTCTTCTGGAATACGATACTGGTTCTAGTTAATACCTCGTATCGAGAGAGTGAAGCAGGAAGCCTTGCTTTGCGAACCTTGGGGTAGTGGGAGTAGAACGAGAAACCAAGCACAACCGCAAGCGAGTCGAAATCCAAACATCTCTAATCCGGGATCCCTTCCTACTCCACCTGGATTTTCAAACCGAGATCGCATCTCATCTACCCTGACTTTTGACATTTTTCTGCCAAAGAATGTACCACAAGGTAGATCAGGATCCCATCCATGGAACGTCAACAACTCGTGTAATGAATGTTACTATCTAAGCATCAATCTCATCAATAACGGTCGTGACTCAGAAGCCGAGTCAATTCGGCCTCCGATCGGCATAAGTTCATATCCAAGTCATCCCAGCTTCTATCAGCTTGACTCATCCTAGCCGGGCTCCTTTCACTTTCCTACACAATAGTTCTTTTAACTCAAGTATACTTGTTTTTTTACTTTCACCTTTTATGATAGGTATAGATGGGTTCATCTTCGCACCATATTCAATGATCTGCACCTGGGGAGTCAACTTCTGCTAGTCCTTCCAAAGCTTCAAAGACTCCGGACCAATGGGTTATCGAAGAGGTGCTAACTATTAGGAATTCGATGACCCCAGACGACGTCGTTACTGCTGGCATCAGTGATGGGGAAGGCTATACCATTCACTTGCCCCTCGAATTTGAATCAGTGTGCTTTTGTCGGGAAAGTGATGATGAACCACACTTCTTTTATCTCTACCGGGACTTTATTTCTTGGCTCGGTATCCAGCTTCCATTTACCGAGTTCCAAATTTGTCTTCTCAATCATCTACATCTTACTCCCACTCAACTTCATCCCAATAGTTGGGCTTTCGCTATTGCCTTCGAGAATTTTTGTAAAGCTAAGGAACTAACTTGCACCCTTCCAATTTTCTTTCATTTTTTTATCCTCCATGAAGCTCGCAATAGTAAAGAGTTCGATAAAGAGTCCTCTTCTAGGAAAGGTTGGACCTCACTTCAGAGCGTAACGGGTATGAAACTCTTCAAGGTTTTTATTGACACCTTCAAGGGTTGTGGAGGAGAGATTCCTCTATCTTTGGACTCGGATCACCATAGTCTCTCCCCTTCCGCATTTGACTTTTCTTCCCATAGCCTTTCTGACTCCAAAAATGAGGCCATATCCTTTCTAGAACATTTTATTAAAGCCAAAAACTTGATGCTACCAAAATTTAACTAAGTACCGCAAGTGTACGGGTCATGAAAATAGTGAGTGGCAAATCAAGGTCATCCCACGAGACTCAATCAAACTAGTGATTAGGTATTAAATTTCCTTTTTTCCTTTAAGTTGAGTAAATCAGAATTGTTTCCAATAATAATAAAAAGAATCTTAATAAAAACAAGAACTTTCAACAAGAGAGAGAATTCAAATATCAAGGAGGACAACTTAGAGATACTAATCCCTTGCTTGTTTCTTAGATTTTATTCCCACTAAATTAATTCTAACTTAACTTCATCGCTTAATCTAGAGTATTAATGTTTATAAGTGCCTGTCACCCACTTATACCACCTACCTCAAATAATTATGCAATGTCTCACACAATTAATTAAGATGCAATTCAAATCGGGCTCACTCTAATTTGACTATGTGAAGCTTCTAGGTATATGTCTATCCTAGATGCAAATTAGATTAAAATCTAATTCCACATTATTTAATCCAAGCTTAATTTAAGATTTCATTCGTCAAGTTTAATCCCAAATCCCCAAAACATGTTTAATGGTGGCCAATCACTAAACAATAAATAATCAAAACAAGATTAAATAAACTGAATTACCATTAAGAAAAACTAATTAGTGGGAACAATTTCTAAGTCTCAAAGAAGTTCATAATACTCTAAGTTGCAAGGAAAAGTTAGCCACACATGGCTTTAAACATCACAGTAATACCAATAAAATCAGAGTTCAGAGGCATAATGGAAGAAACAAGATACTGGAAAAAGAATAAGAAATTGGAAAGAAAGTCAAGTGAAATATCAAAACCAAGAAAAAGAATAGACTCAAGAACAACTGACTTCTTCTAATCGTGCTCTCTCAAAGAACCAGGGGGAAAAAATGACGATGAAGCTCCCAGTGAAAGTGAAGATGAAGCTCCCAAAAATGCCGCCTCTACTGCCAGCGAGAATAATCTTCTCCTGTCCGCCTCCAAGTCGTAGCTTTTTCATTCCTTTTAATTCCAATTGCCCATTAGGTCTTCCATTCATTTCTCCAAAACGTTGTCATGCTATTCCTTGGGCTTCTAATTATTTGATCAATAATTCCCATTCTCTCAAACAAAATGATGTTGCTTTCGGCCACATGCTCCACGTCACCTAAGAAAGGAAAAATAAATATTTAAGACTCATAACAAAAAACAAACATAAAGTAAAATATAAACAATCTGCATATATATCTTTTTTTTCTTTTCAAAACTAAAAACTATTATTATTATTCCTAAGCTAAATTGTTTTTATTTTATTTTAAATCCAAGATATTTATAGTCAAAATCCTGAAAGTAATGCACCACTCTGATTTGGTCTTATCATAATAAAATCTCTGAAATCTCTTAAAATTGTATAGATAACTCTCCAAATATCTTCAAAATATACTTTAAATATACTAAAATTGGAGAGTTATCAGAAAACGGCCCCATGAGCTCACGACTATATTCCAAAGCCACAGGCCAAGAAACGATCTGCGGCAAGTACAAACATTTATTTATATTATATTGCATTGCCTGTTTCTTGTTTTATGTCATATCAATAAATGACCTTTGTTCTTGATTTGCAGCTCTGCGTATGGGGACACCTGGATTCCTTAAAGTATTTAAACATGCAGAAGTGGTTTCCAATGCTAGGGCAGCTAAGAAACGCCCAGCTCCTAAAATCGGAAAGGGTTCCCACAAAGGCCCGACCAAAAAATCCCAAGGCAAGGGCATTAAGGGCCCTTCAACTTCGGGTTTAGACCCTACAATTCAAGTCTCAACGCCTTCCCCTCCGCTTTACGAGACATCTCCTCCCTCCTGTGATCTTCTTTTCGGGTGGTCCTCTGGGAAACCGGAATGACAAAAGACCTCTGCGATGCTATGCGTCTCCCTATCCACTTTTTAGAGCCATTCCTCATGACTAGAGCCGAGGTGGATGAGATCATGCAATTGGAATTGAATTCTGATAAGACCTCCTCTTTACTTCAGACCATGGCAACCTTAAAAAACAAATATGCCAAAACCACTGCTGAACTGAAAAAGGTCATGGAAGAGAGGAATAAGGCCTGTGAGGAGCTTCAAGCAATCAGGAGTAATGCCAATCTGAAAAAGATCACAGAGGAAAGGGACAAAGCCAATGAAGAGCTGCAAATGACCAAGGCAGCTAGAAATACATTGCAAGAAGAGCTGTTGATGCTTAAGACAGGCTTATCATGGCTGAAACAAAGCTGAGTAAAGCGAACTCAGAGCTCCTTCGTCTTTGAGAGGTTCATGACAATGACATGCAATTCGTGCAATGGGTTCAGGATATGCATGCTCAACTTGAAACCTAGCTGTGAACCACTGAGGACGAACTCCAGGTTGCCAAGGATGACTTGTCTGAATGTTCGGATGCCACAGTGCAGTCTTTTGACAATGTCGTAGCATAGATTCAGCTCCTCAATCCCAGCCTCGAATTGAACGTCTCTGGCCTGGACTATCAAGCTTATGTCAAGGATGGGAAACTAATTCCGCCTGGACAAGATGAAGATGGAGATGAAGGGGTTCCACCCGCCCTAAGGGGCCTCGGATGTTGGTTTTGATTGTTCTTATGATCGGGGATTGAAGCCCTGTACTTGCTTTATTTAGTGTTTTTCTGAGTTAACAACTCGGTTGATACTGTTTGTAAGCCTTATATTCCTGCAAGAACATCATGTAAATAATTCAAAGTTAATGAAAAAAACTTGCTTTTTTCACAAATCGTTCAGCTTGCTCCTTTCTTGTCCAACCCAGATATTTCTCAGAGCTTTATTCTCCCATTGCATTTGTTGCACTTTATGAACTCAAATTTATTTTCTAAGTTCTGTTTGATGACTGGGTCAAAGTCAAAAATATATATTACACAGAATATTCATCCGGTATTACCCGAGAATTATATTTTGTGAAGATTTTCATTAATCTAGCACATTACATTCTGGCAGGTCGACCAGAATTTAATTCGGAGTGAAGGCAACTCGTCACATGTTCAAGTTCAAGTGTTGTAATTGAACCATAAACATTTCAACCTGATCAAGGTCGAAGATGACGATTTACTTCGTTACCCCAAAAAGAATAATTTTGATGCATCACGGCCACAAGGGCCTTCCAATTTTACCATGTTCCAATGGGAACACGTTTTAACCGCTATTTTAGTTTTACCGAGCTCCAATGGGAACACGTTTTAACTGTTATTTCAGTTTTACCGGGTTCCGACAGGAACGCATTTTAACTGTTCTTTCTCCATTTTGATTGAAAATGGGTTTCGTACCTTGGATTCATTTATCCGTCTTTACCAAGAACCGGGCTTCATACCCTGAGTTCATTGCTCCATGTTTATCCATTCAAAAATCATTTGATAATAAAGTTGATTTAAACGACAATCGTCGACCTTACAAAACCTTAACACGGGAAAATTGAATTAAACTTAATCACACGATAAACTTGGCTTCGGAAATTCGTCATCATTGTTGTCTAAATTCCCCGCTTCTCATTTTTCTTTCTCAAGCCCAGACTCCTACTATGGCCTCCTTGTTTGCACTTGTCATTCTCCGTCCTTAGGTTTCTATTACGTATTGTCACAATTTCCCTTCCCGGACGAACTTATCAATAGCATCTCGGAGGTCCCAGCACTGATCCGTAGTGTGTCATGGACCATCATGGAATGCACAATACCGGGACTGGTCTATTCCGGGTCTGTTGTAGGAAGGCCAAGCTCGTTCTACTTTTTCATATCGGTCAAGGCTACCTCCTTCCAAACTTGTGACCGCGATATATTCAAGGGAGTGTACTTATCATACCTCCCTTTTGTGTCATTCCTTTCCCCCCTGGATTTGCTGTCCAGGTTCTGTCCACGGAATTCTCGCTTGAGACTGTCGTGTTCTCCCTTTCCTTTCAGAAATCTTCCAGGTTGTTCCTTTTCCTTTGAAAGTGGGCTCTTTCCCCTAACTTTTTCCATAGCATTGGTGATTTCCACTTGTTCCAACTCCAAATACTTTTTCGCCCATTCTTTAAAAGCCTCCAGGTTTTCGACGTGTTCCTTGAAGATAGATTTAGCCAGCTGGGATGAAGTGTCTAAGCCAGCTATGATTAAATGCACGTGCATGCTCTCCTCTAATCCATGCACTTGCAAGGCAGCGTCTCTAAAGTGATTCAAGTATTTCTGGAGAGTCTCCCCTCGCTGTTGCTTAATCTTACACAAGCTAAACTTAGATTTTGGCTGTTTCTTGCTCGTCGCAAAATTCAACAAAAATTTGTCTCCGAGATCCTCAAAATTCTGGATCAACTTTTGATGAGTACTAATTGTGCCATGTTTTCCCTGTATTTTATGACTGAATTGTATGGTGAATATGAGCTTAACTGCAGTCAATCTAAGCAAAAAGGGATTAATTCATGGTACAGGGAACTTAAGGATAAATTCCACTCACATCCTAAACATGTGCTAAGAAAGAACAAGTTTTGAGGTTTTATGAGAAAGTCACATAACATAGCCGATGCTATGCTATAGCATCAGGACAACTTTACCGAAGTGCAATACAATGCATCCCTGAAGCTATAGCATAGTAAATGATGCAGTGCTATGCGGCATATTTCCTGATCTTTTGTCAAGGTCGTTTCAGGAAATATATTGCAGGGCGAAAATAACGGTTAAATTGCTGACATATTGGAATAGAAGATGCGGAGGATCGAAACTAAAGATTTGAAGAATCTCGCAGTATTAGCAAAATCAATCTACCGAGATTGGAAAGAAAGATACGATCAGACCTCAACAGATTAGGAAAGGCCCAGATCGTTGAACGTACGTTGCAAGTAAGACTAGACTATTTATGGAAACAGCAGCCAACCCTAAAAAGGGTCGGAAATCGTCGAGAGTCAAAGACCAATCCTATACTACCAGACTCAAAAGAAGAGTGAGAGAATTGCAAAGCATGAGGACTCCAAGAGAACCTAGCATCCTTCCTTGCAGTGAGACGGAGTGAAGAGGGCGTGGAGTTGTGACATGACAAGGCTTCTTCCATGCCGTCAAAACCTCCATCAAGCTTTCTATTTCTTTATTTTAATTCCAGTCAATCTTTTGTCATAGGCTATTTTGTTTTGTGATTCCCTCGTCAGTCATGAACTAACTTCCTGAGGCTGAACGAAGATGATTTTCTAAGTACAGAATGAACCTGGTTGCTAGTTCTTAATTTAATATATTCGTTGTCTATCAGTGATTTAGTTTCTTGTCGATTAGCGAGAGCTAGGACTAGATCAGTGGCCTCGGCTTACTGAGAAGGATTGAGGTTAGACATCTGAGAAGCAGTGATTGCTAGGTGGGCTGGTGCAAGGCTTGACCTATTATTGTAGACTTCAGGAATGGGTCTACCGCTCATAACCATACACCTTGGTTTATATTGATAATCCAACTAGAAAAATCGCCATGGACATATAGGAGGAGTACAGACTAGGATTGTATGTATCGGACGCAAGTGCTTTAGTAGATTAGCGTGGTGTGGTTACCTGAATAACTTTGCATAGGGTGCTTATGTTGTAGCATTTGTGAGAGTTGTACAGTATGAATGCTATAGCATTGCGTATAAGCAACTGAGGGAATGATGTGCTTAGAAAGGATTCCGAGTTCAGTCTATCTTCATACTAATATATTCTTACGACTATGGTCATTTAGTTATTTTTTTGTTTATTAGTATAGCTATCCAAACTCTCAAACAAATTAGATTTATTTTCTTGTTAATCACAACTATCTGCAATTTGGTATCCAGTCTCTATGGGACGATACTCTACTTACTCTTTATTACTTGTTCGACTGGTTCACTTGCCATCAAGGAAATCGACCAACCACTTTGCAGGAAGAGTGTGGAACCACACCTGTGCTGCACCTTGCAGGGTCGCAACAAATAGCCGAGATATGATTGGTTCATCAAATTGCCTCACATACGTCCTCATGTCGAACGTATTAATGTGAGCTTGTGGATCCTGAGTCCCATCGTATGTAGGCAAGTCGGCCAAGTCAAAGTTCTTTGGGTACAGAGCATCTGCAATCTCATCCGTGAAAGGGCTGCTGTTGTTCTGCCCCTACTATATTTTCTTCTATACTTGTCGGGAGCCTTCTTTGTTTGTGATGGCACATCTTGGCTCGCAATTACAGTATCCTGGTTAGGCTCAACCTGTTTGTTCCTCAAGGATGTATGATTTGGTCCCCGAGTTTCAGGAGTCCGACCCTGATCTTGGTTGATCACATTATTTCCAATATGATCATTTCGAGGGCCTTCAGGATCGGCTTGCACAAAGTCCGAGGCGTAGCTTGGCCGGGCTCATTTCGGTTCCTGTTTCATGTTGAGTTCTCAATTCGTCTGAGGCGCTCCTCGAGCAACCTCATTCTTTGGCTATCTGCTTATCGAGGGTCTTTTGTAGCAGTTTGAGCAGAAGCCGCGATGTTAACCCGGCTGGGCCCGCTTTCATCCTGGTTTACTTCACGAACAGGGTCCTCTATTCGTCCGAGATGCTCTTCCAACAGCTACATTCTTCACCTCTCTTCTTGCAGCCAAAGGGCATTTTGATGGTCCATCTTGTCCATCCATCTTAACACTGAAGCCAGTGTATTTTGCAGGAGACGAAGTCCGGATTCTCGATCTAAAATTGGGGAGGAGGGTCTTGCTGTTGAACTTGTGGCTGGATTAGTGCAGCAATCCCATTTTGAGGAGCCGCCGCAAATACTAGAGAAGTTGCAGTATCAGTTGTCTCCCCCTTCGTCTCCACTATAACTTGACAAAACTAAAAGTTTGACTCTTATTTGACCCAACTTTACCCATGTGACATGCCTATGTGTATCCAACTTACCCTTTTCTTTATGTGGCCACCATGCCTTTTCTCATGAAGGCCATAAAAACCATCTTCTTCACTTCTGTCAGAGAAAGCAAACCCCATGATTTTTGAAGAACAAGATTGGAGAAGATAGAAATCACCATTGGTAGATCAACAAACTTGGAACCATCAATTGAAGAAGATAGAAATCAAGCCATATATATCTTAACTATATTCAAGTAGAAGCGAAAGCATTTCTCGGCCAACACATCAAAGAAATGGAAGGCTCAAAACACAAAAAAAAAAAAAAAAAAAAAAAAAAGAAAAAAAAAGAAGGCAGTTATAAAAGATGGATAATGGAGAAGGTAGTTACACAATATTTTATCAATTAATAATGGGGGTGGTAAGTACAAAATATTTTGTAAATATTTAATTTAATATTTTGATTATTCCTTTAAAGATCTAAATAAAAAATAAAAGCAAGGTGGTTATAAAATATGGATAATGGGAAAGGCGCTTACATAATATTTTGTAAATTAATAATGAAGGTGGCATGTTCAAAATATTTAGTAAATATTTTTTTATTTTAATTATTCTCTTAGAGATCTGATGATTTTTAGGTAACACATATTAATAAATATCTCGACTTCTCACCTCGCGCATCGCAGAGACCTTGACTAGTTTATATAAGAAACCATATATCGAAGCAAAAATCTAATATATGACCTACACAAATCTCTCAAATATGAGACAAGTTAGAGGTGACTTAGAATTAAAATGGGAAAACAAATCATTCCATAAGTGGGATTTGTGGAATTAAAATAACTAATTTGGGTGTTACATATTTGAGGGCATTTAATCAATGGGATTTATCCACACACAAAAAAAAAAAAAAAAAAAAAAAAAAAAAAAAAAAAAAATCGCCAAATATATGCTTGCGCGTCAAGTATTTCCGTTTTCATTTTTATTAATTCAGCGTAAACTATCAAATCTTGAGTGAGAAGTTACAAAAAAAAATTTCCCAAAAAACAAAATGTCTTTATTTTTTATAGGAAAATTTTTATATAAAAGACAATTGAATTGCCTAAATTCTAATATATATATATATATATATATATATATATATATATGCACTAAACTTAATAAGTTATATGTCATAATTAAGAATTTAAAACTGAAAATATAACCCCATCATTTGTGTACTAAATAAGAGCTCTAACGGTACGATCCCCTGTTGCTTTCATAAGTTCAACTATATATGTATACATACATATATATATATATATATATATATATATATATATTTTGAGACATGCATGCGTCTGGCGCAAATTATTAATGTGTTTCCGGTAAAGCTTGAATAGGGTTGCTTTCACGAGGATTTTTTTTGCCAAATTATGATTGTTGATGTTAATATCTTTGTACCAATTTTTTTGTGGTGATTCCCTTGGCTGTGCGAGAAGTCATTTCAAATTCATACTATGTTTTAAATTGCATACTTGAACAAGAAGAAAGTTGTTGAAGAAATAGAGATAAAACCAGAAGCTTCGTGTGCCACGTTAAAAGGTTTAGATGGGGAAGACCCGTGAGCACAATGCAGCGGGTAAATACTAGGACTACGTTTTTAGTTTTACTGTTTTAATAATTAAGGGATAGGGACAATGGAGATAATTTCACAAATTTTAAATTCATATTTATGATGCATAATTTAACATTTAATTTGTTAGATTTAGTGACCTAAATTAGAATTATATAGAGTTTTCCCTTTTTTATAAGCGTATCCTCCTATGTCTTTATTTTAAAATTATGAAATTTTGATTAGCCAGTTAATAGTTTTCTACAGATATAATTAAAAAAGTTTCAAATAAAATAAAAATATTATCTAAAAAATAAAAAAAATACTACAAATTTTAGGCATGCCATTATTGTCTTTTATATTTTTGGTACAAAATAATTTAAGTGAGTTGTGTCCCGGAGGGCTAATCAAGATTAGAGAATGTCTATGAACTCAAAAAGTCTTACAGATACTTAAATCACTCACCAACAAAGCTCTCATATCGACAACAAAATTTAAACTCATGATTTTATAGGCTATAAGCCAAGTCCTTACCAACAGAATTAACTTTGTTAATCTCGTATAATCTCTAAAACTATTCTCTTATAAATAGTAAGATCTAAGTGACTGTCATATGATGCCATTGGTTATAAAGGTCAAAAAGCAATTGGTTAAAAAACATTACTGAGGTCCCTATTTCAAATTTGGGTCTTCTAGCACATATCTTTGCATTTTTGGGGCCCGATGATATTTTAGTTCAGAGTAAGCCAACAAAAATAGCTTTCCATTACATGGGTTTCCTAAGTTTACTAGCTTCGACCCATTATCTAGTTAACCATCTATAATATATAAAATGGTATTTTGGTCTTCTTACATAGGTAAGAAATAATTTTTGTCTCTTATTCCCTCTTAACCTTAATATAAAACTTACTTAACTAAATTTAATAGATTAAAAACGTTAATTTAGTTAGTTTATATGATGTGTTTTATTCTAAAACGTCATAATTATCCTTCTTAATATTCTCCCTTCTTTATAGGGTCTAAAAAACAGGTCGAGCCCGTCAGAAATGACCCATTCTACCCTTATATCAAGAGTCCCGAACTTAAAAGCTTGACTCTCAAATTGCAACAGTTTAAAAGGGTTTTCCTTAATGAGCTGAGGCCTAAAAGGACCCTTTTATTTTTTTTTTTACTAGAATTTTTATATTATTATGATGTTGCGAATATTTAATTTTTATCATATATAGTTTTTGAAATTGAAGTTTATAAAATTGTTTAATTTATTTGGTTTTCCACAATAGTTTCCCAATTTAAACTTAAAAAAATAGGCTAATTTGGACATGAAATGATGATTTTAACTAGATATTTATGAGTTTTAATAACAATGTATCTCAATTTATCACAAAATAATAATTAGATAGTAAAACTTAAAAGTGAATTTTATTTGAATTGATGAATATTGCAATTTGTAAAACTTAAATGAGTATGTAGTATAAATACAAGTCCAAAAAAAGAGTTAAATTTTGCTTAAATTATTACATTATAGCTTCACTCATCTTTTCACTTTATAAGGATAGATTCTTAGGTGTAGGTACCTCTAAAGATTTTTTTTTTTTGGTTATGTACCTACCAATAATAGTTTTTATGTGTGATAGTGTAAGCATCTATGTATAGAGTTTTGGAATTTTCTTCCATAGTACCTTGTCATTTTAACTTTATTCTCTTATAATTTAATTTTGACAATATTTATGTCTTAAATTAGTAATTTTTTTTAAACTTTATTTCTTTAACAAGATTTAAAAAATAATCTTTTTTTAGTTAAATGGGCCTAAAGCTTGCGGCCGCCCGCACCCTGGCTCAATAGTATAAGGGTTGGGTTTCATAAATGAGGGTTTTACTTCAAGTCGACGCAACAGATTGGCCTTTATTACCTACTTTACTTTTTCTAGTATTTGATTATTGTTGATGTAATATCAATAAATTTTAATTTGGTAAAATATTGGTACACATGTGAAATATGTTTTATATTTAGAACTAACTTTAACTCCTAATTAGATCCTACATTAAGAGTAATAAGAAGAATAATATTCATATGCAATTTTTTAGACTTAACTATAACGTTTTTTTGTAATATTTTCTTCATCAACTAACGATGAAAATAACATGTTTAAAGGGTTTACCCAAAAGCATATGTTTTAAGGGAAACATTGCATTCTTTTTGATATATTATATTCGAGGTATCATTGTATTATTCAGTGCTCCTTAAAAATAGTCATCTAATCATATTTATAGGGCAAGGAGAGAAAATTTATTTTGGTTCTGTTTATAAGTCATAACATTGAATTTTCATGTAAATGTACAATTATACTTTTCAATTATTATTTAGTTGACTGTATATTGTATGTTAAATAGGGGTAATATTGAAAAATTATTAAATTTTATAGCGAAATTAATAAGTTTTAATGTTTTTCTTAACTTAGGTGGAATATGTTAGAAATCACTTATAAATAAGATTAGATAAATAGTTCAAGGGCAAGAAGATAATTTTTTTCCTTAATTAAGGGGGTTGACACTAGGATATGTTTGGTTTGAGGGAAGGAGAGGGGAGGGAACAAAATCTTTTTGGAGGACATCGACCATTTTGCGCAATGAAGGAATATTCTTTTTTAGTGAGAGTATATTTTAGGAATATTGAAAATTATATATGAAGCTTGATTTTATAAAGATGAGAGAAAAAATTTCTCTCTCAACTTTTCACCTACTCCCTCCCCCTTCAAACCAAACATACCATTTATTGTTTATTGTGGGCGGACTCAAACGGCGAGCTGTGCTTATAAGGCTAATGATTAATCCCATTTAGTTTCAGAATCTTTTAATCCTTTTTAAAATAGAGTATCAGTGAGTTTAAGTGAAATTTTAAGGACCGGTTGATAGGCACCAAGAGCTTGTTGCATCTGGGAGCCGTCCCGGTCCGATTTGACGGTCCAAATTTAATTTTTTTTTAACTGCGATTTTTTAATAAAAAATCATTTTTTGAAAAAAATTTTAGTTGAGAGATTATCTTTATTTTAGATTAAATCCATTAAAATAATTTTTTGAAAAAATAAAAAATAAAAAATAAGATCTGGACCGTCCAGGTCGGATCTGGACGTCCCAAAGAGTGAGGAGCTCTCCCTGCCTATCCAAAGATAAGCAGGGAAACTCATTCCAAATTTTAACCACACGTTTGATCTTTTCCAACTGAAGCTAGGGTTTGTTCGTGGAAGGGCGTGATTGCGGCGAGGCTCGTCGGCATTATATATTGATCAGAGAGGAACACGAAGCTCATTCAGGCAAGGGATTCTCCTTTTTACATGCTTATACTAAGCTCCGGAAAGCTTTGGGGTAAATTTTGTGGGCTGAATTTATGGCAGTGGATGAGCTTGAACATGAAGGAAGCATAATTTTCTCTTGTTCAACCAATTCTGCACTCTGTTTAACCCTGGTACTCTACTCTAATTGAGCTTCTAAGATAGCTAGATAGCTTATTGCCACCGACCAAGTTAGATTCTGCTTCTGTAGCTAAGAAGCAAATAGAGTTAGATATAACAGTGAGGAGGAGGGAGAGGAAGAGGAAGAGGAAATAGAAGAATTCGAGGCTGAGTGATTATGAACATGGAGACAGATATCGAAAACTCTTGCTACCACCAAACCAGTTTCTTAGACGAAAAAGGGAGCCTTAAAACGATGAAGATCCCAGTGGTTCAAGAACTAGCTCGTCAAGGACTCAAACACTTGCCTGATAGATTCAAGAGGCCAGACTCAACCACATTTTCCCACCAAGTGTTCGAGGAAATGCCTTCAGTAAACTTAGCCACATTGAAGGAAGGGTCCAAGTCCATGATGGTTCGAGCAGAGGAGCTAGCCAAGTTAGCCGATGCTGGGAGGCGTTTAGGTGTGTTTTTGATTAAGGATCATGGGATTCCCTTGGATGTTTTGGATGGTGCTAGGGATGTGGTGAAGTGCTTCTTTGAATTGCCTTTTTCAGAGAAGAAAGCTTGTGTGGGAACCTACAGTGATATAGATAATATGGGATATGGCCGGAACTATGTCAAGTCAGAAGATCAGGCTTTGGATTGGATTGACCGATTGACTTTTCGAGCAGCTCCTCCTATTGAAGATGATGAGAGACTGCGTGTTTGGCCCCTTATACCAACCAATTTCAGGTACCCTTCTCTAATCTCATTGTTGTGATGCTGAAAATGAATCTTTCCGGAATGGGATATATAATTTGATAGAGCGGTTGGTGTCCTGCTGAACTATAATCCCTGTATACTCCCAGCTAGCCCTTGAAGTAGAATCTTATTTGACTAGACAATGCTCCTCTGTTCCTTTTTTCTTATGAGACACTTTTTGGTATACCCTATTATGATTCCTCTTCTATAAAAGATGATTAGAGGTTGTCTCAAATTTCGTTGTTAGTTTCTCTTTTACCTCCATTTAATTACTTATGTATCTCCCTCTGATCAACAACATAAGTCACTTAGGAGGGAAAAAACAACATAAGTCACTTCAACTTCATCAAAAAAGAAAAAAAGATAGTTAACTCATTTAATGTGCCTTGATTTCATAATTTTTTCTAAATTTACCCATATTAAAGTTGGTTTGGCAGGAGGGTGAAAAATACAATTGACAAACAACATTAATTACTCTCTAATGACTTATATTTTGACTAAGGTATTCTTCTAGAAGTGATATAAATCGTGGACCGGAGAGGGCACTCATATCATTGCATTTAATTCCTACATTCTCTCACCACCACACATTCTCTCTTTTCTACATAAATGAGGGCATTTTTGGCAAAAAAGATACATTTTTTTTTTACATATTTATTGTCTCAAACTAATTTTAACCAACTTTTTGAACAACATGATTATGTTAATTGCTTCTTATAGAAAGTGACAGAAATAAGTAATGTCTTCATTATTTGGTTCATTCTAGGGAAGCAATGCAAAGATATGTGGAGAAGCAAGAGTTGTAATAGACTTCTTGCTTGTGGCATTGGCAGAGGCATTATCGATTGAAAACCATCATGTTTTCCTCAAGTACTTTCATCCCACAGAGAGTGAGATAAAAGTGACGGTGAACTACTATCCACCATGCCCAAGACCAGACCTAGCCATTGGTCTTAACCAGCACTCTGACCCTAGTGCCCTAACAATCCTAACCCAATTCGGCTCTACCCAACAAGGCCTCCAAGTCCTCGACAACAAGAACCAGACCTGGCTCACTGTCTCTTTATGGCCACAAGACCAATTGCTAGTGGTCATTGGTGACTTGTTTGAGATCATGAGCAATGGTCTTGTCCATAGCGCTTGGCATAGAGTTATCACCCAGAGGGATGTGAAAAGAGGGTCCATTGCTTTGTTCTATAGTCCTCCACCAAGAACCTTAGTTGATCCTATGGCTGCAGAGGAAGAAGAAACCTACAAGAAAGTGGTTGTGGAGGACTATGTGAGACATTACTATAAGGTCTCTCCAACCATGGAAAAAATTGCTATCGACTTTGCCAAGGTAAATTAATTAATGCTTTGTAATAAATTTGGTGCACTTGTGATTGTTATTATAAATAGTCAAATACTGCATCTCTTGGTCCTAAGGATAATTGGTCCAGCAGTGAACCAACTAGATCGCAAAGTGCTCGAACTATGTCCAAATCTCACCTTGTGATAGAAAACATTTAAGGAGAATCATCTTGATTGCCAAACCTTGATCTGAAGTAGTTGGTTGCCTGAATACCTGGTAATAAGATTTAGAAAAAGTTTTAGATACCTGTGACTTAAAGTGCTATTAAAAAATGTAATGCATCCAGGGGTGATGTCTAGAATCTAGTGAGAGGTACAAGGACGCTTCATTCCCTAACAAAGGTAGGTTTATGCTTTTATTGTTTCTCATATGGTAACATGTGCAATGAGTTACTTAGACATAAATGACAGGATATCTATTGCTTACATGTACAAGCGTTGAAAATTTCACCCTTGATACATTCAAATACAACTTGTTTTCTTTCAAGTGAAATGCTATATGGGAACTAATTTTTTGACTCACATGCTATATCCAATTATCCAGATTTCTATTAATCGTAGATTTATTGCTTTTCTTAATTCACTCACTACTTGTTATAATGTGAATGGATTTGTTTAGGTTGCAAACAAGGCTATCAAATCTAGACTAGCCACCAGCAGTTATGGTATTGGGTCAAGGTCACGGCTAGGGTCGACCAGTCAACTCAGGACCAGACTGGTAAGGAATAAAAAATTGAGAAATAATTTAATTTCTTATCACACAATCCATAATTTCAAATACTATATATCATTTCAATACCTTAAATCATTACTAAAATAATCATATACTTCTCAAATATTCTTTACAAATTGATATCATAATATCATATACCACCTAATGACACCTGAATTGTAACCAGTAATCACAAAATATTCGTTGTAGCGAAATATCAAAAACACGTATATGATTACAAAATAGTCCCACTTATATGATTAACATATTCCCACCTACATCATAACAAAATATTCTCACCTTAAATAACTAAACTAATGAACTTCATCATGATAATCATTATTAACATCATGCAACTCCCTAGGTGTTGAGACATCAGCAGGTGGAGCTGTAGGAGGAAAAACAAAAGAACTAGGAGCTATATGATTATCATTTAAAGATGGAGTCCCAACAACATCCTCATCACCTATTATATAAAATGAATAGAATTATTAATAGTTATGTAAGAAATATAGTTATATTCTTACGTATGCGAATTTAATTTTAAATAATACAAGAGATAGTTAGAAACCTTCAAAATCCCTCCCATTTGGTTTAAGTTGAAGATTTGTTGATTCTACATTATCAAATTCGGGAGTTAGATCTTCAAGTATGCATCCAAAAGTCTATTTTATCAATTGATTCATGATCAATGGGATCATAATTCTCTTTCTTTTTTTTTTTTCAATTGATTTCTATAATGCCAACATGATAGAAGATCAACATTAATGAAATACATATTAGTATAGGATATTTAATTAAACTATAAAACAACCTTTCAAAGTCATGATTTTAAGATTACTCAAACTTTAACCTCAGATTGTAGTTTGTGAAAACCAAATCATCAAACCTCTCGATGCTCCAATATGTTTCTTCTTTTTACATGGATATGCTCAAATATGCTTCAATTTCTTTCACGACGAGAAGATGACGTTTGGCTAAAAACATGTATAACAATTTGTTGCAATTCCGGTATTGAACCCCCGCAGTACAACCACCAATCCTATGCAAAATAAAAGACATTTAGTATGTATTAATAATCATAATATGTGCTTTAAAATATGAAATTTAATATATCTACGAGGACTAGTTTTTGAGGTTTTTTTCCCCCACATGAAACCTTATCAAAGGATCTTTTATATTCACGGTAGATAGAAATTCGCCGCATCATTGTAACATAATGATTAGCATTATCAGTTGAGTTTGCCTCAAACAAATTGACCACAACATCCATTAGTCTATGCTTTCTAACAAATTCAGGACTATACAAGAATGTGGGATTCAACATATATGCCGTTACATTAAGTTCATTTTTTAAATGCTTATCCTAGCGACTTTAAATAATATTTAAGTAGGTGTATAATAATTCCTTCTTCCTCTAAAGCATGTCCTTGAGTACATTTTTAGTTCTCTGTCTGCCTTTAGAGACATTAGGTGTTGAAGGTTTCTCATCTTAATCAACAATCCTCAACAATCTTATCAAGGGAGACACAAGTCTCGACTTCAAAGCAATCACTCCAAAACCGATGATCTAGAATGATTGCAGTGAAAGATTTCCCAACTTCAGTGCTTGCTAATTTGTGGTGCATAAAATCCTGATCAACAACCAAAGCTTGTAAGTCATGTTTGTGTGAATATATGTTATGAAGGGTGATGAATGTGGTGGCAAATCTTGTTGCCCCAGGATAAATAGGTTCCTTCCAACCCGTTCTTTTCCTTAATCATGACATGAAGATCAAATGATTATGCAAATACATTGATTTTTTAGAGGCATTCTTTGCAAGGTCTAACACATGAGGCATGGATGCAATGTCTTTCAAAATAAGATTCAAATAGTGAGCTGCACAAAGTGACCAATGAATGGTCTTATAGTTATTTTTTATCAATCTACCACATGCAACATAGTTAGAAGCATTGTCAGTTACCACATAGACTATATTTGTAGGACCTATCCACTCAATAACTTCTCTGAATAGTGAGAATGAAGTGTTGGCATCTTTAACTAAATCCGAAACATCAACTGATTTCACAAATACCAGTCTATGTATTGAATAGACTAAGAAATTAATCAGAGTTCACTTTACGATATCGGTCCAACCATCGATTTGAGTGTGCAACCATTTTCCTTCCATTTAACTCGATGACTACCAATCAGTAATTGACATTCTTTTTTACAATCTCTCAACAAGCTAACTTTGTTCTCATGAAAACTAGGGACCTTAAACTTGGGACCAATTGCAGTAGCACCATCAATAACTTTTTGAATAAAGGACAAGTCGTTGTATTAAATAGAACACAATTCACATAAGCCCAATGAGCAAAAGCCATTTTTGCATTATATTGTGCTTCTTGGCTTGCCCATGCACTCTTGATGCTTGGTTTGGCACCAGGAGTTGTCCTAAGTGCAAAATAATTGTTGCCCTTCCCAGCCTCAGGAGCTTTCCTCTTTGAAGCAATTGGTTCCTCAATTTCTTTAACTTCAACTTTTCTAGCTTCATTTACATTATCATTGCCAACATGTTTTTTCTTTAAACTTTCTACCAAAGATTCTTTCATTCTAGCTTGTATATCATGTGAGACTTTTTCACAAGAACTTACTTGACCACTCACACTAGCCAAATGTTCTTTCAACCTATTTATCTCACCTTCTCTATAACTTGAAGCACATAAAAGACATGTAAACACATTTACTTTCCCCTCTTTCTTTATAGAAACTTATTCCCAAGCTTGATCCATTTTTCCCACCTCCTCGTTGCACATGGTTGGGGTTCACTATTGTTAGGAGGATTGCTAGACTCAATATTAGGGGATGAAAATGTTACTAGTTCCTTCATTTCTAGCCTCCATTAACAAACCACAAAGAAAACAAAAAACATCCTTTCAACAATAGACACCAAGCCAAAAGCACCATGATAGACACCAAGCCAATGAAACCGGCGAACCGATTAAAATGAAACAAAAAGCAAGGAAATACGTTTCATTGGATGTTGTTGTTTTGTTCTCCATCGTAGGTCCGATTATTAATCATACGGTGATTTTGGCTTGGTGTCTATTGTAGTGCTTTTGGCTTGATGTCTATTGTTGAAATGGTGTTTTTTGTTTTCTTTGTGGTTTATTAATAGAGGCTAGAAATGAAGGAATTGGTAATATTTTCACCCCTACTTTTAAGTCTAGCAATCCTCCTAACAATAGTGAACCCCGACCATAGGTAACAGAGAGTGAAAAAATGGATTAGGCTTGAGAATATGTTTCTATAAAGAAAGGGGAAAGTAAATGTGTTTACATGTCTTTTATGTGCTTCAAGTTATAGGGGAGGTGATATAAATAGGTTGAAGCAACATTTGGCTGGTATGAGTGGTCAGGTAAGTTCTTGTGAAAAAGTCTCACATGATATATGAGCTAGAATGAAAGAATCTTTGATAGAAGGTTCAAAGAAAAAACATGTCGATAATGATAATGTAAATGAAGCTAGAGAAGTTGAAGTTAGAGAAATTGAGGAACCAATTGTTTCAAAGAGGAAAGCTCCTGAGGCTAGGAAGGTTAACAATTATTTTGCACTTAGGACAACTCCTGGTGCCCAACCAAGCATCAAGAGTGCATGGGCAAGTCTAGAAGCACAATATAATGCAAAAATGGCTTTTGCTCGTTGGGCTTATGTGAATTGTGTTCTATATAATGCAATGACTAGTCCCTTATTTCAAAGTCATTGATGGTGCTACTGCAATGGGTCTTGGGTTTAAGGTCCCTAGTTTTCATGAGTATAGAGTTAGCTTGTTGAGAGATTGTAAAAAAGAATGTCAATTACTGATTGGTAGCCATCAAGCTAAATGGAAGGAAAATGGTTGCACACTCATGACTGATGGTTGGATTGATATTAGACAGTGAACTCTGATTAATTTCTTAGTCTATTCAGTACATAACATGGTATTTGTGAAATCAGTTGATGCTTCGGATTTAGTTAAAGATACCAACACTCTATTCTCACTGTTTAAAGAAGTTGAGTGGATAGGTCCTAGAAGTATAGTCCGTGTTGTGACTGACAAAGCTTCTAACTATGTGGCATGTGGTAGATTGGAAAAAAATAAATATAAGACCATTTACTGGTCATCTTGTGCGGCTCGCTATTTGAATCTTATTTTGAAAGACATTGCATTCATGCCTCATGTGTCAGAACTTACAAAAAATGCATATAAAATCACTGTATTTGCATATAATCATTTGACCTTCTTGTCATGGTTAAGGAAAAGAACAAGTTGGAAGGAAATTGTTCTTCGTGGTGCAACAAGATTTGCCACCATATTCATCACCCTTCACAGCATATATGCACACAAACATGACTTACAAGCTTTGGTTGTTGATCAGCATTTTGTGCACCACAAATTAGCTAGCACTGAAGCTGGGAAAACTTTCACTGCAATCATTCTAGATCATTGGTTTTGGAGTGATTGCTTTGAAGTTATGAGACTTATGTCTCCGTTGATAAGATTGTTGATTTGGATGAGAAACATTCAATGCCTTATGTCTGTGACGGTAGAGCCAAAAATGTAATCAAGGACATGTTTCAGAGGAAAAAGGAATTATACATGCCCTACACGAATATTATTCAAAGTCGCTGGGATAAGAATTTGAAAAATGAACTTCATGTAACGACGACATATATGTTGAATCCTGTATTATTGTATAGTCCTGACTTTGTTAGAAAGCATAGAGTAATATATCCTGTGGTCAATTTGTTTTGAGGCAAACTCACATGACAATGTTGATCATTATGTTACAATGATGGAACAAATTGCTATCTACTGTGAACGTAAAGGATCATTTGACCAGGTTTCATATGAAAAAAACAGCCCAAAAACTAATCCCACGTAAATATATTAAATTTATGTCTCCGTTGATAAGATTGTTGAGGATTGTTGATTTGGATGAGAAACATTCAATGCCTTGTGTCTGTGACAGCAGAGCCAAAAATGTAATCAAGGACATGTTTCAGAGGAAAAAGAAATTATACATGCCCTACACGAATATTATTCAAAGTCGCTGGGATAAGCATTTGAAAAATGAACTTCATGTAACGACGACATATATGTTGAATCCCGTATTATTGTATAGTCTTGACTTTGTTAGAAAGTATAGAGTAATACCTGTGGTCAATTTGTTTTGAGGCAAACTCACATGACAATGTTGATCATGTTACAATGATGGAACAAATTGCTATCTACTGTGAATGTAAAGGATCATTTGACCAGGTTTCATATGAAAAAACAGCCCAAAAACTAATCCCACGTAAATATATTAAATTTCATATTTTAAAGCACATATTATGATTATTAAAACAAACTAAATGTCTTTATTTTATTTTGCAAATGAGTGGTGGTTGTACTACGGGAGTTCAATACTAGAATTGCAACAAATTGCTATGCGTGTTCTTTAGCCAAACTACTACTTCTTGCTTTTAAAGAAATTGGAGTATATTTGAGCGTATTCACAATAAAAGAAGAAACATATTGGAGCATCAGCGGTTCAAGGATTTGGTTTTCATAAACTACAAGCCGAGGTTAAAGTTTAGGTAATCTTAGAAGTCATGACTTTTGAAAGGTTGTTTTATAGTTTAATTAAATATAGTAATATACATTTCATTAATGTTGATCTTCTATCTTGTTGTCATTATAAGAATCAATTGAAAAAGAAGAAAGAGAATTATGATCCCATGGATTATGAATCAATTGATAAACTAGACTTTTGGATGCTTGAAGATCTAACTCCCGAATTTGATAATGTAGATGAAAGTGGAGCTATATACCCAAGAGGGGGTGAATTGGGTATTTTAAAAACTTTTGTGTCTGCTATGTTTTTAGGCAAAGAAAAACATAGATGGACAGAGTAAAGGGAAGAACAAATGACACACAGATTTATCTTGGTTCGGTCCTAACAACTTGACCTACATCCAAATCCCGGACTCTCTACGGGATTTTCCACTATCACAAAGATTACACACTCGTACTCAAAGAGTAGTTCTCTCTCTAACTCACTCCCCTTTACAAGTTGTAATCAATGAACTCCCAAATCACCAAGTCCCCCGACTTGTGATTCTTTACAATAAATGTTTTTCAAGTAGAAACTCTCTCTAAGAGTAGATAAGAATAATCAACGAAGTACAAAGTATCAAAAGATACAATACAGTTGAAAACTGAAAGAATAAATGCTAGACTTGAATGTATTTCATTTTCGCTTGTTGTAGATGTTGAGAATACTTGAATGCATCTCTATTTATACTAAGAGAGCATTAATTGACCGTTGTAATCTTCATTATTACCGTTGCCTTGATTAACCAAAGTTCTGGGCAAGGTAAGGTCTACTTCTCTCTCTAATCTTCACTTAATCCAGTTGGGCAGAAGTTCAGAGTTGACTCTCTGCAAATTAGTCCGTTGGAGAGACAGTTGCTTGTTGAAGAAATCATTCTTTAATGATTTGCAACCGTGTGCGCAAGGATTACCCAAAAGTATGCAAGTTTTAAGGTTTGCATTTAATGTTCGACAACACCTTTGCTTTTGCTTTAAACCTTCAATGTACATTCTCTAATCTATCCGAAACTCACCAATAAAGTGGTTAAGCATATCTAGAAACATTAGAGATTAATCATAGGAAGTATTAAGATCAAACAAGAAGGTTTCACAAATTAATTGATTTGATTTTCAAATTTAGCGTTCAACACTCGAGTATGTGTATCAATACTCGAGTTTGTCACTGTACACTTAAGTCAATACTTGAGTATTCATTTTGATACTTGAGTATTCTTCTTCCAGAGAAGAATCATCGAGATTTGACTTTGGACCTTATCATTGAAATGGGGTCAATACTTGAGTTTCCAAATCCATACTCGAGTTTTGAACTTTTGATATGAAAATAAGTTTGAGTTCAAAACCTCAATACTTGAGTATTGATTCCAATACTTGAGTGTTCAAGTCATTGACAAAGAGGAAAGCTTTCAGTATGCCCAATACTCGAGTATGCATTCATTTTGGAAAAACTTTGTGAAGTCTTTCCCAAGTCAATACTTGAGTATTCAATATATGCATAAAACTTGTAGTCTTTTTGTCAGTCCAATACTCGAGTGTCTATACCAATACTCGAGTATTCAAGATGTTTGAAAACTTTGATAAATTGATGTCAAGTCAATACTTGAGTTTTCAAATGAATACTTGAGTTTTCATAAAATAGTGTCAAGTATGAATGCTTTGTGAAAATCCAATACTCGAGTATGCAAAACCAATACTCGAGTTTTAAAAAGATGAGAGGCTTGATGACTCTCCAGTATGACCAATACTCGAGTATTTAACTCAATACTTGAGTATTGAAATTTTAAGTCAATGTTGAAATTGTCTCTCAGTGTTTCCATACTCGAGTATTCATATCAATACTCGAGTTTAGCTCAGTGAAAAACTTGGAGTGCTTTCTCTAAGTCCAATACTCGAGTATTGTGTCCAATACTGAGTATTGCTTTGTGTAATTGATTTGAGCAACTCTTTGTCAAGTCAATACTCGAGTATTGAGACCAATACTCAAGTTTTGTTTTGACAAGAAGTTTTCAACTTACCAAAGACAAAACCATATCTTGTGTTTACAAATGGCAGTTATCATCAAAACCTATAGAGACCTAACATTCTCCCCCTTTTTGATGATGACAACACTTGTAAACCAAACTTTCAAGAATTTAAGGGATTGTTTATCTTGAAGTAAAAATTTTCAAAATCTCAGTGTTTCGAAAACTCAGAAAGGTGTCAGGAATGTTCTTTTGCAAATTTGAAAACACAATATATGACAAATCAGAGATAAACATCAGAAGACGGATCAAGAAGAAAATTTCATTCATAGACTGCAAGACTATACATCAGAACATGCAGAGACAGAGAAATAGACTACTGACAGCAAAATAAAATGCAAAGTTGCTGAATGCTAAACAGCTAAACACAATGATACTAAACTGAAAGCTCAAAAACTCAAATTTGATTTATCTAGTCCTCTTTCTCTCCCCCTTTGGCATCTTCAAAAGTGGATGGAGCTGAGATGGTGGGGGTGGAGAGAGGATCAAGGAGAGGAGTAGGAGGAGGTGACTGAGGGAGAACTTCAGTAGATGGAGTGAGATGGAGAACCTCAATGGATGGAGTAGGAGCAGCATGGGGGGGAGGAGAGAATGGGAGTGGATGGCTCCGGAACCCGAGGGCTAGGGAAGGTGAAGGAGGGAGAGGAAGAAGAGGGCTGAGGGTCAGACTTAGGTGGAGTTGAGCCTGGATCACTAGTGACCCCAAAGGAGGAAGAGGAGCCAATGCCAAGATGCTTGAGAATCTTTTCAATCTTGTCACGCACCTCGATGGAAGTGACCAAGGTAGTTGACAGCCTGGCATCTAGATTAATAAGTTGATCAGAAATCTCATCTTCTTTCTTTTCGGATTGATTCTTGAGTGATCGAGTCATCTTCATGGCTTCCTGTGCATCTTTCATCGCATGATTACCACTTCGTACCTCAGCAACCAACCTCCCAATTTCAAATTCCAATCGAATGGACAAAGAGGCAATGGCAGCATCCACAATTCCCTTAATTCGCGAGTCAAGATCGGATGGCGAGATGATGAGGAGGAGGTGGAGAAGACTCGAGCTTCCCGAGCTTGTGACGAGAAGCTCTTGCCGAGATCTCAAAGGTGCCCGAGATTGACCGAGCCTTCGCCCCAAAAGTAATCTTCATGAAATTTAGTTGAGTCTTCCCAAAGACGGGTGGATACTTCATACTCTCAGGAGGACCGACATACCAAATTTTGTGATAAAAGAGAATGACAGATATGAGTGAAGGGAATGGTATGTGGGAAGGTCGTCTGGATGAAAATTTGAATCGTATCATCTCATTGAAAATCCAGTGGCCAAGGTTCAATGGATCTTTGTTTCACGAAAGCAAGAAAAGCGATAATCTCTCGGGAAAAGTGTGTAAAACTGCCTCCTTTTTGAATGAAGTTCCTGGAGTAGATATACCAGAGGACCCTATTGATAGGTGACATAGACCCTGGTTTGAAGGAAAGTGTATGTCTTTGGTTTTCAGGAAACTCCTCATTGGGTCTAAGGGTGGTGAATATCTCTTGGTTGCTATAGGTAGGAGTGGAAGCAGGAGGAGGATTGGCAAATTTCAGAATATTATTGAGATTTGAAGCAGATAAGGTGAATTTGACACCTTTGACACTTGTAGTCACTCTTTCCTCAACTAACTCTCCATCAGGATTGAGAATATTATCAGATTGCATATTGAAGTAAAATAATTTCACTAAGTTGGGATTATAGGGGAATGAAATGGATGTGAAAGAATCATAAAGGGCAAGCCAAGGAGAAAGATTGAAATTACATTCTTGATGAAGTGTGACCAAGTTCACTGCTACGACAGGACATAATTCTTTATTCGTATAAGAGTCTTTGAACTTGGTACTTTGTTCGGAGTGAGAGGCATGGAATCTATGGTAAAATTGCTTGGAGCAGAGAGATGACCGTAGATATCTCGAAATTGCATTTTCCATAACGAAGGGACATCCTCTTCTTGTTCTTGTCCTCGTGAGGATTCGCCGGCTGGGGTACGAGATGCCCTCTTTGTTCTTGCTTTTGTTGGTTTGGAAATCTCGATCCTTTGCCTTCCCCTTTTCTTGGGTTCGGTTCCTTTCTCTTCTTAGAAGGCGACTTGGCAAGTTCTTCAGACACCTTCTTCTTCTAGCAGCAGGTTCCTTGACAGGTTCCTTGAAGGAAACACCTTTGCTTTGGGTTTTGGACTCCTTTTTCTTCTTAGAGGGAGACTGCTCATCAGAAATTTCGCCTATTATGCCTTTAACCGATTTGTCTATCCCATAGCGAAGGCGAGTTGAGCACATTTTAAGCCTTACTGGTCGTTCAGAAGAGGATAGAGGAGGAGCCTGTGGTTGACGAGAAGGAGGAGGAGGTGGAGACCATGATTTTGTTCCTTCTTCTCTGGAATCAGAGATAGAGACGGCTTAGGATTTCAATTTCGAGGCCATTGGAGGGATTAGAGTGAGGGATTTGGATGAAAATTGAGAGAATCTGAGAGAGGAAGAGAGAGCGTTTAGGGCACACTTGAGTTTTGGAGCGAGTATTGAAGAACATGAATAGTAACTATATATATAGGCGCACCCACACTCGAGTATTGAAGCCTATACTCGAGTATTGAACTCCCATATTGAAGAACAAATACTAACCTGGATATCAAAAGTTTAAGGTGAACTTTTGAATTTCCACGACCAATACTCGAGTATTGAACTTACACACTCGAGTATTGGGCTTCTTCAAAGAACATGATTGTTCTCTTCTGGTGGATACTCGAGTATTGCACTTCCACACTCGAGTAAGGATCTTCTCCAAAAATCAAGGTTTGCTCTCTGACCCTGACATACTCGAGTATTGTCTTCCATACTCGAGTGTTCGCCTCTCGACAGCAAACATCAGAATTTCAGTCATCCTGCAAAAACCATAGCTAGATACTCCGATGCTTAAATCAGTTTCCGATAATCATCAAAACCATAACTAACATTTAGATGGAGAGAAATACTTACAACTCATTGGGATTTACCATTCCCATTCCCTTCTTATGAAATTGAATTGCTCCTTAGCTAATGGTTTGGTGAAGATATCGCCAAGTTGAAGATGAGTTAGGATGAACATGACTTTGACATCTCTCTTCCGAACATGATCCCTTATAAAATGATGCCTCACATCAATATGCTTAGTCCGAGTATGTTGCACTGGATTCTTGGCCAAGCTTATTGTGCTTGTGTTGTCACACAATATAGGGATCTCCTTCAAGTTGATTCCCATATTAGATAGTTGCTGCTTGAGCCATAAAACTTGAGCACAGCAACTTGAGGCAGCCATATACTCAGCTTCAGTTGATGATACAGCCACACTAGTTTGCTTCTTGCGAACCAAGACACAAGTGAACCTCCAAGAAACTCACATTGGCCACTTGTGCTCTTCCTATCGTCTTGTACCCAAGATGGTCCGAATCAATATGCTACCAAATGTTCGAGTTGACCTTTAGGAAACCACAATCCAAGTGTCCGTGGTCACAAGATATCGAATATTCTCTTTACTTGCTCGGCATGTGACTCCTTAGGAGTAGATTGAAATCTTGCACACATTCCAACACTGAATTGGATGTCTGAGTGACTTGCGGTTAGATAGAGTAATGATCCAATCATTCCTCTATATTTTGTGATGTTGAAGTCCTTGCCTTCTTCATCAGCATCTAATGAAGTAGTTGAACTCATAGGAGTATCAGCTCCATTGCAATGATCCATCCCAAACTTCTTCAGCAGATCATTGAGATACTTGGTCTGAGATATGAAGATTCCATCCTTCTTTTGCTTGATTTGCAGACCAAGGAAATAGTTGAGCTCTCCCATCATGGACATCTCAAATTCTCCTCGCATATTCTCGGCAAACTCTTCACACAAAGCATCATTAGAAGCACCAAATATAATATCATCAACATATATTTGGACAATTAAAATTTCACTAAGCTTATTACTCTTTATGAAGAGAGTTGTATCCGCTTTTCCTCTAATAAAACCTTGATCAAGAAGGAATTTGCTTAATCGCTCATACCAAGCTCTAGGAGCTTGTTTAAGACCATATAGGGCCTTCTTGAGACGATACACATGATCTGGATGATGGACATTTTCAAAACCAGGAGATTGTTCTACATAAACTTCCTCTTGAATAAAACCATTCAGAAAAGCACTTTTTACATCCATTTGATAGAGTTTAAAGTTTTTCACACAAAAGGCGAAGAACTCTTGTGGCTTCCAATCTTGCCACTAGAGCATAAGTTTCTTCGTAATCAATTCCTTCTTCTTGATTATAGCCTTTGGCAACCAATCTTGCCTTGTTACGACAATGATTGCTTGACTCATCTCGTTTGTTTTTTAATACCCATTTAGTGCCAATGACCTGATGGTCCTTAGGCCTAGGTACCAAGTCCCAAACTTGATTTCTATCAAATTGATATAACTCCTCTTGCATTGCTATCACCAAATCATTGTCTAAAAGGGCTTCATCAATCTTAGAGGGTTCAATATGTGAGATAAAAGTTTGTAAAAGTTACTTCATTTAAAGTGCTATTTCTCGGTTCTTACTCCTTGATTAACATCACCTATAACTTGGTCTAAAGGATGATTTCTAATAAATTTCCAAGCTCTAGGTTGAGTCGATCGGATTTTCAATATTGTTTTGAGGATCACCTCAAACACATTTTCGGATTTTCAATAGAAGCGAGGAGTAGTTTTTAGAAAAGAATTTATTTTTGAAAACATTTTCTTCATCATCATCCATAGGTTTATCAGATTTGGATTCACAGAAAACAACATGCATAGACTCTTCAACAATACGAGTACGCATATTAAAGACTCTATAAGCTTTGCTCCTATTAGAATAACCCAAAAATACACCTTCATCTGCTTTAGGATTAAACTTTCCCAAGTTATCCTTACCATTGTTATGGATGAAACACTTACATCCAAACACATGCGAGATGGGCGATTTGGTTTTCTTCCTTTGTATGCACTCATAGGGAGTCTTGTCCAACTTCTTCCGGGTATGCCTCGATTTGAGATGTAGCACGAAGTGCTCATTGCATCGACCTGAACACTTGAGAAGTGTTGTTTTCATTCAAAGAAAGCTCTTGCCATCTCGGTGAGGACTCGATTCTTTCTTTCCACAACACCATTTTGTTCAAGAGTTCTTAGGGCCGAGAAGTTGTGGTCTATCCCCATGTCACAAAACTCAAAAATGCATTGTTTTCGAATTCTCCTCCATGATCGCTTCGATTCCCGAAATAGAGAAACTTTTCTCGTTTTGGACCTTCTTGGCAAAAACAACAAACTGATCAAATGTTTTATTTTTAGAGGATAAAAATATAGTCCATGCAAATCTTGAGAAATCATCAACTATGACCAAAGTATAAAGATTGCCTCCAAGGCTTTTCACTCTAGCTAGTCCAACTAGGTCCATATGAAGCAATTGAAGAGGTCTATTAGTTGAAATCTCGTTTTTAGATTTGAAAGACGATTTGGTTTGTTTCCCTTTTTAACATTCATCACAAAGCATGTCATTTTTAAAATGCGGTTTAGGAACACCAATCACCAAATCCTTTTTAAGTAATCATCAAGTTGAATCATATTGACATGAGCTAATCACTTGTGCCATAGCCAACTCTCATCCAAATTATCGACAAAACATTTTTCGAAACAAAACCATTACTAGAGAAATTAAGTGTATAACAATTGCCATCTCTAGGGGCTCTAAATAAAGCTTTTGATTTTATGTTTTCTAAAGGGAGAATTTCTTGAATCTCCGGACCATCATACCTATCTCCTTGTCTTCATCTAGATCTTCATCATCATCTGATTCCTTAGTTTCTTTGACAGCTTTAAGAGCAATTCCCTTATTTTTTCCATGGACTTCATCAAGTCCCTTCTTGAACTTGAGCTTGGCTTCATATTCGTAAAAGGCTCCGAAAAGAGCGCCATAGATGCCATAGAATCTCCACGAGCTTCTTCAATGGCGGTGACTTTGGCTTTCCATTCCTTTTTGAGGATGTTGAGAATCTTTCTCACTTGGACAGGTTGCTCATACTCTTTGCCCAACACACCAAGCTGATTGATTAGATGAGTGAATCTCAGTTGGAAATCGCTAATAGATTCTCCAGGCTTCATACGAAGGAGATCATATTCTGTCATTAGAGTGTTAACTCTATTTTGCTTTACTCCAACAGTTCCTTCATGAGCAATTTCCGAGAGCATCCCACATAGCTTTAGCCGAGGTTAAGTTGCAAACGTAGAAATATTCTTGTTGACTAAGAGCACTTTGCAGAAGAAGAACCGTCTTGCTGTTGAGTGTGACATTTCTTCTGTCATTTTCATCATAATCATCTTCTTCCTTTGGAACCCTAAGACCATTTTCCAAGACAGTTGGAGTGTAGTCTCCTCGTTCAAAAACTCTCTAGAGACCATACTCGTAACCATTATAAACACCTTGAACTTAGATTTCCGTGAATGAGTAATGTTCTCCACCGAAACTTGGAGGTGCGATTGATTGAAGCTCCATCGTAGAATACCTTCCATTGTGATCCTTCTCAAGATGTTAAGCTCTTTAGAGAAGACCTTGCTCGATACCAAATGAAAGTGGAGCTATATACCCAAGAGGGGTGAATTGGGTATTTTAAAAACTTTTGTAATCTGCCTATTTTTAGACAAAAACATAGATGGACGAGAGTAAAGGGAAGAACAACTGGACACGTAGATTTATACTTTTGGTTCGGTCCTAACAACTTGACCTACATCCAGTCCCCAGACTCTCTGAGATTTTCCACTATCACTAGTGCAAAAAAAGGCTTTAAGACCGCCTCATTTAGAGCGACAATGGACACCCCTTGGTCTTAAAGGAATGACCGTTAGGCGATTCCGTAAATATAAAGAACTTCTTGCACCGGACCAATTTTTCACCACTCTTAAAAACATTATTGAGACCGACTAAAATACAACCGGTCTTAAAAATTGAACTCGAAATTTCAATTACTTTCTAAATATATCTCATATAGCCGTACTTATATTTTCTCGCGGTAAAACATAATAAGGAAAAATTTAAATATAAAAAGTCTAAAGTTTTAAGACCGAACTTATCAAAAAGACGGTCTTAAAAGTTTTCTTTCAAGACCGGGACATATGATACTTCGGTACGAAAAAGTTCATTAATATTAAGACCTAGCGTTTTACAAGGAACGGTCTTAAAGGTTAAACTTTTAAGATCGGACGTTTCATATGACCGGATTAATGTAAATATTAAGACCGTCTCTTTTTCATCCGGTCTTAAAAATCCACGCAAGTTATACATTTCTTCGCGCGAAAGCTTTTGTTACTCTGAGAACCTCTCGTTCACGTTCCGAAACCCTTCCCGTTGCATTACCTCTCTTCCTCGCCCACGTACCATCGGCCCCGTTACTCTCTCATTTGCTCGCATTCCTCTCTTCCCGTCTCGAAAATGGACGGTGAAAACGAATCTATTCGTGTTAACGCCGCTTCTGGTGTGACCGGTGTGAGTGAGAACGAACCTCTTCATCTCACAATGAGGCTCGTAATCGCCCGCACGCCATGATAGAAGAGGCACACGAATGATGGATGTGACCCTAAGTCGAACTTCGGGTCAAAGCTCGAGATTCAGTTTGATGCAAGGTTGGAACCCGTCGGTCCTAATAAAAGCAAATATAATAGTTTTGTCGGTGTCTAGCATGCAAAGAGGTTAGCATCTTGACGGATGAGTGGAAAAGTGTGGACTTTAAGAATGTAAAGGATCCTATTTGGGAGACTATCCGGTTACATACACCGTCCCCGATCGTCGAAGTTGAAAGACAAGACATTGTCTTATTGTGCCGATCGATGGAGGAAGTTTAAGACCTTTCTCGCTAACACGTATACTTTCTCCGATGTTCCGCCCGCCAAACATCCTTGGGAAGTTTACACATTTATTGATGAACGAATTTGGCGACAATTTATTCTTCTCGGAACACTCCCGAAGCTCTGTGAGTTTATATTTAGTTTTGTTTTCCCTTTTGTTTGCTTATTAACCCGTGCGGATATGTGAATGTTATTGTGTTCATCTAATCCCGTTAGTTATATAATGGTTCGGTGTGTGAATAGAAGTATACATTTCACTCGCCTTTGTCTATGCAAGTCGATATGTCAACCCCGAAAAGGTAAATTACGATGAGAAGGTATTAATTGTGTCATGGTTTGTCTTGCAAAGGAGAAAATGAATAGTCTTAAAAGGGGGAAACTTTATATACCCAATTGTTACTATCTAATGGGGACTCATGATCCTACCGGATGCCTTAAAAAGGATCAAGTTTGTATTATTCTCAGTAAGCATAATTCTCTTTTGTTTCTTAACCTATCTATCTAGCTAGCACTACAAAACATAGCTCCAATTTCTTCTACAATTCTACATCTTCCTTAAATAAAATGTTGAAACTTGATGAAGTGAAGAATTTGACTACCGTTTGATTGACATTCATATGAAGCGAAGTTCTCTAATTTCGTAGTGACATGCATGGTCGAATTCATAATTAATAGATGTTTTCAATCCCGATTCACGTAAAAGAAGGGAACAAGCACAGGAGATAGGTAGAAAGAATGATTGCCCTCATAGGGCTTCTCGCGGATATCAAAAGGCCGAAAAAGATTTGATGGTCACCAAGTGGAAGAGATTGGATGATGAAGCGTAATCCAATCCTTCGTGATACATGCTCCTCCATCTCCAATACGTTGCGAGGATTTGTGGTTGCATATTCGCGCAAAGCTGCAATGGCGCCTACACGAGTGAACAAACTCGTCTAGTTCTTTGAAAGAATTGTAAGTATCGTTATTGTTATTTTTTAGTTACTAAACATGTTTCATTACTAAGCTTCTCGTTATCCGTATCTTACGGAACATCTTAAAAAGAAAGAAGCAGAGGGATCTTTTGTGTCTGACGGGAGGAATGATGTTCTCGACCATTGCGACCGGAAACCGGATCACCCGGGCCTCGTAAGGGGATTGGAGGACGGTAGGCATAAAGCAAGTCTTTGGTACATCCAAACACCATAGACAAAGTATGGTTACCCTAGGAGGAGATGGACTAGACGCCGGGCCGCTAATAAAGCTTCAATGACGCAATGTTTTAATCCGAGATGAGCCGAGATGAAGGAGGAACTGAGTCGGAGGTCGCTTTGAGCAATCGTCCGTAGACCAAAGGTTCCCTTCACACACTCACCCGCAACCGTGCGGCAGAGCACTGAGGGAGCCGCATTGTTGGACATCGAGCAACCTTGTGACCTTTATGTGGAGGATCCCGATCATCATGATGGACGATTATTGGTTGCAAAAGGGACCGTTCACAACTTGGGATCAACCGTACACCACCAACAAATGCCCGATGATGAAGTCGAGTGTCGATTGAAAAGGTGATAATTGATGCACAAACTCCTCTCCAAACCGATGAGCCGAAGCTTGTGAGTGATGTCAAGGGAACCTTCATCCCTTGGCCCGCAAGCTTGTACATGTCTCTACCGCTCCCGAAGCTTCAACCCTCCATCCCCTCGTCAAGCTCTATCCCCCTATCGCTAAGTTGGTCGGGCGCTGTGGAAAAATATCTCGATCGATGAAGAGTGGATATTTTAAGGATAAATCGTGGCTTGCCAATGAAGTAGTAGGCGTCCCTCATCCTATGCCCGTTCAAAGTTGACACCGTTGATGTTAAGTCCCCGCCGCTTCCTCGAAAGGAGCTTACCGATGCGCTTGTTAGAATTTTTATGAAGTAAGTATCTTCTCTGTCTATGAGTACATAATTTAAATGCATCGTTTAGACATACATACATATATACTAATTCCCCGATCGATGTCATTATTGTAGGTTCTTGCATCATGAATTGGTTCAAAATGGCGGATCAACGATTTTGGATTCTTGTGCCCCGTCTATTCAAGTCAAACATCCATGGAGGAGAGACAGGAGTACATATCAAAGAGGGTGTGTGAAGTGAAAAGAAAGTTGTACTTTTATCCATTCTTCCACAGTACATATCAAAAATCTTGTCCGCAATTCACTTAATTCTCGCTACATATATCACCGAGTATAGTTTATCATTGAATTTTCAGCCGCCACCGGCGCTTGGTCCTCATGTGCATGGAGGAGCATAAAGTTATCTTCTTATGCTCCACTCACGGTGAGCCATTGCCTACGTTGGTGCGTGACCATCAACGAGTAAGCATGTCATTTTGATTCTCTTGTCTCAAATCTCTGAATTTTCGGTGAATCATTGATAAATTTGTGATTTTGATTATAGTGCCATGAGGACCTTCCAAAGAGTAGAAAAGAAAAGGCGTGGTACTCAGACAACCCTATATGGTACGCACTGCAGGTTGGTACAATATTTGTAGCACACTCGCCTTGTGAACTTGGTCATTAAGCTATATATATATGCTCTTATATATATTTCTTATTCTTTTTAGACCCGGGCTCAAGCAACCACCTAGCGTCAACTTATGTGGCCAATACATCATGAAACACATGTATGATATTACCACGCGAGGGGATACTAAATTAACTGCAAAGGTAAATGTATTTGATGTTACATATTATGCAAGTTAATTCGCTTTAAAGCCATCGTTACAAATGAAATATGCATGCAAGTTAATTCGATTCTTTGTCTTTTGATGTTACGAATGTTTCAATGCAAAACTCCCTTTTCTCATGATGAACTAGAGCACATACGCAATGTGTTTTGTGAATATCTGTATGGTCTGATCTTAGAGTCACAAAAAGGACAATAATTAATGTCCTAAATTCATTTGTAAGTATATTCGTAGCAACAATAATCGATCTTCTCGTAAATTTGTTTATTTTTTTGAACAATTCATTTGTAAATATACATAGGCAATGTAAAATTCAATAAATAAATTTAGTTAATTTTTCGAACAATTTTCTTGTGTCCATTTTGGGTTTCTCAATGTATTATTGGATGGTGGATATAGCTATTTAATTTAGTGTTGGAAATTTGAGACTTTTAGGACCGTTCATTAACAAAGATGTCCCGTCTTAAAGGTCCGCAAAGTCTTTGGTTTAATAAGTATGGGACTTTTAGGACCGTATATTGCTTTAGTGTCTCGCTTCCTAAAAGCTTAAAAGTCCGCATGAACTTTTAGGTCCCGACGTATTATAAAAGGTCGGTCTTAAAAGTCACGGAACTTTTAGGACCGTGTTTTTATAAATAATCTGGTCTTAAAAGTCCTTTAACTTTTTAGGACCGTATGTTTTTATTTGTGCGATCTTAAAAATTCAATCACCTTTAAATACATCTTTTCACACAAATTAAATGGATAGGGTTGAAGACAACCGAGGTTCTCGCATTTCAGTTGCTAGGTCCTTCATTATCTTTCGTTTTACCTCTCCATGTGTAGAAGCAAAGATTATCGGTGTCCCTTTTATTTTGTCTTTTGTCTTTTTTGTCGGAAAAGAAGGAAGATAATGAAAAGGACACTTTGTTTCTAACATGGGGAGGTAAAACCGACGATAACGAAGGTCCAACCTTGAGAAGAATAGTCACTTTGTTTGTTCTTATCCGAATAAGGTAAAAGATTTTTTTTTGTATGTTCTTAACCGTATTCTCGCGAATTTCGTTGTTGGATTTACACGAGGACAATGTTTTGTTTGTTTCCTTTTTTGTTGGAAAAAGAAAGACGATAATGAAAAGGACAAGAGGCAATCGGATATGGAAACCAAAGCTAACAAAAATGGCAAAGTGTTTTTAGGACCGTCGATTTACTAACTAAAGTCTTTGTTCTTTTATTTTAGGTTTTTTAGTCTCGCCATTATCCATCCTTCATAGTTGCCTTGTTTATTGCTTTCCAGTTCGATAATGGATAAAGTACTAAACTCGCACGATAACAAAATTTAAAAATATTTTATTTACTAATTTTTTTACGCCGCCCTATAGGGCAAATCGATCAAAAAAAAAATGCAACAAAAAAAAAACTAATCCCTCTCGTAGTCGGAGGAGGGGGCGTAGAGTCGTCGAGTTGTGAGTCGTCCGAGTCGTCTTCGCACGGATCGTAGTTCACGTCATTGGCATGGAGTACCATGTTCAACTTGTTGTTCATGGTATGAGCAAGCTAAACCAATTGGCCCAAATGTCAATCGATTTGATCGACGCGGCCACCGGCGATCGCACCAACCGCTTCACGGGATTTGGAGGAGGCGGTGGCGGAGGGGGCCGAGGTTGAAGAGGAGGAGGAGCAAACGGAGGACCCGGGGGAGCAGCCATTACAAATGAGGTTGAAGAGGAGGAGGAGGAAACGGAGGACCCGGGGGAGAAGAATGTGAAGAAAGTACGAATAACGGGTTTAAATAGAGAACCCATCCCGAACAATGTGAAACGCCGGAAACTTTAATGAGGAGATGCATTGTTCATCGTAATACGAGGAGACGCCTAGTTGGGAAGTTTATCTCGTCGAAGCCGAAGAGACTCGCATCATTCATTTGAGCAAAGTGTAAGCACGGTAAATGATAAAAGGTCGGTCTCAAAAGTAAGACTTTAGGACCGGACTTATTATAAAAGATCGGCCTAAACAAAAAAAATAAATAATAGAATTTTATACCGCATACCTATAAGTACCGAGTTAATGATAAAAGGTCGGTCTTAAAAGTAATTTAGACTTTTAGGACCGGATATTTTAAAAAAATGCCTGCCTTAAAATAAAATGAATTGCAAAAATATTAAATAATGGAATTTTATACCGTGTACCTATAACTCCTTATTAATTCCTCACTACCTTGTAACTCCAAACTACGTACGTGGCTATCTCGAGAACAAATTTCTCTCGCTTTATTAATTAACTCCTCATACCTCTCTGCCCCAACTGCTCAAACCATGGTTTGATTCAAGAGAACCGCCTTCCGTCGATCGTTATACGGTGCGCCTCCTCCATCGAGAGTCCGTCCTATTGTGACAGAAGAGTCTCGGGTCGTTGGACCCATTGTTATTTCTTCGGATGATGAAGAGGTTCCCGCTCCCCTCTCCAACCTCTTGGCCCCACCGCGACTACTACCGACCCCTCTCCTCTTTCCTCTAATGAATCATTGTGGCGAATCGAGTAAGACGTAAACTTGCTGGTCTCCGGGGAAATTAATGTTGTTCACGTCGAAATCGCCAAGGCTTTGGAGGATAATAAGCTTTAGGAGATGTTTAGTCAAATTCTTGTTTTTGATAATTTTCTGCTTGTTTTTCTTTTGCACTTTTTCTTGTGTACGTGCATATGCAAGTAATATATGTAATTAAAGAAACTCCTGTTTTCCTTTAATTTTTATTCATTCAAATTGCCGCGCCGCCAAATCCTTTTTTAGAAATCACAAAAACGAGGAATTTTAGGACCTTGAGTATTATAAAACGGCGGTCTTAAAAAATTGTATATATAGAACCGTCTACTTTTTAATGAACCTAAGTTTAATTGTCTCAATTTAGGTCCGGAGTATTATAAAACTCCGGTCTTAATAAAATCCCAAATATAAAACATGTCTCGCTTCCGTCGCGAATATTAAATTTCCCTCTTTGAACTTCTCTTGTCGCGCCTAAAATGTTACTCGTTTCGTCGCCACTTTGTCGCCGGGTTCGCGTTGCTCTCTCGACAACCACTGTTCCTTAGCTAAATGTCTATAGACCAAGCCGTAAGAGGTGTTTCGGTTATATAACTTTATGATTTTCCCGCTCATCGTTCCGGGTTTTTCCGGGTTGAGCGAAATCGATCAAATGTTCTTGTGGGTTTCGTGTTGTTAATGGATATTGTATTTGAAGATTATAATTGCACTTTAGACCTACCCAACGACCAATAAATGTTTTTAGGTTACTCTTGTCATCTCGCAACATCAACGTCGTGGCGGAGAAGAAAGACTAAGCAAACGCATTTGAATTTATATGATACAAAGCAGTCCACAAGACCTTCACGCGATGCATTTAATTTCCTCGTCATGCATTTATTTTGGTTCTTGGATTCACCGCGATACATTTATGACCAAAAGTGATTCTTCGTTCGCATTTAATGAGCAAGTTTATCCGAAAAAAAGGAAAACAAAAGACATAACCGACATTTGAGCATATATATGTATGTTAAATCTTTCCGTCTATATATATAGGAATTCTACTATGGATCACAGCTTGGATAAATGCTAAACGGACGAGTGTTGAATATCGAATGGGGTGAGGGACTTTATAAAATTTGCTAAACAAAATGCCTATGCCGAGGGTGGGAAGTTTTATTGCCCTTGTGTAAAATGTTTGAATGAGAGGCGACTAAGTCCCGAAGTTATATACACACATTTAATTTGTGAAGGAATTTGTAAGACTTATATAGTATGGGTATGGCATGGTGAAAAAATGCCATGTGGGTCTCAACATAGGGAAGTGGCCTTTGATGATAATGACACGAATATGGATGATCACATAGAGGACATTATCCGTGATGTAGGAGAAGAGGTTTTTCATCAATCACATGCATATGGTAATATGTGCAGTGATGCAAAGACCCCTCTATACCGTGGGTGTAAAAAATACCAATTGTTGAATGCCGTATTGAAATTGGTAAGCTTGAAGGCACGTCATGGATGGAGCAACAAGAGTTTTTCAAATGCTTGAGGCTTTTAAGGACATGCTTTCGGATGATAATGTGTTGCCGCATCGATACTATGATGCTAAGAAAATACTTTGTCCACCGGGGATGGAGTACAAAAAGATCCATGCATGCCCGAATGATTGCGTGTTGTATAGAAAAGAGTTTGAAGAGGAGCAGAATTGTCCGAAATGTGAAACCCCAAGGTACAAGTCAAATAAGGGGCCTCGCAAAAGTGTTGTGGTATCTTCCAATCATACCAAGGTTCAAGCGGTTGTTTGCGAATGAAAATGATGCAAAAAATTTGAGGTGGCATGCATGAGAGGATTTCGATGGAAAGCTTCGACATCCGGCCGATTCTTCTCAATGGAAGAAAATCGATCAATTATTTCCGAACTTCGCGAAGAACCTAGGAACCTTAGGCTTGCCCTTAGCACGGATGGCATGAATCCATATGGAAGCCTTAGCAGCATACATAGTTCATGGCCTCGTACTACTAATTATTTACAACTTATCTCCAATGTTATGCATGAAATGAAAGTACATCATGTCTGCCTATGTTGATTTCGGGACCGAAACAACCCGGAAATGACATTGATGTTTACCTTCAAATTCTTTGATCGAAGACTTGAAGGAGTTGTGGGCGAAGGTGTTGATGTTTTTGACTCTTTCAAGAAGGAGGTGTTTAAAATGCGAGCCATGATATTTTGTACTATAAACGACTTCCCAAAGATATGGGAACTTGTCGTGGTATAGTGTAAAAGGCCATAAAGCATGTCCGGTTTGTGAAGAAGGCACACGCTACCATCAACTTCAAAGATGGAAGAAAGACGATTTATCTTGGACATAGGAGATTTCTTAGACGGGGCCACCCATATCGTCGATTGAAGAAAGCCTTTTTGGGTGGCCAAGAGTATGAAGATGCTCCGGCATTGACTGGGAGCAAGTTTATGAAAAGGTGAAAAATATCAATGTCGTATTCGGTAAGACCGCAAAGAGTAGAAAAGAAACAAATATATGGAAAAAGAGATCTGTATTCTTCGATCTTACATATTGGCGCAATCTTGATGTGAGACACGATTGATGTCATGCATGTGGAGAAAAACGTATGTGATAGTATTGTCGGCACGCTTCTCAACATACAAGGTAGTTCCAAGGATGATGTGAAGGCAAGATTGATCTGATAGCAATGGGAATACGCGAAGAGTTACATCCAAGGCCGATGGAAGAGAACTTATTGTCCCCGGCTTCTCATACTTTGTCTAAGGATGAGAAACGAAGTTTTTGTGAGTGTTTACATGGCACAAAAGTTCCCACGGGGTATTCTTCAAATTTGAAGAGGCTTGTATCGATGAAGGACTTGAAATTAGTAGGCCAAAAGTCTCATGATTGTCATGTCTTGATGCAACAGCTACTCCCAATAGCTATTCGAGGCATCGCCGAATATGATCTTCGGTCGTTTTGACTAGACTTTGTGTCTTCTTCAATGTGCTTTGTGGTAAAGTTTTCGAGATTGAAAAGTTGGATGAATTGGAGAATGAAGGATATCTTATCTTGTGCCACCTTGAGAAGCTTTTTGTTCCTACATTTTTTGACATCATGGTTCATCTAATTGTTCATCTAGCGAGGAGATAAAGATGTGCGGCCCTATCCATTTACGAATGATGTACCCAATTGAAAGATCTATGAAATTCCTAAAAGGGTACGTGAAGAACGCATACCGGCCGAAGCATCGATTGTTCGAAATATGTTTCAAGAAGCCATGGAATTTTGTCAAGATTATTTGGCCAAAGTAAGACATATTGGGCTTCCAAAATGTCGATGCCGATGGGGGTAGACGAGGGGCTTCCGTAAAGAGCGTGGATCCCGATGAATTGTCACAAGTCCACTTATACATCTTGAATAACGTCGATGAAGTTCAAGCCAAAGATAGCTGCACATAAAGCAAATGTAAGGAAAGAAAATCATCGAATGACCGAACAAAGGTTGATTAGGGAGCATAACATAACTTTTGCAAACTGGTTCAAACAAAAGGTCGAGGGAGAGGAATGTGTTTCGATACAATCAAATGGTTAGCAGTGGTCCCGAGGTTGATGTCATAAGTTGGAATTCGTATGTGATCAATGGTTATACATTTTACACGAAGTCCCTAGATGATACGAGCACAATCCCGTAACGCTGGTGTTATGTTAGAGGCTGAATCTATGCACTTCTCCAAATAAAAGACAAGAGCCCTTTATTGGCAGTCATGCCATATTATAGGGTTATTGAAGAGATTTGGGAGGTGGACTATGTGAAAATTAGATTTCCCATTTTCAAATGCAAGTGGGTTAATGTCAATAATGGTGTTCGGATCGATCGGCTAGGATTTACATTAGTCGATGTCAATGGTAGAAGTTTTGGAGATGAACCTTTTATTATGGCGCATGCAAAAACAAGTGTTCTATATCACCGATCAAGAAAATAAAATGTGGTCTATAGCTCTCCAAGGAAAAAGGGTCATTGATATTGATGAGGAAATGAATTCAAATTATGGTATTCCCGAGAGTACTCCTTTTTCAAGGGGTCTACCTACATGAACGAAGAAGATGAAGCGGATAATGAACCCTAAGATAAGAAGTGATCATCAAGAAGGGATATGGGAAGATATCACTTTATAAAAGAGTCAATTCATAAGGTAATATTCATATGCAGATTTCTTTGAAGACTTTAAGGCTTTAACTATATATATTATATTCCTTCTATCTATGTTCATAGTTAATGTCACTGACTATGAATTTTGTTCTTGTTTTATTTTTGTGGCGATCCGATCCAAAGGGGCATGTTATATAATAGGATGTTACGTTGTTGGGTGGGGGAATCAGATGAAGGCATGGTGAATATTATTTTGGGCGCATGTATGTTGTACTTGTAACTTTTTTTATTTGTAAGTAAGTTATCTTATTATATGAATTAATTTAGGTGTTGTAGTCATAGTAATCATTAATTAAGAGGCCAAATAGCTCATGGTAAATAATATTTGTATTCTTTTTCCAATTCAATTTATTCAAATAATTGTTCATAGCTTGTAGCTTAAAGTATCGACTTTTATGTGCTTGGATTGGGTGGTGGATTTGTGTATATATATAATCGAAGAACAAAGGGAAAAATTCGAGAAAATTTAGGCCGGAAATAATAAGCCGGTCTTAAATGTTCACTTGTTAAGACCGGATGTAATTATATGACCTGGTCTTAAAGGTTAGGACGACTTTTGAGTTTTGATATTAAACCCGGTCTTAAAAGTTGGTCTTTTAAGACCGATATTTAACGTCCGGTCTTAAATCAAAATCTTTAAGATCGGATGTATTTATCATCCACTCTTAAAAGTCGGCCTTTTTAAGACCGTGTATAATTAGTCGTCCTGGTCTTAGAAGCCGCTATTTTTCGACCGTATGTGTCCCGTCCGGTCTTATAATTACGATCTTTTAATAGCGGCCTATTTTTTGGCCGGCCTTAAAAGTTGAGCTTTAGGACCGAACAAAAAATATTTCGGCTTTATTTAGTACAACTTTTTAAGACCGACGTTTTTAAATGTCCTGGTCTTAAAATAGTTTCTTTAAGACCGGTTCGAGTCCTATCTTAAATGGTAGACTTTTAATACTAGCCGGAACAAGACCGGCCGCATGTCCGGTCTTACGACCCCTCTTTTGTCCGGTCTTAAAAGCCTTTTTTGCACTAGTGTATCACAAAGATTACACACTCTGTACTCAAAGAGTAGTTCTCTCTCTAGAACTCACTCCCCCTTACAAGTTGTAATCAATGAACTCCCAAATCACCAAGTCCCCGACTTGTGATTCTTTAATAAATGTTTTTCAAGTAGAAACTCTCTCTAAGAGTAGATAAGAATAATCATCAAGTACAAAGTATCAAAAGATACAATACAAACTTGAAAACTGAAAGAATAAATGCTAGACTTGAATGTATTTCATTTTCAGTTGTTGTAGATGTTGAGAAGACTTGAATGCATCTCTATTTATACTAAGAGAGCATTAATTGACCGTTGTAATCTTCATTATTACCATTGCCTTGATTAACCAAAGTTCTGGGCAAGGTAAGGTCTACTTCTCTCTAATCTTCACTTAATCCAGCTTGGATGAAGTTCGTAGTTGACTCTCTCGCAAATTAGTCTCGTTGGAGAGACAGCTGCTTGTTGAAGAAATCATTCTTTAATGCTTTGCAACCGTGTGCGTAGATTACCCAAAAGTATGCAAGTTTCGGGTTTGCATTTAATGTTCTCGACAACACCTTTGCTTTTGCTTTAAACCTTCAACTTACATTCTCTAATCTGCGAAACTCACCAATAAAGTGGTTAAACATATCTAGAAACATTAGAGATTAATCATAGGAAGTATTAAGATCAAACAAGAAAGTTTCACAAATTCGTCAGATTTGATTTTCAAATTTAGCGTTCAATACTCGAGTATGTGTATCAATACTCGAGTTTGTCACTCGTGCACTTAAGTCAATACTTGAGTATTCATTTTGATACTTGAGTATTCTTCTTCCAGAAGAATCATCGAGATTTGACTTTGGACCTTATCATTGAAATGGGTCAATACTTGAGTTTCCAAATCCATACTGAGTTTTGAACTTTTGATATGAAAATAAGTTTGAGTTCAAAACCTCAATACTTGAGTATTGATTCCAATACTTGAGTGTTCAAGTCATTGACAAAGAGCAAAGCTTTCTGTATGCCCAATACTCGAGTTTTCAACTCAATACTCGAGTATGCATTCATTTTGGAAAAACTTTGTGAAGTCTTTCCCAAGTCAATACTTGAGTATTGAAATGAATACTTGAGTATTCAATATATGCATAAAACTTGTAGTCTTTTCCGTCACCCAATACTCGAGTGTCTATACCAATACTGAGTATTCAAGATGTTTGAAAACTTTGATAAATTGATGTCAAGTCAATACTTGAGTTTTCAAATGAATACTTGAGTTTTCATAAAATAGTGTCAAGTATGAATGCTTTGTGAAAATCCAATACTCGAGTATGCAAAACCAATACTCGAGTTTTAAAAAGATGAGAGGCTTGATGACTCTCTGTATGACCAATACTCGAGTATTTAACCGAATACTTGAGTATTGAAATTTTAAGTCAATGTTGAAATTGTCTCTGTAGGTTCCATACTCGAGTATTCATATCAATACTCGAGTTTGGCTCAGTGAAAAACTTGGAGTGCTCTTCGTAAGTCCAATACTCGAGTATTGTGTCCAATACTTGAGTATTGCTTTGTGTAATTGATTTGAGCAACTCTTTGTCAAGTCAATACTTGAGTATTGAGACCAATACTCGAGTTTTGTCTTGACAAAGATAAGTTTTTCAACTTACCAAAGACAAAACCATATCTTGTGTTTACAAATGGCAGTTATCATCAAAACCTGTAGAGAACTAACAGTAGAATCCATAAATCTTCAACTTGAACAAATGAGCGGGATTTTGAAGGTTTTTGACTATCTCTTGTATTACTTAAAATTATATTCATACACACAAGAATATAACTATGTTTTCTACATAACTATTAATAATTCTTTTCATTTCATATATAGGAGGTGATGATGTTGCTAGGGCTCCCTCTTTAAATGATGATCATGTTGCTCGTACTTTTACTTTTCCTCTTACTGCTCCACCTGCTGGTGTCTCAAACACCTAGGGGGTTGAATGATGATTATTAGTTTAGTGATTGAAGTTGAGAATATTTTGTTATGACGTAGGTGGGACTATGTTAATTATATAGGTGTGCATATTTTGTTATCATATACTTGTTTTTGATATTTTGTTACGATGAATATTTTGTGATTATTGATTACAAATTCAGGTGTCATTGGGTGGTATATGATACTATGATATCAAATTGTAAAGAATATTTGACAAGTATATGATTATTTTGCTAGTGATTTAAGGTATTGAAATGATACATAGTATTTGAAATTAGGGATTTCAAGTGTCTATTGCGATATCAATTTGTAAAGAAAATTGTAAAGACTATTTCACAAATATATGATTATTTTGCTTGTGATTTAAGGTATTGAAATAATATATCGTATTTGAAAGTAGGGATTGTGTGATAAGAAATTAAATTATTTCTTACTTTTTTATTCCTCCGGTTTGGTCCTGGGTTGACTTTGTTTTGACCCACCGACCTTTGATTTAGTACCTTGACCGGTTTAGTAGTCAGTCCGGTTTGATAACCTTGCATATAAGTTACAAAATACAAAATGAAAGAGATTTTTTAAAAATAAAATGATACTACTTCTGGTCCCAATTATATGAACACTTTTGTTACGTAATTTACGCTCTATAAGTGTTCCTATAATTAGGACTAGAAGGAGTAAAATAATTCCAATGCATTTTGCTGCATATGCAAACTTATGGAAAATCGCCTTTTATTTTAGTGAAAACCATACTTAAACTTCATCAGGTCTAGTTTTCTTCACAATTTTTTACTTTATTAACTTAGGTTTTGAGGATGAACCTCTACTTCTTCAATTAAGCATCTTAGGGTAATGGATCTCGTGTGCTGCAACACTCAAGCTTAATGTAGAAAACCACATTACCAAAGGTCATGATTGTACTAACTTTTGAGTGGGATTTATGTTCATGTGCTCCCATTCACCGAAAGTTCCATGTGCTCCTACTCACTAAGAGTTTTATATGCTTGTACTTGCTAAGAGAGTCCTTGCTGCAACATGCACTTGCTGTCGACTAGAAAGAACATTGCTTGCTTGCCTTAATTCCCAGTGTCATTTGACGTTACTCTCTAGTATTGTCTAATGGGTAAAGGTGCAAAAATACACATGTATTTTGTCCTTAAGAGTGTTCAACACCAAATGCCTTTTTTAGGTGTAAAAATACACATGTGATTATAAAAAGGGTGAAGGAGCAAAAATACACATAGGTTTTTCTCCCAGGAGCGCCTAGCACCATGTGTTTTTTTTTGGTACCAAAAATACACATGAACTTTGAAAACTGGAGCAAATTTACCATCTCCGTTAATCTCAGTTAGTTTGACTCGTTACTTTGACCAAAATGTTGAGATGGAAGCTGATGTGGCTTTCCCTCTCATTCCAGCTCACCATCACATTCTTCCCCCAAAACACACTGACGAATGAGTATCAAAAGCGCAATTATTCCAAAATGAAAGCTTGCTTTCTCCAATAAAATTCACCAGACACTATCTAAAAGAACATTAGTAAATTGCATTTGAAAAATTCCAACTCAAACAGGCATACAGTTCAAGGCTTTAGCTAGATCTTAAACCAGAACAATTTAAATCAAAATTCCATTCATTTTCCAATACTTTGTCAGCAATTTAAACGCAGCAGCAGTGAATAAGAAATTTTAGTGAAAGAAAACTCACTGATTTAGATATTTTGGGAGAAGGAGATCGATTCTCCTCACGGACGATGGGCATCGACTCAATCCAGATTTTGATGTCGGAGTTTGATGTAATCGTCTGATTCCTGTGACTTCTAAGTAAGCCAATTGGTGAAGAAGGTGGTCATTTCCACCGCCACCGCCGTCGGCGGGTCCACTAAGGACGATAACAGGGTTAAAAGGGGATTGATCGCTGGCGTTCCTTGGACCACGACGGATCCTTGGGCTGGCTCCTTGCTCGGACCAAGATCGAGCAAGAACTTCACTAACCCTCACCGGAGAAAGAATCAACAAAAAAAATCCCAAATCTATACCTTTAATCCAAATATTGAATAAAAAACCCTAATTATTCCTGGAAATAACTCAAGAACCGGAAATCGAACCCAGATTCCAAATGCATTGTTCGTGGAATGGAGCTTTTGAAGAACCGAAAATCAAACCCTAATTAACTTGGTGGCGGAGAACGCAACGGAGGTAGGGATCGGCGGCGGGGGAGTGGTGGACGGACAGGTGATGAAGCACGTGGTGAGGAAGGATGTGAGCAAGCTGGAATGAGAAGGGGGAAGAACGGTGAGCTGGAATGAGAGGAGGGAAGAACGGTGAGGTGGAATGAGGGAGGGCTTGAGCCACGTCAGCTTTCATTTCAACATTTTGGTCAAAGTAACGGTCAAACTAACTGAGATTAACGGAGATGGTAAATTTGCTCCAGTTTTCAAAGTTCATGTGTATTTTTGGTACAAAAAAAAACACATGGTGCTGGGCGCTCCTGGGAGAAAAACCCATGTGTATTTTTGCTCCTTTAGCCTTATAAAAAAGGTGTAAAAGTCACCGTCGTTGTTAAATACAAAATGTTGACTCGTTAGTTTGATAAAAAGTTATCGACATGGAAGCCGACGTCGCATTTTTGAATTTTGTGTTGGTCATTACACCTCACCGTCTCTTTTTCCTCTCTTCCTCATTCACTCTTTTTTGGGAAAAAAATCATTCTCAGTCCTTCCATTCCATCCCATTCATATTAGTTAGTTTACCACCCTTCTAACCATAATCTTTCGTTCTAGAAGATCCTACTCAAATAAAATAGTTATTAAGTAAGAATAATAATTCAATATTAATGAAATAACTGCATCAAAGTTTACAAAGAATTCACTCATCAATTATAGATAAAGAATTTAACATAACATTCAACTAAAGAAGGAATATTTAGACGCTAAAACTATATTTCATTGTTGTTGTTGTTTTGTGTTTTGGGTATAACTTCTCACAAGGCCCATATGGCCATATTTGTCCATGGATGTAGTTTGCAACATACCTCCCAATCGTTGGGTGATGATTCGAGATGTTTTGTGCATCCTTCGATCACTTCCCTTTTACAACACTTATAAAAATGGTTGATTCATTTCTTTAGCCTTAATCTCTTCTATAGTTGAAGGCTTGGGAGGATTAGCTGATGGTTAATAAGCTCTTCTTATTAAGTTACTGCATATCTTGGTTTGATTTTTTATTCAAGGAATCATTTTCATACTTCTCTACCAGGGCATCATGATTGTGTAAAACATGTATAAATAGCTTTTCATTGCTAAGGAATTTTCAATAGAAGCATGAGCAATAAATTCAATCATTGAAAATTCCTTAATAGCTACAAGCTATCCTAAAACGAAAGGGTGAGTTAAGGGCTCAATTATGAAGGTGTTTAGGATTTTCCAGAAGCACAATAATACTTTTATGCTTCCAAACAAAGCCAAACTTTCTTTGAATATAGGACAATTGCCTATCAAATTAAAAGATCTTGAATTTATTGATTTTTAGGAACAAACCACATCTCAATCGGAGGTCCCAGGCGCTACACATGCCCCTAGAAGGTTTATGGATCAAAAAATCCCAAAAAACCGAAAAAGCTAGTGTAGGCCACTCTTGGGGACGACAAGTGTAGGCCAATGCCACCATAAGGACCGTTGCCGGCAACATGCGTTGGATAGTTGGACTCCCACACGCCGTCCTCTTTTGGATGGTGTGTTCCACTTGGAATTTTGGTGGCTCCATGTGCCACGTGTCACCTTTGTGATTTTCCAAATTTTTAAATAAAATGTGGACTTGGTTGACCAATTCGATAGGTTGTTGACTACATTGGCTGGTTTGACCCTATTCGTTGTGTTTTACTAAAAAACATAGTACCTTATCTTACATTGAAATGGTGTCATTTTTTGCCAGATGGCCAAAATGGTTTGCAGAGGTCTTTCTTGACCTTCCTGGTAGGGTTTGACCCAATTTGGACCTGAAGGTGAACCTGCCGCCAACCAAAACTTTAAGGCCCTGTTTGTTAGAAAGAATTGGGCCGATGGAAAGGGAACATAACAACTTTCCCACCCAAAAAAGTGTTTGCTTCCTGCGTCTTCCTTCGAGTATATATCCCGCGAGTTGCAAAGTTTCGTCAAACATTGGAACCTTCATTCCATCCCAAATAGGCGGGAAGGTTGAAATCTTCCCGGGAAGGTGAAAATGTTGGACAAAAAGGCCCCTTGAAAACACTGTATCCATTTTAAAAGCACGAGCAACGCGCGAGCTGGACGAAGGTGTCGGTGAAGGAGAAGTTGAACCCAGAAGGAGAGTGCTGTAATGAGGTTAGTATTCAATCGAAATCAATTTATGTGTGATTTACCTTAATGGGTCACTATTCATTGCCGTGTTGCCTCGAGTTTGGGTGGGTGTGAGCTGTTGATTGGCCTGTTGCTTCGAGCTTGGGGGGTGTGAGGTGTTCATTGGCCTGTTGCTTCGAGATTGGGGGTGTGAGCTGCTCTTTGTTGCCCCGTTGCTTTGAGGTTTTTTGGGCGGGGGGATCTTAGCTGTTTGCTGCCCTGTTGGTTAGAGCTTGGGGGCTGAGGTTTTCGTTGCCCTTTTGCTTCGAGCCGGGGTGGGGGGCACATACACAAGTGGAATGCATTGTGAAGCAATATGGACACACAGACATGGTTTACCTGAATTAAAATATGTTGTCTGTTTATGTAGAATGTGTTGTGGTTTTGTGAATGCTAAAATTTTGAATAATGTTAAGTGTGTGAAGTGTGTTTATATAGGAAATTTGATTGTTGGGTGATGGTATGCTTACTATAAATGAAATATGGGTTTTGTAAAAGCTGAAATGAAAACAAGTAATAGCAAATAAAAAACTGAAGATTACGTTCGAACCAGTGACCCAAGTTCGAATATCAGACATATGACGTTACTAAGTGAGTGAGATGTTGGGTGATAAGTAGTGGTGTAAATTGAGCCGATGGGATGAACGATAGAAATGTCTGCATGTTAAATAGTGGTAGTTTGTAAAGAGGAGTGGCAGATTATGATAAAAAAGATATTGGTGTGGTGAAAAATTGTGTAGGTATGGAGCCACGTTTATGGGAAATGGTTGGAATGTTGCGGTGCATAACTTTGCTACTAGCAGTGAGGACCTTGCTTGTGATGATGATAGTAGCTGTGGGAGCAGGTAGACCAAGGAACTTACCGGATAGGACGTTTATATTAGATTTTCATGCCAAGAGAGCGATTTTGAGGGCGATGATATATAGTAGTGACACCACATGCTTCAACCAAATTAGGATGTACCGTGCAACGTTTGATAAATTGTATCACATGTTAGAAACAATTGGCGGATTGAGAGCAACTAAATATATGCTAGTTGATGAGTAAGTGGCTATGTTCCTTCACATATTGACCCATCATGTGAAGAACAGAGTCATACAGTTTGAGTTTATAAGGTCAGGAGAAACCATTAGTAGATACTTCAAATTGGTGCTCAATGCTACCATTAGGCTTCAATAATTGCTTTTGAAGAAACCAGAGCCAATTCCGGAGGACTCAAATGATCATCATTGGAAGTGGTTCAAGGTATGTACATTATGTTATTGTGTGAGTAATTTATTGGACTATTAACACTATGGTTTGACCTTAACCATGATAATGTTTTTGAAATTTTAGGGGTGCCTTGGGCATTGGATGGTACGCACATACATGTTCAAGTCCCTGCACAAGTCAAGGGGAGGTACCGAAATAGAAAAGGGGAGGTAACAACTAATGTCCTTGGGGTATGCTCACCAGATGGGCAATTCATATTTGTTTTGCTCGGGTGGGAAGGCTCAGCTGTGGATGGGACGGTGTTGAGAGATGCTATAAGGAGACCATTTGGACTAAGAGTACCACTAGGTACCGGTGTGATCGTTGAGTTCTTGGTTTAAATTAAGTTATACTATTGTTTGCTAACTTGTATTTGTTTGAGCGGAACTACTACTTGGTGGATCTTGGGTACGAATCGCCCGAGGATTTTGGCTCCTTATAGAGGTCAAAGGTACCATTTTAATGAGTGGAGACAAGGACATCAACCACAAACACCGCATGAGTGCTTCAACATGCGCCATTCTGCAGCCCGAAATATAATAGAAAGGTGCTTTGGCATACTCAAGTTACGGTGGGCAATATTGAGGAGCCCATCTTTTTATCCAGTGAGGTTGCAAAACAGATACATCGTTGCTTGCTGTTTGCTCCATAATCTCATTCGTCGGGAGAGTGTTCAAGATCCCCTTGATGAGCAAATTGAGTCCTTTGAGACTGGACCTCAAACCATGGACAACACGCCCTTAGTTCCAATGGAAACGAGTGAAGTATGGACCAATTATAGGGAACAAGTTGCAAATGAAATGTTTGCTACATTTGTCCCACTTGGAGATAACTGATAACGTTGTAGACAAGTATTGCTAGGTTTAAGGACAATTTATGCTGTCTATTTATGTTAAAAACAACAACCATGTTACTTTGTGTGTATGAATTTCAATTATTTTCAGCCTTGCCTTTGGACACTAATCTGGTGTGGTGTGGAATTTTATTGATATTTGAAAAGTATGTAGACCTGCAATATTTTGCCTCAATCTGTGTTTGTTTTAGATGGATCCAGTGGAACAGGAAACCAGGACGCGGATCAAGATGTGGACTGCAATAGAGGACCGGGTCTTGGTAGATTGCCTTGTTACTCTGAGAATGGACCAAAAGTGGATGGCGAATAGTGGGTTCAAGGCAGGATATGCAAATGTCTTGCAGAAGATGATTGAGGAGAAGATTCCAGGATGTGGCATCAAAGCAACTCCACACATAACCTCTAGACTGAAGACCTTGAAGCGCCTATGGCAGGCAACATACAACATTGTTTATGGGCCGAACGCTTCTGGTTTTGGTTGGAATCCGGAGACCAACCTTGTTACCGCAGATACAGAGGTGTGGGATAAGTATCTGAAGGTATGTGATCCTATCATTGTGTTCAAATTTTAACTTTACTCATGTATTACAAATGACTTGCACTGCAACAACTCACATTTAACCGTTTTTCAAAGTACAGGCTCATCCCAAGGCAAAGGAATTTCGAACAAAACCTTTACCAAACTTTGACTCTCTATGCTTGGTTTGGGGTAGGGACAGGGCTACCGGTGAGGAAGGGGAGTGCCGGGTGCAATGGAGGAAGAAGTTAACCCGAAGATGATGAGCTTCCGGAAACACCACAACATGTTGAGGAATCTGAGTTGTCACAAACCAATCATGAAACGGTCACCACTCAAGTCAATGCATCTGATGCACATGTTGGGCGAAAGAAGAAGCGCAAACTGAACAATGTTGAAGTAATCACTGAGGCACTGTGCGATACAGTGACACAATTGGACATGACCATCGTTATTGTGTTTGACAAGCTAGAAAACATGATGGCACCCCAAGAGAGGCAACCTGAACCTCCTGCTCCAGGAGATGACTTGTACATGGAGCTTCTGCAAATTCATGAGTTGTCTTGGAATGAAAGAAACCTTGCACATATGAAGATCATAGCGTCTGATAAAATGGTAACTGCATTCCTAAAGGTACCTCCAGAGTTTAAGGAGTCATGGATCCACACCTTGCTGAATCAGTAAAGATGCATTATCAGAAGTATATCGTAGACTAGTTTAATAAGGTGGAGTACATAGCTGGTCTTTTATTTTTTATGTATTTGTATTGGCCAGCGGTAATTCAGATGTGTCAGTCAGTTTTGGACACTAATCTGTCTTTTGTATATGCTGCACAGTCCTTTTGTCTCAGTTGATGATGTTTCTTATATAGGCCAGGGTTATATGCGTTACCCCAAACTTTGGTCCATGTTCAATTAGGTTAATGAAAAAGTGGACATGGCATAAAGTTTGTGTGTAGCCCCCTGATGTTGTTTGATTCCTAGTGTATTATCATTCAGGCCATATGTTTGTTGGCTTGTGCATGGGATGTACTCACCTACTCAATGTATAAACTGGAGTTTACAGCAATATGTTAATGCTTACATATTTGTGTTAAGCATTTTTCTATTTCTGGACCTACTTCTTCAAGCCAAATGCATTGTTACATTTGTTTTATTACTATACATGCTTCTTGTAACAAATGCCCTCTGGTTCCTTGTTGTCACATTTGCTGTTCCCTGTGAAAGTGATGTTATTGACCATGACGAACATAAATTTCTTAATGAATGCATTATGGTTTGTATCCCATTACTATACCTGCTTCTTGTAACAAATAAGAAGGAGTTTTGGAATTACTACACATGCTTGTTGTGACGAATGCACTCTGGTTTCTTGCTGTCAAATGTTCTGTTCCCTGTCAAACTGATGTTGTTCACTGTCACAACATGAGGGCACGTTCGAACTTTTAGGTAAAGTTCGAACCTTTGAATAAAGTTTGAACTTTGACCGAAGTTCGAACTTTAAACTAAAGTCCAAACGATGGCTACATTTCGAACCGCGACGCAATTCACTCACAATGTATTTAATTACTTTTTTGTTTTTGTTAATCCACGTAAAGGAGGGAAACACGTCACCACACTTCCGTTTGCAATTAAATAATGCCATTTAAGTAAAAGTGGTGGGTTTTGTTGGGTTTTATTTTAACCGTTGTTAGTATGGGATGTGGGTATTAATTAATTAAAAAAACTGCATTTGAAAGTACACGTTGAGCAGTTCGAACGTCAGCTAATAATTATCGTCGCCCCCTACTCTGTTCTCCACTGCCACACCTATTCCAATGAAATGATCGTTGCTTCCCCAGACAAGCCCAACCCTTTTCACATTGTGTTTTCACAAACCTCATAGTCGGCCTTTTGTATTTCGGAGCTTCAAACGCAAACACAGGGCATTGGACATCGTCTTCAACTATTTTTTCCCTCTGTTGTTGATCGTGAACGTGAAACCAGTCCACTTAATCAGTAAATGCGCAATCAAACTTGGTAACCTGTCCCTCCACAATTCGACCTTCCTAGCGGTTACCCACAGCCGGATACATAACCGTTTGAGGATAATGGGGAAGTCAAAAAGAACTGATAACCGTTTGAAGCAGCTGGGCATTACAATGGCAGACGTTGAAGCTTTTAGAAAGCATAGGGCAACACTGCGACGGGGTGGTCGAGGTGGGAGATCAAAGGAGACGACCAAAGACCCAAGTGCCTATGACGAGTATGCAGAAGTAGCAGAGTGGAAGAGAGAACTTAAGGCTAAAGAATCCAGGAAAATGAAGCGGGCTTCCAAGAAGAAACAGCAAACTCCGGTGACTGGGAAGAGGAAGGCCCAATCCGATGATGATTTGCACTCCGTGTCTAACTCTTCTCCAAAGGCAGAAAAACGAAAGGCAGAGGATGACAGAAAGAGGAAGGGGAAAATGGTTGACATGAGTTCCAGTGGGGAAGACAAAGACTGGGAAGGCACAAACAGACAAGAAGGTTTTGACTCCACTAAGGACGAGGATGCAGAGAATGAGGATGTTGATGAAGTGAGGTCGAGATTGTATGCGAAAATGAAACAGCAACAAAGGCGAAGTCTGATCCCTGAATCGAAGTCCAACTTCAATCAGTCGACACTTGAAGACTATGACATGAGGTTAGTAGGCCGTAGTCTGTGTAAAATGAGTAGGATTAAGATGAACACATTTGAAAGTGATTATCCATTTGGCCTACACGCCATTCTTAGACCATTTAGGAGACTGCTAGAGTTGAGTTTGCCTTACAGTGAGTCTGTTGTGAAGGTGTTTTATTCAAACATGAGGTTATCTAGGAGTGGAGTAGTATCAACATGTGTTAGGGGCCAAACCATTGAACTGAATGCCAAGAAACTCCTTAATTGGTTGGGGATTAAGGCAGCACAGTCCACTGATACAAGCTTTACTGTGGAGGAAATGGATAAAGTGTTGCTAGAGGGAGGGACCACAGAGGATGATGAAGACCTTCTCAGACCGAAGCAGCTGCCTTATAAGTACAGGATCCTGCATTATCTGTACAGTAGGAACTTCGTCAACAAGGGCAAGCACTACACAACCATGAGCATTGAGGACAAACAAATCCTCTGCTGCTTGATCAAGAGGAAGCCATTTCATATGGGCAAGAGGATCATTGACACAATCCTGAAGGCTACATTCCTGACAAGAAAAATTCCAAGCTACCATCCCTTCCCTTATGTCCCTGATATTACAAAAGCACAAGATTTGGTATCTTCAAGACGGTGAAGCCCCCATATGGACTCCTGAATTTGATGACCAGGCTCTTCACAGAATGCAAATCCCTGTTGTCCCCAACCAGCCCTCCAAAAGATCTTCCAATGATGGCAAACATGGTAAGAAGGGTCAGCAAAAGGGACCTACACGTGCACATGCACCTGGTCCAAGTACAACAAACCCCTCATTTGAAGAAGGAGTTGCAAAAGTGGGGGCCATGTTTGCCAAAATTATCGATGAAAAGTCAGGGGTACTTAAAGCTGACCTACAGTCAACCTTGAATGAGATGGAGTCACGTCTGAGTGCAATGGCGTTTGACCTGAAGGACATTAGGGATTTCATTTACCTCTATGCCACTGACTTCAAGAAATTTGCTGGGTCCAGTGGAACAAAACATGACATGCCTGGTCCTTGTACCAAGCCAACTGATGATGAGGCCGGGGGTGAGAGCAGCATAGAAAAAGAAAGGAGAAGGAAGGGGATGGAGACAGCGATTCTAAGGAAGAAGATGATAGCAGCACAAAAGAAGAAGAGGATGAAGGGGATGGAGACAGTGATGATAGGGAGGCCGAGGATGATAGCAGGACAGAAGAAGAAGGAGAGGAGGAAGGGGATGGAGATAGTGATGATAGGGAGGGCGAGGATGATACCAGGACAAAAGAAGAAGGAGAGGAGGAAGGGGATGGGGACAATGATGATAGGGAGGCCGAGGATGATAGCAGGACAAAAGAAGGAGAGGAGGAAGGGGATGGGGACAATGATGATAGGGAGGCCGATGATTATAGCATGACAGAAGAAGGAGAGGAGGAAGGGGATGGTGACCATGATTCTGACCATGATGGTGGGGATGATAGCATGACAAAAGAAGCAGAGAAGGAAGGAGATGGTGACTAGGATGATGACCATGAGACTAGGGATGACAGCAGCAAAAATGAAGATGCAGCAAAGGAAGGGGATGATCATTCTAAGGATGTAGTTGTGGAGACACAATATGGAGGAGCATCAGGACAGGATGCGGATGTCAGTGATCATGTTGTGGGTGAAGCCATTGGAGGTAGAGAAGGAGGGGAGGATGATGAAGAGATAAGGGACCATGTGTGTGGAGGGACCCCACCTGATGCACAAGTGGGTGAAGGTGAGGAGTTGGATCCAATCACCCCACTGTCAATTGTTCCCCTACTTACACCAGTCAACCCTCCTCCTGCCCCTTCCAGGAACATAACAGACGCTGTTCCATTGAGGTTCATTCCCGCATCAAGCTTCAGTTCCATCCTTGCAGCAGAGAATTTGCCCAATATCTTCGCAGATCCAAGACCAATTCCTCCTCCAACTCCACATCCTGCTGCCCCAATGTATATCCCAGTGAACCTCCCTGCTTCACAAACATCATCACCTAGGCGCACTGGTCCAAAGAGGTCAACATCGGAGAAGAAGAAGAAGAACTAAGGACAATGTGTTTTATCTTTTATGTTTTGAATTAAATGGAATGGCCAAGTACAGTATTGGCAGGGTTTTTTCTTATGTTTTCACTGCTGATTCTATGTTGCTGACATGGTTTACATTCTGTCATGTGCAGTTCGAACTTTGTTGCTTGGTTGGAACTTAAACTTTTGTGTTTTGCTATCATGTTTAAAGACTTCAATGATGTTTACTCTATGCTACTGTGTTTTAACATTGTCTACATTTTTTGGAGTTCATGTCTGACATTTGGTTTAGTCAGCTAATTTTTGGGTTTAGGGTGGACCTTGTCATCTAGTTTATAATCATTTCTCATGCAGATACTTCACATTGCGAGATATGGTTTAATGCTTTGTGATGGGAGTTCGAACTTCAGCTGTTGTTTTTGGTCATCATGTCAAAACTTATGACCGATGCTTATTCTTTGATACTTTGTGTGCAATTTTTCCCTGCCTGATGCACCTTATTCGAAGTGGTCAATTATTTGTTATACAGCATTTGAGAAGGCCAATTCCCTTCATTTTATTTGGTTTCACCATAGAGTTCACATGGTATCATTTATGTCCATTTATCTGACTCTGCCTCATGTTGCTGTCATGTCCAAGGTTCTGTTTTCTTGTATGCAGCATTTGCGAAGGCCAATTTCCTTCATTTATTTTCGTTTAAACGTGTTTGTCTTTATGCTTTTGTCATGTCTTGGTTAAACTTTATTGAACTCCACCATTTGACAAGTCCAATTCCCATTTTTGTTCATGGTGGCCTACTTATGCAGCATTTGAGAAGGCCAAAACATCAACATTTTAAATGGTTTCAAACACCTTGCATTGACTGAACATTATTAATAAATTGCGATGGAATCTGTCAAAATGTTGATGTTCTGTGGTTCAGATTGGTTCACTTGTACTGCCCATATGACCGCAACTGATGATCCTGTTTTGCATATTGCATACCTGCTACTATCTTCTTCTTCATCCTCACTAGTCCAACTTTTCATACTTCCTGTGGCCTTTTTAACATATGTCATTTTCGCTATTGTAATGTGGCTGCTTCATTGTGCTGATTTATTACAGTCACATGAACAAACAAAAAAAACATTTTCCTCACTCCTTCATCATAGTCACCTCTGTTTCCCGCATACTTCAAACTCCTTTTGACCGACTTCACGGGGTCGGGGTTTTGTGGTCGTTTTATTGAAAATCATTCTCGAGCTTAGTATACCATTGCCGGGTTCATTGTTCGGTGCTTATCTTCCATGTTTGTCTTCTCATACTCGTTTACGCAGCTCGTTTCGTATACTTTCTTCGTCCGCCGTGCTAATTCCTTCCATCTCCGTCGTGGTTGTAGCCACCGGGAGCCACTAAATCGGCGCAATTTCACACCCCATCACCATCTACTTCAATTTTCATTGCACTCTGATTAGGGTTCGTTCGCCAACCCAGTTTGAATCAGTTTGCAATTTTTTTTTCTTTTCATTTTTTTCCAGGGGCAATCTCGGAATTTCACTCAATCTTCCCACTTAACCTACACCCAATTCTTCATACCAAATATTTTATTTTCCTTCAACTAACTTCCTTTCCTTAGTATACCAAACAACTCACATTTTTAAAGTTCCCTCCTAATCTTCATTTCCTTTCCTTTCCTTCCTCAAATCTTCTGCGTAACAAACAGTGCCTAACATGACATATCTTGATTTGTTGGAATTGTCTTGATGAGCACTTCGTTCATATCTATATCTATGGGTGTGCAAATGTTTTTTGGATGCAGTGTTCGGTTAAAACTGAAAACTGAAATACATGTTTTTCAATATTGAACTAAAGATGAAGTGACTTAAAAAACCTAACTGAATTAACCAAATTATTTCGGTTACTTCGATGTTTAGGCCTTATTTTGGGCCTTTATGTTTCAAGCCTGTGCAGTCTGAAAAATTTCTGAAGTTCGACTGATTTAAAAACCATGAAACAAGTCTGAACTGAATTCAAACACAGCCAACCACCAGCAATTGAACATTATATATACAAATAACTACATCATCAAGTCATCAACTGAATTTTAGTTCTATGTGTAGTCATAGAGCTACATCAAAAACCTCGTCAACTGAAATTTTAATTCTATTTGTGGTCACAGAGTTACACCAAAAACAATTACAGAACTACATGATCTAAAACAAGAAAGATATTGAAATCAAGATAATATTTAATTTCCTCCTTAACTTCCTGAGTGCAACCTGCAATTAAAACAAGAATAAATCAAATAAAAATCAAAGAAATAAAATATTACAAAAATACAAATAAATTGAAAAATTACTTGCAAAATCTAGCAACTTGTTCCATTTTGGCATTGCGTCTACTATATATCCATGGTTGTCTCTAATGCAATCTTTTGAAAATTTAGCAATAATAAAAACAAAATCAGACTTTACTTGAAATATCACAGTAAATATGATGTTATTCTTATGAAGATAGAAAATATATGTAAAAAATATTACCAACTTCTATATGTTGAAAATCAACATTCCGTAATTCTTTAACATAGTTAAGTGAGTGACTGAGCCAATCTTGAGCATAAACAAGACATGGTACAACTTTAGGAGTCAAAGAGCTCTTAAATTAATCTAGAAGTCATCCTCCAGTGTAGAATGCAGACTCAGAAGCAACAATAAAAATTGGAATAGCCAACACATCTCTTGCTATTTGAGAAATAATAGGGAATCTAGGACTATTCACTTTCACCAACTTAAAATATCAAAGTCATCTTTTTTTACCTCAATTTCTTCATTCAAATATTTATCAACCTCTTTTTTAAGCAAAGCATAGTAAACAAACTCCAATTCGATTTCAAGTACAGGCAATGTTCATCCTAGTTGACAATATATCCTCTTTCTCTCAACTCTTAACACCTAAAGAAAATTAAGCTCAAAAGAGAAACCGAGTTAGCATAAAATTGAGTCCGTAAAAATGAGTTCAGGCCTCCAAACTAAAATAAAAAAACAGTATGAGCTGTGTGAAGTTTACAAACACAAATCAAATTTCAAGGATCGAGCTAATAAATGAAATGTTTGATCTTAGTTTTTAGAAAAATCTAAATACTTTAAATATATTAGTTGGACTTGGAAAAAGACTGTATCAGTATGAGCTAATAAAAAAGAAATGTTTGAGCTTAGCTTTTTTAAAAAAATGTTTGTACAAATACACTTGATATGGCATCTGTGGATTTTCCATAAAAACTGAGCATGTCAATTTTATAGTAAGAAAGGCAAAAAAGGAGAGATTTTGCACATAGCCACGCACAAATACACTAGCACACACATACACAAATAACTCACATTAATAAAGGGCCTTGGCTGTTGCCTCCGAGAGGAAGATGAGCGACTCTACATAAAAGGAGAGATTTTGCATAGCAATATGAAACAAAGCATGAAATGAGAGATTTTGCATAAAGTACTCAAGGAAGTGAAACGACTCACTCAAGTGAGAGACGAGGTTGAGACCAAGCTCTGCTTCCGACTTCAACTTCATGGAGAGGCAGATCTTAGTCGCAATCTTAGTGAGAGTAGACGCGCAATCTTAGCGAGATGCCTAATCAGTGAATGAAGTGAGGAGGTGAGGATCATCATATATTTATCCCTCATCATTATATTCTTTTCCAGTCGCTTTCTCCTCAGCATCATTTTCCTCAACCTCTCATACCGATTCTCCAACAAGCACCCCAACAGATAACCACATCTTCATCGCCCTCTTCCATAGCGACCTTGAGGTGGGGTTATCATGTTTGATGGTGAACCTGATTGTCTCTTTCTCTATGTCCTCTTCTTATTTCTATGTTTTGATGCAACAACCAATTTTTGTTTCTAACAAGTAGCGTTGTTGGTTGGTTAATTGGTCACATACATTTCATTCATGAAATGGGTTGGATTGGTATTATTCTCGATGCATAAAATATTTCTAAATCTAATGTACTTATTCGATCTAAAAAGTACATTATGACGGATTTGACAAATTTGATTTCTCGAATCTTTATTATTTATTTATTTATTTATTTCCTTAATAATCTAGGGAGAACACCACCACCTATTTTTATTTTTAATAGGAAAACTATTAAAAATTCAAGAAAGAGGTCCCCAGATCTCTATTGACCTTGTCAGCAACAGGCCACCAATGCTCTGACGGTCTAATATATATATATATACACACACACACACATATACACATACACAAAAAAGTAGTTAATATGAAAACTTGAGTAGTTAATAGCAAAACTAAAGTAGTAAACATAGTACTTGTTGAAGATATCCTAATAACTACTTTTCTTTTACTATTAACTCCAATCTCAAGTTTCCATATTAACTACTTTAGTTTCAATATTGACTATTTTTGTTGGCTACCAACAAAGTTCTTAATATCTTTTTTGAATTTTCGAAATAAGAGTAGTTAATAATAAAATTAGGATAGTTAATATTGAAAATAGATTAGTAAATACTAAGTAGGGTTCCTTTTGTTAGGATCAGCTGACACCCAAGAGAGGGGTGAATTGGGTGTAAGATAAAAACTTAATAACTTTGAAAATCTTTTCGCATCTTAGTGAAATCAATAAGTATGAAAATAAGGAACCATAAATGCATATTGAGACATGTCAATCACTAATGCTGGAATTATAAGAGAAGAGATAAGATAAGAGAATATGCAAACTATTATTTATACTAGTTCGGTCTAATCCTTGATGACCTACATTTAGTCCCCAAACTCCACTTAAAATTTTCAATCCACTATCTTCTTATTTAATTCGAGCACAAGAGAAGCCTCTACAATCCCACAAGTTTAGTCGGCCACTTGTGAAGTCATTTACAATTCTCACACCGAGTTACTCCCCTTTAAACATCGTAATGATACAATCTTGATGATGAAGAATTACAACGGTCTTCACTCTTAGAAGTGAATTAAGATGAACACTGATGTACGAGTACAAATAATCTCTCTCTAAGATAAATTATATCAAAGCTAGAAAAAAGAGATTATTCGGGTTGAAGTGGTTGATTCATGGTTTTAATATTTTTGCGTAGCTGCTTTCTCTATTAGACTTTCACTGTTCTTCTATTTATATTTGATGGGCATATGATCTTTGAGCTTTTTCTTCTTCCATTAATCTTCTTAGAATATGACCATTGAAGTTTGTTGAAGCTTTTGAGTATATGACTGTTGGAGTTAGCATTTGAAGTTTTTGACCTTAAGTGCTTTATGTGATTTTGAGTTTAATCCAAGGTTAAGCACCTAAAACTTTTGCATAAGTGTAATTAGTAATGTTTAGAAATAGTAGAAAGCATTGTAATACACTACTACAAAATATGGGTACTACTACCCTAAAAGACATCCTTATTTTAAAAAAGGAAGTAAAAAATGAAGGCATTTGTTGTAATTATTTACTTGAATTTGAGGAATTTTGGCGACCTGAATTTTTATTCAGGTCGCCAATTTGAGAAATTTCAGGAATTTTGGCGCGATTTAGGAAATTTTTGGCGCCCTTTGAGGAATTTTGGCGACCTGAATTTAATTCGAATCGCCAATTGAAGGGAATTTAGGCGACTGAATTTAATTCGAGTCGCCAATTGTGGGAATTTATGCGACTGAATTAAATTCAGTCGCCAATTGAGGAATTAATTATTTGGTGCGATTTAGTAAATTTTTGGCGCGATTTAGGAAATTTTTGGCGCCCGGAAATTTCAAGAATTTTAGGAATTTAGGTGACTGAATTAAATTCGGTCGCCTAAATTCCACAATTAACGACCCGAATTAAATTCGGTCGCCAATTGAATACTTGTGGCGACTGAATTAATCGAGTCGCCACAATTAAGCAATTGTGGCGACTGAATCTCAAAATTGAATAATTGTGGCGACTGAATTAAATCAGTCGCCACATTATTCAATTGGCGACCAATTTAATTCAGGGTCGCCAATTGCGGAATTTGGGCGACTGAATCAAATTCAGGGTCGCCAATTTTATAATATAGTGGCCCTAAATATAAATTTAGGTCGCTAAAATTCATCCTATACCTTTATCTCTCTTTTTTGTTTGAAATATTAATATATTATCCTTACGTGAACCCGTGACTCTCTACTTTTTTTTTGTTTGAAATATTATCCCTCAACCCGGACCTTCACTCATCGTCATTCTCATTGCTCAGCCTTCACATCTCTTCTCCCTCAACTTCATCGCTTCCTCTCGTCATTTTTGTTTTCACTGCCATAGCTCGTCAACTCCATCGCCTCCCCTGCTTACCTCGATCAGATCTAAAGGCAGTGAGATCTGAAGAAACTGAAGGCACTATCAGATCATATCTTCTTCATCACCGGATCCCCTTCTTCAGATCTGAAGGCGACGAGATCTAGCTAGTTGGGTCACGCTGAAGGCGACAAAATCTGTTCTTTTTTTTTTCAATTTTACTGTGATTTGTTTTTCATGTTCTTCTGATTGTGATTGTTAGATCTGAAATTTTAGATGTTAGTCCTATTCTTAATTTCTGTTAATCCTATTTTGGATCTGTTTTTTCTTCTGATTTGTTTTCATCCACTTCTTTTTTGATCTGTTATGCTTCAAGAGTGCATATGTTGTACTTGCATCTTTTTGCGTTTTTTTCTTCTCCTTGCTGGTTCTTCTGGAAGTATTTCTGGAATTTGAATGTTGATTTGTTGATATGCTCTTCTTCCATGGCCACCCAAAACCGGGGGTTTTTTTTTAAAAAAAAAATAATGCAATGTGGCGTCCTGAATACATTTCAGGACGCCTTACATAAGGCGTCCTGAATTTAGTTCAGGACGCCTTACATGAGGCATCCTGAAATTTATTCAGGACGCCTTACATGAGGCGACCTGAATTTTATTCAGGACGCTAAAAATCACAAAAATAACTACCCCCTTCGAGACGTCCTTCTAAAAAGAGACGTTAATTAGGTCTTATTTAGGTCGTTTTTTAGGTTTTTTGTAGTAGTGATAGGATTCTTTCACATTTAGAATGGGTATCAAGATTTTCAAGACACTATTTCAAAAGTCTCGCTATCACCATAACCGGAGTGGCATTTTACCACTTTCGAGTGATATTGCATCCCGAAAGGTACCCCTTGGCAACTGCCTAAGAAGTCTGAAAGATACCATATAAATTGTTGAGTTACTTGTATGGTAACTTTCTTTAGTTTTTAAAACCCAATATATGTTATCTTTATCTAGTTATTGAATGGTTACTTGAAGCCTTTTGAGCATCACTCGAGTGCCATATGTGTTACTCGAGTGCTTGATCAAATATCTCTTTAAGAATAGTGAGTTACCATTAGGTACCTTGAAACTTGTTGACCATCACTCGAAAGTTCTATATGTGTTACTCGAGTGCTTAGGCAATTTTTCCTTTAAGAACAACGAGTAACCATAACTTGCCGATGATAAGGCATTTCACTGAGTGATCCTTCATCATTCGAGTGATGAAGAAATATTTTTGTTGGATACTTCCAGGTTGATAATTTAGCACAAAGGTCAAATTTAGGTTGCACAAGAGACCAAGGAACAAGATGAATTCGAGATCCATTGTACGCACTCTCGTGACAAGCCAAACAGGATTTGTTTTACTCTTTAGGCATCCCAATTTAAAATTGGGATGCCAAAAAGCCTACTTTTGGCGTCCTAATTTCAAAAAGGACGTCAAAAGTGGTGTTCTTGAAGCCAAAAGTTCTATTTTTGGTGTCCCTTTTCAAATTGGGATGCTAAAAGTAGGACTTTTGGCTTCCCAATTTTGACAAGGTATGCCAAAAATTAACTTTTGACGTCCTTTTTTGTTACAAGGATGCCTAATATGTCACAATTTCTACATATAATTACAAAAATTTTACCATCTTTATTTGTTACTTCCCTTTTTGAAAAACAGATATTTCTTAGAGAAGTAAAATCTATTTTTTGTAGTAGTGCTTGTAATTTGTTTATGTAATGTGCGGTACTTTGATTTCGTAATGGATCTGTAATTGGTTTATATAATATACATACGTATGTAATATGCATATGTGGGCTTGAACTGAGCCCTCAATTTTTTTAAAAAAAATTTGTCACACATATTTAACGGTTATTGGCCAATAACCATCAAATGTTATACATATATAATGGTTTTTCTAAATAACCGTCAAATAAACTCATTCCTCTAGTGATAAATACTTTATTGTTCATAATTTTAACCGTTATGTATTGTATAACATCATTCACGGTTATTATTAAGCAACTGTTAAATAAATAAATAAATATATATATATATATATATATGGATAAATTTAACAGTCATTGTTTTACAACCATTAAATATAGTGTCCTATACATGACAATTTTATTTTTTTAAAAAAATCATAAAATATAGTGCCTATTATTTAAATATTTTTAACGTTAGGATATTTAACGGTTATCAATAAAAATAACCGTTCAATATAGACAAATCTGACGGGTGCTAGCAGACATTTATCAAAAAAAAAAAAAAAATGTTATGGATGTGAACTTTCAGAGATAATTTTATATAACCTGAATAACAATTGAACTTTAATTTCTTTGGCAAAATGCAATATAATCCACATTTGTCTTTGACAGATACTATTATTTTAAAGTTTAGATGGATGTGGTGCAGATATTATTAAAGTCATTCTAATCTATTATATCCTCTGTAGTTTTTTTATTTAATATTTCGAATTTTGTTATCTGTCTCATGAACTGCATAATGCAGTACCCGGAATCCACACTCCTAGCTGCCGTTTGTAGGAACACTATAAAGAAACCATAAGCAAAATACATTGCTCAATGATACTACTATAATAACAATATTTACTTTAATAATTAATGTTATATACATTCATTTCTTCCCATTTGTATATAATAAGTAATGAGAAATTATATAAAAATAAGAAAAAGTGAATATATGCACAAAACTTATTCAGTTTACTTGTTATAGTTCCTACATCTCTTCTCATAAAAAATAAAAAATAAAAAAAAAGGGTTCCTGCGCTTGTTTCTGATCTCATTCTTTCTCATTTAAGACAATCAAAATACCTCCATTTTTTTTTTTTTTTTTTGCAGTAATGGAAGTAAGCACAATAAGCATATAATGTCCCCTAAGTATAATAAGTAGCACTATATTAAAAAGTGTTAGTGTGTGTGTATATATGTTACATGTAGTAGGAGTATCTCTAATCCCAAAAAATTTATGCAAAAACATTATTAATATATTATATATAAACTTAAGGATGAAGTAGCATCCATCACCCTAGTTTTATTTAGAAGCATCCAACACTCTAATGTTATTTTCATAATGCATTCGGCCTGTTCCCTAATATTATTTTTTTGATGCATCTAGCACCCCTTGATTTTATTTTTCAATACATCCAGCACCCTAATCTTATTATTTATGGTTAGGAGTATCTATAATTAAGAGTATAATGCTAGAAGCACTAGTAAAAGAATATTAAGATGCTAGATGCATTATATCATATAGATACAATTAGGGTGTCGGATGCAAACAAGAAATAATATCAAGATGCTAGTTGTTGCTTTACCCTAAGCAAAACATCCAACACTAGGTAGACTTGTTGTCAACTCCGTCGTGCTTCTTAGGCTGCATGCGATATTTTTCCTCGGTCTGTTTGGCCATAGACATGCCAGTCTCAACAAGCTTCTTCATGTTAGGGAGCTTATAGTTCTGAGCCAAGTAAACTCCACAGGCTGTCCCTACTATTAGAGGAAAACAAAATCTGCAGATTATACCCAGGGACGGACCCAAGAATTTTATTGATGGGGGGCGAAAATAAAAAAATGCTACATCGTGAATAAAAGTATTTTCAATACGATACAGGCCTAATATACAAAAAATTAAAAGAAATCGATCTATTACAGAAATTAAGATTAAAATTACTTTTTTTAACTCTTATTCTACGTATTTTCATATTATTAAACTCATTTATAATTAAATATGTGCTAAAACTTAAAACAATTTCTTTTTTTCAATATATGTAATTAAAGAATCATCAAGAAATTGATCTTTCATTTTATTTTGAAGTCACTGCAAATTAAAGGAGGAAGAAGGAGAATTTCAGTTTTAAAAGAAAAACACCAATGGGTTTTGACTTTCGAAACAAGGCAATCAGAATGGGATTAAGTAAACCTCGAAGACTGGGAATCTACTGTGGAAAATATACCATCGGTGCAAAAGATGAAGAAGGAAAATATACCATCACTGTGGAAAATATGCCATCTCTGCAAACTGACTGATTTTTATAAATTCCCCCCCCCCCCCCCCCCCCGGGTCTGTCCGTCCTTGATTATACCCATCACACCAGCCTTGTGAGATCTAATTGATTTCCCCGAATTGAAGTTGTTTTAACAGCTGCCCAAAAAGAAGCAAGAAGCAACGTAACCAACATGTGCGTATTAAAATTGGAGTTGGCTTACCTCCTTTGCTCTCTTTAGTCCGTTGCGGTCCTTTGTTCTAAACTGTGTTGTTTTTGACACAAAAAACACACATCTGTAGCCCTTTTTTCTCTAAAAATATTTCAGGCATTGCCCGGTAGTAAAATGATAATTCAAGATATTTGAATGGTACTAAAAAAATTCTTCATGATCTTCAAAAATTATTTCAAGATCTTGAAAAAATATTTCAGAGTACTGATTGATACTACAAAGATCTTGATTTGGTACTAGAAAAATAATTCTTGATCTTAAAAAAATTATTTTAGGATCTTCAAAAAATATTCTAAACTATATATCGGTAAGTATCGAAATATTTTTTCAAGATCCTAAAATAATTTTTTTAAAATCATGAATTATTTTTTCAATACCCTGAAATATTTTTTCAATATCCTAAAATAATTTTTCAAGATCATGTAGAACTATTTTAATACTATTCAAGATCCCGAATTATCATTTTACTACCCGAAAGTGCCTGAAATATTTTTAGGTTGAAAAAAAGGACAAGTGTGTGTGTTTTGTGACAAAAACGACACAGTTTAGAGCAAGGGACCACAGCGGACCAGAGGGAGCAAAGGAGGTAAGTGAACTCCATTAAAATTTATTAGGCTAAATTACATAAAACCTAAAATTACAGCTATGTAAAAATTGCCTTCTTAACATTTAAAACTCAATAAAACCACTGTTAAACTTTCAGTTGTATGAAAATAACTCCAAACTAATACTCCTTAAATTTAATTTTTTATGTATATAACTCTCTCAAATTTTAAGTTATATGCGGATAAAACCCCTTAAAATTTAAATCATTTACAGAAAAATAATGGACAAAAATAATAATATGGGAGTTATCTACATACATTTAAAAACAGTTTAGGGAGTTTGTTGCAAAGTTTCAAAGGTCTGTCTTTAAAAAGGTTTTGCAAATGATTTGAACACTACCACAAAAAGTGTTTTTTACGTATGTTTTTAAACCCTTTTTGCGTCTATTTTTAGGGGACGTTTATGTAGGAGATGTAGTAAGTGGATACTTACGATGTGCCTAGCTAATTAATTTAGGACACCGTAAGGTATTTTTTTAAAAAAGAAAAAATCAAAAGCAACACTCGCCCACTTCCGGGAGCGTTACGTTGGGGTTTCCTGTGATTCCGATGGAGCATTACGTTGGAGTTCGACGCTCGTTGGCGGCAGTGGTGCCTCGGTGACTCAAATTCTTCCTACTTGAGCAAATGAATAGTACCGGGCATCAAGACAAAGGAAGGAGAGTGGAAAAATTAGAGAGAGACAAAATGAGAATGAAGCACAAACCTTCCAGATCTACAAAATCTACAAACTCCGGATCTAAAAATCTGCAAATTCCAAATCTACAAATTCTAGATCTACAAACCTTTCAATGACATGACGAACTCGGGGTGTGATAGCAAGACGAGCTCGCAACGGCATTGGGTGAACGAAAAGGATTGAGCACTGGGTGAGTTGAGGAAAGAGTCTGAGGAAGTGAGGGAGGCGAACTAACAATCTGAAGAAGTGAGGAAGGAGGAGCCGCGCTTTAGAATTGGAACCGTGATGCGGCAGTTTGAAATGCCTTAAGCGTCCTAAAATCTATTTATGATGCCAAAAATATTGACTTTGGCATCCTAAAATAAATTTTGGACGCCAAAAATATTACTTTTGGCGCCAAATGTGGCGCGAGGTTCACTTTTGACATCCTAAATTTAAATTTGGACACCAAAAGTCCCTTGTTTATGCTTCCCAATTTTAAATTAGGACACCAAAATCTTTCACATAATTATAAAATGCCACAGCCTTTATTTTTTATTTCCTTTTTTTCAAAAGGAATGTCTCTTAGGAAAGTAAAAACCATTTTTTGTAGTAGTGGAAAGATGAACAAAGTATTTTGAACAAGAAAAGATCAATGTCTTGCAAAAATGGTTGGATCACTTGAGTGATATGATTTCACTGTAAGTATTTGTTGATATATATATACACACACATATACATATTTGTTAAATTGTTGCATGAGGAGATCTTTTACATTATCTAATCAAGAAAATAAATAATCATTATTCAAAATTTCCATAGGCGATCCAAACAAATTATTAATATATTGATAAAACTTATATCAAGCAGATTCCATCTATTGTATTAGAAAATATATGTCTAGTTATCCTAAAAACAGTCTGATTTCAAAATTATATACATGTGTAGATACATACATATGTTTGTTTATATATATATATATATATATATTATAACGTGTAGTAGGAGTACGTATCTCTAATCCTAAATAATTTATGGCAAAACATTATTAATATATTTATATATAAACTTAAGAGTGAAATAGCATCCACCATCCTAGTTTTATTATGAAGCATCCAACACTCTAATGTTATTTTCATGATGCATCTAGTAACCTAATATTATTTTTCTGATGCATCCAGCACCCCTTGATTTTATTTTTCAATACATTCAGCACCATAAACATTATTTATGGTTAAAGGTGCTGGATACACTGTAAATAAGATTATAGTGCTCGAAGCACTAGTAAAATAATATTAGGATGTTAGATACATTATATCATAGATACGATTAGGGTGTTGGATGCAAACAAGAAATAATATCAACATGCTAGATGTTACTTTATCCTAAGCAAAACATCCAACATTAGAAAATACATATGTCTAGTTATCCTAAAACAATAATCTGATTTCAAAATTATATACATGTGTGTAGATAGATACATACATATGTTTATATATATTATATAGAAACTTAAGGGTGAAGTAGCATCCACCATCCTAGTTTTATTTATCGAACATCCAACACTCTAATGTTATTTTCATGAGGCATCCAACACCCCGATATTATTTTTCTGATGCATCCAGCATCCCTTAAACATTACTCTATTATTTATGGTTAAGAGTTCTTGATACACTATAAATAAGATTATAGTGCTAGAAGCACTGGTAAAATAACATTAGGGTGCTAGATGCATTATATCATAAATACGATTAAGGTGTTGGATGCAAACAAGAAATAATATCAAGATGCTGGATGTTACTTTACCCTAACCAAAACATCCAACATTAGGTAGACTTGTTGTCAACTGCGTCGTGCTTCTCAGGCTGCGTGCGATATTTTTCCTCAGTCTGTTTGGCCTTAGACATGCCAGTCTCAACAAGCTTCTTCATGTTCGGGAGCTTATAGTTCTGAGCCAAGTAAACTCCACAGGCTGTTCCTACTATTAGAGGAAAACAAAATCTGCAGATTATACCCATCACGCCAGCCTTGTGAGATCTAATTGATTTCCCAGAAGTTGTTTTAACAGCTGCCCAAAAAGAAGCAACGTAACCAACATGTGCGTATTAAAATTTATTAGGCTAAATTACATAAAACTTAAAATTGCAGCTAGGTAAAAATTATCTTCTTAACATTTAAAACTCAATAAAACCCTCTTAAACATTCAAGTGTATGAAAATAACTCCAAACTAATACTCCTTAAATTTAATTTTTTTTTTTTTATGTATATAACTCTCAAATTTTGAGTTATATGCGGATAAAACCCCTTCAAATTTAAATCATTTACAGATAAATAATGCACAAACGTTAAATAAAGGCAAACCATAAACTTAAGAGACCAAAACTTATAATTTAAAACTATAGAGACTGAAACTAAAATTAAACAAATTATAAGGATCAAACATTATATTAACCCTATTAAATATCGTAAGAATATTAAATAGCACAGCATTTACTGGTAAACTATTTCTCTACAACTAACTGATTTTGGGAGATTCACGCTCATAAGTCACAACCGTATCTTGCACTCCAAACCCTAAACATGCCGACAAGAGATTTTGTTTTCCACTCCCAACTCCCAAAATTTTCGAAACAGTTTGTGGTGAGCAACTAAAACGAAAAAAAGAAAAAGGAAAACAGAGTAACAAACAATGAAACGATTCATACCGGCGGGGACGGTGACGGGGTGTATTTAACGTCAATACTGATATGGGAGGAAGAAGAAGAAGACACTTAATGTCAACACCGATATGGGAAGAAGAAGAAGAAGAAGAGGAAGAGGAGGAGGAGGTGGAGGTTGGTGTTCAACGGATGATGGAGAACCTCATGATATACATGTGCCGAATGCTTGAGCTGCAAGCACATCTTAGCTCAGCTTTAGGAAAATTCTATTTTTTTATTAAGTACGAGTAGATAAACTTGTGCAAAATATGCTTGCGCAGCAAGCTGCAAGATGTCTCTCTCAAATCTCAATTACTCGGTTTGATTTTCTCCTTTTTTTATTTGACAAAATGTTGTCCGTTCAGTCCTTTTGACTTGGTAAGAAGGTGCTTAAAACTAGACCGGCCAAAGATTAGTAGTTTAATTATTGAACCGGATGAAGGATTAGTAGTTCAATTATTGAACCGGAGTCAACCAAATAACAATTAAAATATATAAAAATATTTATATATAACTATGAAAAGAGTAACATTCAAATATTAAAAGGCATTAACCCTTAGTAAATTGAACATTCATGTATACAAAATAGAATTACTAAAACACAAATACGTCAAACTGATATATATATATATATATATATATATAATGATGTTTTTTTTTTCATGCTTAATATGGGGAGGAAACAATAAAATCTAACTTGACCAATTCGCCTTCAAGTCTTGATTGGACTAGTCAGGAGGAGATCAATTCATCAATTCAATAGTCACAATTTAAAAAGGATTTTAATACGGTACTTAATTAGTAAGAAAAATGTAATGATTAGAACATCAACCAAACATATATCCTAGCCATATCCTGGTTTTGGGAAATGGTTGATTTTTTTTTTCCTGTCGGGCTAATTATGGCTTGTTCGGTTCATGAAATCAGAGGGAAGGTAACGGGTGGGATGATGGGAAGGTAATGTAATGGAGACGATATAAATTTGTTTGATATGGTATTTAAGAATATGAGAATTAAATATTTTTTTTATTAAATTAACATAAAAATAAAACTTCATTGTTATTTAAGGTAGTGGTAAATGGATAGTCAAGTGGAGGTGGATTATGCAAGTGGTAAAGGAAAAATAATGTCTTTCTTCATTTTCATTCTCATACGTTGTAATCACATTTATATGTCTCAACAGTATAATGCATTAATGCATCACCAAACATCTAATTAGTCATTTAGATCATGATGAAATGTAATCCCTTTCACGCGATCCAACTAAAAGGACGAGTTGGATTGAGCTAATGAAGCTATAGGACCTTGAATTTTTAGGGCTTTTGCAACTATAAAGGTATCATGTTATTTACGAGGGTTAAAGTGTCTATATACTTTTTTTATGAAATAGTGTTTAGCATCATAAACTTTTTTTTGTATGTGGTAAAATACCCACAAATTTTCCAAAAAGGAGGTGAAAATACTGTATTAGGTTTGCTTGTTACTTTTTGATTTAATGGGGCCTACACTATTAATTTTTAATGATTATTAAAAATTAATAGCGTGGGCCCCACTAAATCAAGAAGTAACCGTAATTTGCTCTATTTAATGGATGCACCATTTTTGCTTCCTTTTTAAAAAACTTTGTAGGCATTTTAGCACCCAAAAAAAAAGGGAAAATTACATATAGGTCCCAAGGAAGAGAGATATTTACATTTAGGTCCCTTAAAATTACGAAATTACTCGAAGTCCCAAGGGACTTGAGTAATTATTTCGAGAATGTAAAATTACTTTCTTGCTCATAGTGCATATTTCACACGGAAGCGATTAACAACACAAAATGAATAAATTAACAACACAAAATGCATAAATTAACCCAACTTCGAAAACCTTAAATTAACCCAACACAAAATCGCTTCTATATGTAATTTTCCCAAAATATATGGTGCCAAGCCCTCTTTTGGAAAAAGTATATGGTCATTATTGCATCTTAACCCTATTAACCACTTTTTGATAATCCGTTAAAATTTAAGTTCGTCCATTGTTGATTTTTTAATTCTTGAATTCTCACTGCCGTATAGTAATCTGATCATTGGGCAAAAATTGGTCCCGGCCCAAAACAAAATGGTGTGTGGCATTTCAACCACTGTTTTTTCAGCCTTTTTTCTTATGATTTATTACAAAAAAAAAAAAAAAAAAAAAGTGGTGCTTATTTAAATTTTTAGAATGCTTGTTTTTGATTTTTTTTTAAAAGAATATATAAGAATTTTCTTCTAGCTACTTTGACTTTTGAGAAATACTCTAGCTTCTACATACAAATATCAAGTGGCTATTGAGAATGACCTTTCATCTGTTATTATTCATACCCTTCCTTTTTTTAAAAAAAAAAAAAAAAATTGTCAATATTAATAGGTCATATTTAAACATTGTTGAACTTGATTGGAAATAGCTTCGTTAAAGATATTTTATACAGTCACATGAACTTAAAACAGTCATGAATCATTTTATTAGGATCAAGTGATTAACAGTCTATTCACACCCTTATGCATTTAGACCATTATATATACCTTCTAATTCTCCCCTGCTCTAACATGTTATATTAATCTATTTGGACACACACACACACACACACTATGGCACTATGCAAACTTTGTAATTCCTGTACACATACATTGGTTTTGTTTTGGTACAAGGTAAAATCACATGAATCATTTTTTTTTTCAAATTTAATAATTCTACGTAAAGTGAAATTTAGATGATGGTAGTTAAATTACACTTATGAGATCCAACATTCAAAAACCATCTAACTTCTTTAGAGATGACAAAAATGAAACAAGCAAACAAAAAGTAAATCTTAAAAAACAATTGGGAAAGATTTAGTAAAATAAGATACATGTGATTGCACTAAAAATTTTGGGCTTACTGTTGTATTTATATTGCATTAGGCTTTTAGGTGTTCAATAGGGATTTTAGGGAAAATAAAGCGTGTATATAAAAAGGGTCTAATTTTTATTCCAATTATGGCAATGGTTGATCCAAAAAGTGGACTATTGTTTTATAAGATGTTGACTTTTTCAGACCATTACACTAGCAAGCAGTCTAGAAAATACTTTTAATTTATAGAAAATAGCATCATTTCTAAACCGGTTATATCTAGACCAGTCCCAAGTCCAGTCTAAAAAACTTAATTTAACTAGTCTAAGATACATTGTTTTCCTTTCTTGTGTGTGAAGATAATCCTATTTAAAGTATTGTTAGACATTAAATATGTATACCTTTCTCAGCAAGGATTCAAACTTTAACTCATCGAATGAGCTAACCACTGTCATGGGTTTTACTTGGAATTGACCAAAGTTTTTTTTTTTTTTTTTTTGTTTTGTTTTTTGTTTTAAAAGAATTTACCTGAGTGTTTTCAGGACTTAGTTGAATTTTTCGGTGGGGCTAATCTTGTTGGGGCATTAAAGCTACTGAATCTGTTGGGCTTTCAAAACTATATTGGGCCTCATGTTACTTATACCTTGGATAATCTATTGAAATTTAAGTTGGTCCAGATGATGATGGCTTGGAGCATAACTTGATCCCGAAAGGAAAAAGGTGCATGTCCCTTGTTTGTTTGAGCTTTTGTTAAAAAATATTTAAAAGAAGAATTGGTAAAATACTATATTTTCCAATAAATGTTTGTTAGGAGATACAAGACAAGGTGACACCTTGTTTGTTAAATGTAATAATGGTAGTTGGAATATATTAGTTCACTTTAGTAGATTAGGGCCTAAACCCAATTTAAGATGGGCTATCATAGTGAGACATGGGTTCATAAAGAGAAAAAACATCTTTATGGTTTAATAGTTATGTCTATTCTCATTTAACTGTACCCTTAAGAGCTATATATATTCCTATATGACTATATGTACACTATATAGAGGATATGAGATTGAAGGAGTAGTGAGTCTAATTACAACATATACGATCTTCCCTCTAAAAGATTCTCTCAAAAAGTTTTCTTCTCCTTCTCTTTTTAGTGTATTTAATGTGCAACATGATTGGGATTTGCATAGGTGCTCCGGTTTTGTGTAGGTACTTCAGCGAGTCGGTTGAATTCCAGATACGCCGAAAGTATCAGAGAAAGAGAAACGATTTTCTTGACACCTTTATGATATTATCTTTTGAAAAAATTGTTTTTCTTGAGGTAAGTATGGTACAGATTTTTGTTACATGTTTCTGCGTTGTAGAAAATATTTGATAAATTTATATCGTGTCAAGAGGCATGGCCAAACTTACTTTTTTTCCCCTCTGATGCATTTATCTTATGGTTTATGTGTGTGTTTGAAATTGCAACATATACTTCATTTGTAGAGGCCACTACGACACTACCACGAATAGATCTCTATTTTCTATAACTATATTGCCTGTGAACCCGTTAATATTCTTTTCCAGACTTTTATGTTTTGGGTTGCATGCTTTCAATGATTCTACCTTTCCAGTTTCTTTATATAAATATGGAGAACTTATATGCCTCTGTTTTTCTGTTTCCATATCTTTTACATAAAGTATGCTATTTGAATGATAGGAAGAATTTGTAATGCAAAACTTTAGACACATAAAGCATCAAAAAACTGTAGGATACTCTCCTCTATGAAAAAATGAAACTGACGTAGTTAATTATTAAGTTTGGGTCAGTTGAAAAAAAAGATTCTTAGCCTATGAAAATAGTAAAATTATTTAGAGGACAGGAAAAAGAGGTTTACAGCAGACTAAAGAATAATATAGAAACAGAATGGAAGCCAATATGAATAATATCATATTCAGCAGTCTTTCAGTTTTTGAAGTTGGGTCATTCAAAAATGGTGTTTTTAGGAAACTAAATTTGTTTCATGGCAGAAATCTCAGAAAAATGAAGAGATAGACACCAAGAATACGAAAAGCCCACAATGGAAATGCTGGTTATAGATCAGAAAAGAGTTGGGCACGCTCTACTCAAATTAGCCGTGACCCGGTTGAAGAAGGCCACCTCTAATAAAAACGGCGTCGGTCCCACAGAGTTTTTTAGGCTTCTGTTAAAAAATAAATAAAAAATACTCTAACCACTCTTTTGTTTTATTTCAATTACATAAACATCTTCTCTATTTCGAAAACCCATATAGACTTCCTTAAAATTAAAATGTATGTCACACAAACCTCCCTTCTATGTTGAGATTCTATTTCCCTCCATCCAAATCGTTAGTTGACTGTTAAGGTTTACTTTTGAAATTTTGTTTTACTAAAATGCGCTTATTTAACTTTATAATTATTTAAAAAAATATATATGTATGTGGGAAAAAAAAATTATACCACCGATTTTTATCTTAATAGGTTTTTTACACTTTCTAATATGTTAAAAATTTATGAATTTTTAGATTATAAAATTTTTCATTTTAAATATTTACCATATTTATTGAAAATTTATTTATTTTTAATTTCTTCAATGACTAAAAATATATATCAAACTTTCTATTAAATATAATACACTTATATATTTGAGAGATTGTATTAAGCCATTTAAATTTAAATTTTGATATTTTTTTACAAAAATTTAAAAAACTTACTCAAATTTTTAAAAGTTTGTGATATTTACAACTTGTTAATTAAAATCTAGGATTTAGCTTTAAGGGTAAATTAGTAATTTTTTTTAAAAAAAAATTTCAATTAAAATATATTTTAAAAATATTTTTAGAATATTCTTAATGAAGTTAATAGTTTGGACTTAAGTGTATATTTTCAAAATACAAGGGAGATCTGTGTAATTAAGGCAAAAACAAAAGGATGGTTAGAGTATTTCACTGAAAAAAAATAAAAATAAGCAGAGTATTAGTTGGGCTTTGCAGGATATGGGCTATCAAAACAAAAACAAAAAAGGATTTTTTTTTTTTCTTGGTTAGTTTCTCCTTTTACCCCATTTAAAGTTTATAAATAGGTTGTACGGGGCTCTCTTGTTTGGGCCACCTAGTTATTTTAATAAAAAGGGAAACTAGGCCGACGAGTTTGGGCTAAGAAAAATCTGGAGAAAATCCATATGGGGCCCTTTTAACAGAAAAAATCCCAAAAAAGGCACAAGATTTTGGAAATCCCAGAAAAGGCCCTAGGACCTTTTACGTATAATTTCATTAAAATTTTAGTTGTTAATGGGTCGATATAGTTGTTAACGGGTAGTTCATTAGCAACTAAATCAGTTGCATTAACAACAATTTCCTAACAACTAAATCAATACCGTTAACAACTATATCAGGTACTCATCAACAACTATATCAACCCCATCAACAACTAACGTTTTAATGAAATTATACCGAAAAAAGGCATTGGGGCCTTTTTCCTCGTATTTTCAAAATCTTGAAGCTTTTTTTTGGGTTTTTTTTTTTCGTTAAAAGGGCCCTCATATGAATTTTCCCAAAAATATGTTTCTTCTTATTTACAACACTTGGGGATGCATGCAAGCTTCTTTTTAAATTATATTTGTCCCTAAAAATCCCTAAATTTATTTTCTACTCATGTTTCATATTTAGACATCTAAGTGATCTATTTTAAAATATGTTTGGATCTATTTTGAATGATTTCAGTGCTATTTTAAATATTTTTAGGTGTTTAAAATTTCTAAAAATATTTTTAATGATTTATTCCATTTTACTTGAGATAAATATGAGACAAAAGAATTTTAAAGGCACTAAAATCAAACATTTTATTCTATTGAACAATGATTTTTTGTTGAGTAATTTATACCAAGTATGATTTTGTCTTTTTTGGGTAGTAGCCTAAAAAAGGGGAAGACATTTTCATTTTTCAATTGAAGCTATTAAATGTTGGGTCAACTATCAATTTTGTCCCCGAAGTACACGCCAGGAGCAATTTTACCCAAGTTTTTGGCGTTGCAATGTTGCCCGGAAATCTCAAAAGCGTAGCAATGTTGCCCCTCCGTTAACGGAGGGGCAACATTGCTACATTTTGAGACTTTTGTGGCAACATTGCTATGCTAAAAACTTCAGGGGCAAAATTGATACTTAATCCTTTGTGAGCTTTATTCTCTCAGTCATCTCTGTTTACAATGCATGAGAGCTTCCTTAACTTCACGTAGATAATTCCTCAGGCGAGTTATTATTGTTTGGAAAAATTCGTTTGAACTTCTTGCAATGTACTCGTTTGATCTTCTGTTTGGACAAATTCGTTCTTATTTTTTGTTTGATTTGTTCAAAACATTTTTTCTGGACAAATTCCGCAGGTGAGTGATTATTGTTTGATTGGGGAATGCCTGCGATAGAGAACACTATGAGAGAAGAAGGAGTAGGCTATGTTTACTTTTTTATTAAAAAAATAATAATTGTCACCCCTACTCCCTCCTCTCATGATTATAATTATAAATGGTTAAGAACAAATAACTTTTAAGTGGACCAAAAATACCCAAAAACTTTTAAAAATGTGTAGTCAGCACAAAACTTCTTTTTTACTCCAGGAGCGCCCAACACAAAAAAGTTTTACTCCATTTTTGTGCTAACTGCACATTTTTAGAAGTTATTTGCATAACACCCCTACTTAGGCCTCGCCCTTTCGGGTGGCGAATAGAGGGATTCCCTTTTATAATTACCATATATTATCTAATTTACTAATTATTAGCATGCATCAGAGTTTATCGCAACAGAGCATTTCGCAGTTGGATTTTAGACAATACTGATTTGATTAAATGTAAGTAACAAAATATATAATCCCCAAAGGGTTAAATATACAGTCATCTACCGGTGCCTCACCAAAAGAATATACAATTATCCAAATTCAATATATATATATATATATAATAGAATAGCCTTCCACCGTCACCAACGACTCCATCTACTCCTGCCCAACAGTCTTACCCTTTCCTTTAGAATCTGCCCTCAAAGAACTTCCAGAGGCTCTACAAAAATCTGGGATTCATAAATAGATCCCAGAGTAACCATTAATTTCATACGTAATGCATAAACAATGTATGTATGTAACCATAATTAGGAAAACACCAAATAATAACATTCAGTAACAAACGCGCAGTAACACAAATACAACATACTAAGTATAACGTGTTAATTGCGGAAGGACTATATGTCCTACAAACAAATGTAGGACTACTCAACAAAGCAAGCCTGGATCCACAGCGCTAGGAAAGACATAGTAGTCAGGCTTTGAACCTAGACCACACTGAATGCACACAAACACATGTCCCTTTTCAAGAGACACGGGTCCACAATCACGGAAAATACAAACATACAAAGAAACACAGAACATATGAGGATTAATGTTACTACTGTAATTGACCAAAATTATCGGTATAATTTTTTCTTCGGTACACAAAATCAAGATGAACCTAAAATAACCAAAATATAATTATAAGTATCTCTTCTAAAATATTTATTTGGTGACTAAAAAAATAAGCCTCCCTTAATTATACATAAATCTTTAAGTTCCCGTACTAAGATTTTGTTTTGAATACATGGAAGGCATTACACTGTGACAATGAATTAGTTTCCTCACATCCTTGTAGCTGGCCAAACTCGTGTAACAAGTTTTCATTTGCATTCAATCATCTTTTTCTTACATCATAATAGTGTTTTGTTTTGTTTTTTTTCCCTACCCGACTTTACATCATAAGTGGATTTTTCATTCAATCATTTTGATTCATTAATCAAACCCATCTCGCAAAATACTACCATTTCCAACTTAGCAACAATGAATTTATAAGGTATTTAAAACTATGACTTACTTGATATGAGTATTCCACCAACTAAAAACTTGATCCTTCACTTTTTTTTCCTCCTCCCTTCAGCCCCAACCCTTAACACATCAAGAAAGAAATTTTCCTTGAACATCTTTAACCCACATGATAGGAGGTAGAAGAAGGTGAAATGAATATCTAAAATTCTTACCTTCTACTTGATCGTTTGCTCTAACTCTCCTAGTGTCTTCTTACTAGTTTTCTTGTCTTCTTTGATCACCTTCTCCTCTACTCCTTCAACATGTCCAGCCACCACAAAGAGAGGGAGATGAGTCCTTTAAATAGATGTCCAAGGCTTAATCTAGATCCCTCCTCTTCCTTCTAGATATGCCTAGGTAAATCTTTGTATTTTCCCTTAATCTCTCTCTCTCTCTTTCAGTCGACACTTTTGGAGGGTTTAGAAAAAGAAATTTCTCTTATTTCATTTGATCTCTTCTCACATCCGGCGCTTGGAAAAATTTTGGTGTCTTCATTTGTTCTCTTTCAACGTGTATATGTCCCTTCTCAACTAATAAGGCCTTGTTCAATTAACCTAAAGTCCTAGTTGTACCTAAGATGTCCTAGGTCTTAGGTTATCATCATTCTGTTAGTATTTAGGTGTCCTAGAGACAATCTATAAGGACAGATCAACACCATTTCTACGTTATAGTATTTCGTTATTAATAAATGAGCAGATTTTATCTTTATCATATTTATATCTCGCCTTTATTTTTTAAGGTAAATGTGTGTTTGAAGATAAAAGCCATAGGAATAGAATATGTGTTAATCTGGAGGATCAATGATAGAGATCATGATCATGAGGACTTGAGAACACTGTATATCTATTACCTAAAACTTGTTCCTAGTCTTGAATTACCAAGAAAGAGCATTAGTGATCTCAATAAGACTAGTACGACATCATCTACTTGTATAGAGATACAAGGTAGGGACCTCATGGAATGCAGGCATGGAGATGCCTTAGGCGATGTCATGGGTAGATGCGTTAGAGAACGAGATAGTACCGAAACAGACCTCTTGAGAGACTCCACAAAGATTCATTGTAGAGAGTATCATTGGATATGTAAAGTCTTTTATCGTTTGGTAGTACGGATCGTCTTGGACTTAAGGATGTCATCGAACACTATGTCCTAGGGTTACACTTTGAATGTACAACTCTATCCACCTGAAAATGGGGAGAACATTGTACTCTTGGGTGTAACTCGAATACGTGAGTATAGATGGATATGCCCCTATAAGGGATTAGTCATTCACAAGACCAGTAGATCTTGGATAGCTTCAAATTAACTCAAGAGTCGGTGCGCCAGCAAGTGATCATAAAGAGTCATGATCTGTTATAGAGTTAATATAAGAAGATTCCTAGTTACGTAGGAAATAGCTACATTTAGTCAATTAAGAGAGATGATACTCTATCTTTGCTATCGACTAAATGTAAATGATGATGTGAGGGATGATGCCTGCACGGTATCCAAATATGAAAGGTAGATCACTTGATCAACTCAATTAGTTATGGGCCGCAGAGCATTGCTAGTGTCTTATGAGGTCATTAAATAAATTGGCCCCGTTAAAGGGGTTTTTAATTGGTCCAAGTTTATTTATGTCAGTGACTAATTGGGCCTAATGTGTCACACACAAATGGCTATTCCCGATTGTTTAAAATTAGCAAACTTGAGACAATAATTGTTATTGAGCTTTATCAAGAGTAAAGGTGTATTTGGGTTAGAGTGGGACTCCAAGCCGAATGAGGAGAAAATGGCGTCATATATGGTATCCCCGGTGGGAAATTAGTTTTTCCACAAAAAGGGCCCAAATGTGTTGGAAGACCCAACGGGCTCTTAGGCCAAATTTAATTTGGAATTCGAATTTTGAATTTAAGTTTGAATTTTAAATTTGAATTTAAGTTCAAGAGGTTAGGTTATAAAGATAGTTCTGAATTATCTATATATATATATATATATAAAGATCCAATAATGATTGGATGACGATAGGAGAAATAATAAATGAGGATTGATTGAAATGGTTTTGAATTTTAGTTTAAGAGATGAATGTGATTCATCATCTTAAATTATTATTCAATCAATATATGAATTTATTCATTATGATTTGGATTTTCCAAATCAAGTTTGGATTGGGTCTTTCTTGTGAGCACTTAAATTAGGGTTAGACTCTTATAAAATGCTAATTTTTTATGTGCCCCTTTTTATGGACATTTTTTTTGAAGAAAAAGGAAATAAATATAATCCATCATCTTAAATGATTGATTCAATCAATCAATCAAGTTATCAAGATATGAATGGGATTCATCATCTTAAATTCAATCAATCAATCAAGATATGAATTCAATTCATTGTGATTTGGATTTTCCAATTCAAGCTTGGATTGGGTCTTTCTTGTGAGCACTTAAATTAGGGTTAGACTCTTATAAAGTGCTAATTTTTGGTGTGCCTTTTTCCTACACGTTTTTGTAAGAGAAAAACAAGATCCTTATGCTCTCTAAATTTCGGCCTTTACCAAAGCTTTAGAGAGAAAAAGGCACCATCCATAGAAAGGCAAGGTTCCAATGATCTTGCTCCTCCTATCTTTAACCTAATCCTAAGAAACCATCATTTTCTTGAAAAGATAAGAACCCAAGGAAACTACAACTCAACCTTGTCTTCGCCTAGCAAGCATCCAAGGAGTGGGAGGTTTTAAGAGAAGGAGTTCTCATTGCAATCGGGGGATAGCTGTGTGGATCAACGTTAGAGGACATCAACAACCTTGAAGTCTTCGAGTGATCTAAGGTATTCTAATCTCCAATAATCGTTTCATCAAATTATCCCGAACCCCATAGTTGTTTTAACGAGTAATCCTAAAACTCATGAATATTATAAATTGTTATGAATTCTCATGAGTATGGTAAAGAGTTATGGATTAATAATTATTAACTAATTAATGTAATGAGTTAAGGTTAATAATTCATGAGGACCATAAGGAGTTATGGGTTTCCGCAACGATTAAACAAAATTTTTGTTTTCAACCTCATGAAACTTTGCATGAAAGTCATGTAATAGGCAAAATTAACCATCAAGTGGTATCGGAGCTTTGGGCTCGTTATCGAAAACATATGGGGTAATATTATTGAATTTGATTCAATAACAAATTAGGATTTGAAAAAAAAATATGTGCTTTTGTTTTTCTAACCTTTTATAGGTACAAGAAAAGGGATGGTCATGGTGCCTCGAATGAATGATTTAAATTATTATTTAAATTTTATTTCTTTTGGTAAATGGGATTGTTTTGTCCCAATTTAAATATTGCATAGAAAAATTGTAATAGGAATAAGAATGTAAAATTTTAGATCGTGGACAAGTGCAAGAAGAGTTTACCAAGAGATCATTCGACCATGATGAAAGAATGGAGCAAATTTGAAGATTTGATAATCCAAGACTTGGAGATGTTTTGGAGCAATAATCGGAAGGCACCATGATCATCCATAAAATACATGAATTGTTATTATTATTATTATTATTATTATTATTATGCATAGAATTAGTATGACTAGTATGCATGATAATAGTAAATGCGATCACCACATGACTAGCATGCATAATAAATACAAGCCGTTTAAAATTAAACTATGTGATAGTTGTTTTATATGTATATGTAATTTATGCATGTAAGATAAAATCAATTCTAGCTTAGAAATTGACTAAATGTTAGTTAATTTTTTACTTAGTAATTTAGGATGAGACCGAAAAGAACCCTCACAAAATTATCTAGCGAGTTTACCTCCCATCATCGGTAGTGCTTAGGACCCTTCGACATGGTAGTGCTCTCTAGCTCAGCTAAGACCTACTGTTTTGTCGGGTAACAGTGCCATTCAAAGTGTATGACACTTAAGGATGGTTTAGCTGGACTAGATGTATAGCTTGCACGCTCAGCCGGGTCTATGTATTTAGGGTAAATTATCTAACGCGTTTGTTTACCTCCCATCATCGGTGGTGCCTAAGAATCCTACGAATGGTAGCTCTCTCTAGCTCAGCTAGGACCTATTTATCTCGTAGTGTATGACGGTACCATTTGAAGTGTATGACACTTAGGATGGTGGTTTGTGCTAGACTAGATGTATAGTCTGCGGGCTCAGCCGGGTCTATATATTTAGGGTAAAGATGCCAGGTTGTTACATAGTGATGTGACACTAAGTGACAAGGTGTTGTCAACCTGATGATCTAAGAGAAGACATGGATATGTTGTTAATTAACCCACTGGATAAGTAAGTTTTGTGGGCTCAGCCGGAAACAAATGATTCCAATCGTTCTCTTAGCTCCATATGGATGCTCCCTCTACTATCTTGTAGCTGCAAGAGCTTATGACAAGCAAGGGAGGGTTGAGCATTTCGAGACCTCTAAGGATTTGTTTGGTTGTAAGATGGCTGAGGGCATGTCGGTTGGACCGCACGTCTTCAAGATGATTGGGCTGATAGAGAAGCTTGCTTCTCTAGGTTTTATCATGAACCATGAGCTAAGTATTGACTTGGTCTTGCAGTCCTTGCCACAATCATATAATGGCTTCGTGGTCAATTATTATATGAATAAAGTAGAATCAATACTCCCTGAGTTGTTGAGTCTGCTGACCACTGCAGAGGGTGCTGTTAAGAAAAACAGAACCCAAGCTCTTCTGATTAGTGGGTCTTCCATAGCTAAGGGCAAGGGAAAGTTTGTGGCGACAAACAAACTCAAGCCGAAAGCTAACCCTAAAAGAAGAAGGGCAAGGAGAAATCTAAAGGCACTGCTGTATACTTCCATTGTCAAAAGGAAGGACATTGGAAGAGGAACTGCCCATTAAACCTTATAAGCCTTATGGGAAAGAAACATGATGATGTTTCTACCTTTGGTGCTAAAGAATCCTAGGAATAGTGAACTTCTTAGTATTCAAGTTAAGAAACCAAGGTTGGATAATCTATTCCATCCTTAGCACTGTAGGTTGGGACACATTAATGAGAAAAGAGTGTCTAAACTCCATGATGATGATTGTCTAGATTCCATGGATTTCGAATCCTATGGGCCTTGTGAATCTTGTTTGGCTGGTAAGATGGTGAAGACCAAGCTCGAGAAGCTCGTGAGTCACAGAGCCAATGAGTTGTTAAAACTCATTCATTCGGATGTTTATGGGCCCATATCTACTCAAGCTAGAGGAGGATACTTCTACTTCATCACCTTTACTGATGATAGGTCAAGATTCAGATTTCTGTATCTTATGAGATATAAATCTGAAGCCTTTGAAAAGTTCGATCTAATCGGGTAGAGGAATGAAGTAGAGAAATGTACTTGACAAGATGATTAAGACACTTCGATCTAATCGGGTGGCAAATATTTGAGTCAGGAGTTTCAGGATTATCTAAGAGAGAATGAGATTCTCTCACAGTTGACGACTCCATACATACCATGTCAAAATGGTGTGTCTGACAGAAGGAACTGAACCTTATTTGACATGGTACAGTCAATGATGAGCAGTACGAAACTCCCAAAAAATTTCTGGGGATTCGTCCTTAATACGACATTAAAACCTTCTGAAAAGGGCTCCGTCGAAATCTGTTCAGACTACTTTGTATGAGATATGGAGGGGCTAGAAGCCCAACTTGAGTTACCTCAAGATGTGGGGCAATCTAGCCTATGTCAAGATCCTAACACCGGATAAGTTAGGGGCAAGAAGCACATTGTGCTAATATGTAGGCTATCCTAAAGGATATTACTTTTACTACCTTGAGGACTACAAAGTGTTTGTATTCAAGAATGCTACCTTTCTTGAGGAGATCTACTCTCTCAAGTTGTTAGTGGGAGTAAAGTAAAACTTGAAGAAATTCAAGACCTATAAGAACAGATAACAAAGCCCGAGTCCTTGGTCGGTAAATTAAAGCAACCCGACCCAGGGACTTCTAAGGTTAGTCATCAACCTAAAAGGTACAGTTTTGTGATTGAGAATCAACAAACCGTTGAAGATGACAAGCTTATTTCCTACACTGAGGCAGTCAAGGATGTTGACTCCTCTGAATGGCTTCAAGCCATAGAATCCGAGATAGATTCGATGCATGAGAACAAGGTATGGACCTTGGTTCTACCACCTTAGGGAATAGTTCCTATTGGGTGCAAATGGGTCTTCAAAAGAAGACTAAAGTATATGGCAACATTCAAACCTATAAAGCTAGGTTGGTTGCGAAAGGTTTTCATCAAAGGCAAGGAACTGACTTTAAGAAAATTTTCTCGTCTGTTGCCATGATCAAATCTATCAGGATTATGCTAGCTATAGCCGCATATCATGATTATGAGGTTTGGCAGGTGGATGTCAAAACCGCTTTCTTGAATGGTTTCTTGAAGGAGGAGGTGTATATGACACAACCTAAGGGTTTTTGAATCCAAGGACCACAAGCATATGGTATGCAAACTTCAAAAATCAATCTATGGGCTTGAGCAAGCATCAATGCGTTGAAATCTTTGTTTTAATGAAGTTATCAAAGGAAATAACTTTATCAAGAATGAAGATGAATCGTGTGTTTACAAGAAGGTCAGTGGGAGTGTTGTTATTTTCCTTGTGCTTTTATGTGGATGACATTTTGCTCATTGGAAACGACATTCCCATGTTATAGTCCACAAAGATATGGTTATCAGAAAACTTCACCATGAAGGGTATGGGAGAAGCGGCCTACATACTTGGTATAAAGATCTATAGAGATTGATCCAAAAGGTTGCTGGGTTTATCCCAATTCATGTTCATAGACAAAATGCTAAAGAGATTTAGAATGGAAGGGTCGAAAAGGGGTTTTTCTTCCTGTCAGTCATGGCATTCATCTTTCTAAAGCTATGTGTCCTAAGACACTAGCTAAAAGGGAACGCATGGAAAGGATTCCATATGCATCAATAATTGGGTCCATCATATACGCCATGTTGTGTATGAGTCCAGACGTCTCTTATGCTTTAAGCATTACGAGCCAATACCAGGCTGATCCTGTAGATGGTCACTAGACAGCCGTAGAGACAATCCTAAAGTACCTGAGAAGGACTAAGGATCTATTTTTGGTTTACGATGGTGGTGGTGAGCTAAAAGTGAAAGTGTTCACTGATGTCAGTTTCCAGAATGATAAAGATGATTGTAAATCCTAGTCAGGCGTGGTTTACACCCTAAACGGTGGAGCAATTTATTGGAAGAGTTCCAAGCAAAAGACCACGACAGCCTCTTCTACCAAGGTAGAATACATAGCAGCTTTAGAAGCGGCTAAGGAGGCAATATGGATCAAGAAGTTCATCCATGAACTTATAGTGGTTCCTAGCATTGTTAACCCAATACCTTTGTATTGCGATAACACTGGAGCTATAGCTCAAAGCAAGGAAAATAGGTCTCATCAAAGATCCAAGCATGTGCTCCGCTAGTATCACCTTATCCAAGAGATTGTTGAAAGACAAGATATAAATAAGGACTATATCTCCACCAATGATAACTTGGTTGATTCTCTGACTAAGGGAGTTTCTCAGAGAAAACATGATAGTCATTATGAGTCTTTGGGTATAACACGTTGACCTGATTGGCTCTAGGCCAAGTGGGAGATTGTTAGTATTTAGGTGTCCTAGAGACAATCTGTAAGGATAGATCAGCACCATTTCTACGTTATAGTATTTCGTTATTAATAAATGAGCAGATTTTATCTTTATCATATTTATGTCTCACCTTTATTTTTAAGGTAAATGTGTGTTTGAAGATAAAAGCCCTAGGAATAGAATATGTGTTAAGCTTGAGGATCAATGATAGAGATCATGATCATGAGGACTTGAGAACACTGTATATCTATTACCTAAAACTTGTTCCTAGTCTTGAATTACCAAGAAAGGGCATTCGTAATCTCAATAAGACTAGTATGACATCATCTACTTGTATAAAGATACAAGGTAGAGACCTCATGGAATGCAGGCATGAAGATGCCTTAGCTGACGTCATGGGTAGATCTGTTAGAGAACAGATAGTACCAAACAGACCCACCGAGAGACTCCACAAAGATTCATTATAGAGAGTATAATTGGATATGTAAAGTCTCTCATCGTTTGGTTTACAGAGATCGGATCGTCCGGACTTAAGGATGTCATCAAACACTATGTCCTAGGGTTACACTTTGACTGTACAACTCTATCCACCTAAAAATGGGGAGAACAATGTACTCTTGGGTGTAACTCGAATACATGAGTATAGATGGATATGCTGAGAGGACTCACAGTCCCCTACAAGGGATTAGTCATTCACAAGACCGGTAGAGCTTGGATAGCTTCTAATTAGCTCAGGACTTTGTGCGCACAGCAAGTGATCATGAAGAGTCATGATATGTTACAGAGTTAATATAAGAAGATTCCTAGTTTTGTGAAATAGCTACATTTAGTCAATTAAGAGAGATGATACTCTATCTTAACTCTCGACTAAATGTGAATGACGATGTGAGGGGTGATGCCTGCACGGTATCCAAATATGAAAGGTAGATCACTTGATCAACTCAATTAGTTCTGGGCCGCAGAGCATTGCTAGTGTCTTATGAGGTCATTAAATAAATTGGGCCCATTAAAGGGGTTTTTAATTGGTCCAAGTTTATTTATGTCAGTGACTAATTGGGCCTAATGGGTCACACACAAAAGGTTATTCTCGATTGTTTAAAATTAGCAAACTTAGGACAATAATTGTTATTGAGATTTATCAAGAGTAAAGGTGTATTTGGGTTGGAGTGGGACTCCAAGCCGAATGAGGAGAAAATGGCGTCATATATGGTGTCCCCAGTGGGAAATCAGTTTCTCCACAAAAGGGGCCCAAATGTGTTGGAAGACCCAACGGGGTCTTAGGCCAAGTTGAATTTGGAATTCGAATTTTGAATTTAAGTTTGAATCTTAAATTTGAATTTAAATTGAAGAGGTTAGGTTATGAAGATAATTCTGAATTATATATATACCCCTATGGAACCTGAAGGTGATGATACTAATTGAAGGGAGATTTACAATTCTTGTTTATTTTGTTGTTATTTTGCTCTTTAGTCTTTATCATCATTGCCTTTACTCTTTTACTTTTTGTTAGTTCTCTTAGTGTTTTGATGACGCCTAACAATTGTAGTCGGTGTTTAAAAGAATTGAAAGAAAGTTTGAGTTAATTTGAAAATGTTTTAGACAATGGATAACTCAAGTTCTTGGTTACAACTCAAGTTACATTTCCCGAAAAGCCAAATTCAACTGTTCAAAGTAACTCAAGTTGATAAATCGTAACTCAAGTTATAAGTTTAAGGAAAATCAGTTTTACGAGATCCTAACTCGAGTTACCACTTAGCAACTCGAGTTATGGCTGTACTTCATTATTCAGAGAAAGTGTCTCACGATTTCAAATTTTCATCGGCAAAAGTAACTCGAGTTATCGATATAACTCGAGTTATAAGCATGTCGAGAAATTGAACTGATAAGAAGTAACTCGAGTTACGGGTAGTAACTCGAGTTAGAATATTGGCCTTTGCTCTCTGTATGAACTGAGTGTTAACATAACTCGAGTTATGGTGTGTAACTCGAGTTACATAAATCGAAGAAGCTTGTCTGTGCAAAGAAGTAACTCGAGTTACTTTGTATAACTCAAGTTACTCCGAATGGAATTTCCTTTCTGCTTACATTGATTAAATCATAACTAGAGTTAAGCATTATAACTCGAGTTATCCTTTCATTTAGACACATTCATTGGGTATGATCATAACTCGAGTTATCATGTGCAACTCGAGTTATCGCATTAGTTCGAATCTCACGGTCTCGAAATTTGAAACTCTATCTTGATTCAATGGGTACTTGTTTTTATTGATTCTTATCATTTCTAACCAAGTTAAATTTGTTTGCTAGTATGTTTCGGATGTGATTAACGGTTTAAACTTCGAATTAACAAAAAGCACGAATCTAGTGAACCCATTCACCATTTTGGCAAGAAATCATCTGAACAAGTGAAAAGCAATCCGGCTATTCCCTAGACAACATTCTGAGTATATTTCAACGGACAATTTGAACAAAGAATGTCAACGGAGAATAATGGACGAATGTCGGAAGCGTACGAAGAGACGGAGCGACGTAACCTCAACGGATATATTCATCACTCACAACGGCTCATTTAATCTCGTCTCAACGATCATAAATGCTATCATCTATCAAACCCAGAAGCATTGAAGACTCCAACGACCGAAACTCTGCGCATTCAATTAGCAATTAAGTTCATTTACTGTTTCAACTCTTAGAGCTAATATCTTTGGATATATCAATCTTCAGTGTTTACTTATCTACTCTTTTAGAGAGTTCTTTATTGATTATCTATCTTGTAAGAATCTCAAAGTATTGGGACTTTGGGATTGGGATAATTGATTACAACTTGTAAGGGGAGTAAGTTCTAGTGAGAGAATTACTTCTTGAGTTACGAGTGTGTAATCATTTGAGTTAGTGAAATCCCGGAGAGTCTCGGGCCTTTGGATGTAGGTCAAGGATTCAGTATAAATCACTTGTGTTCCTTCTTCTTCTACCTTACTCTGCTCATCCCCTGTTTTATCACCTTTAAACAGAGCATTTTCGGAAGAAAATTCTATATCCCCAATTCACCCCCCCTCTTGGTGATATTCCATCTTTCACTTTTTATTCTGCACGTTATATTCTGTTTTATTTTCTTCATGTCTTCTATTTTCCACTCTTTTTCCCAACGTCCTTCTTCTTCTTCTTCATCTCTATTCTCTTCTCCTAATCCCTCACTAAATCATGATGAAGCATTCTCATCAACAAACAATATTTTTAATGAAGAAATTCATTTCAAAGATATAAACCAAATCGTTGATGATTGGACTCTTCCTGTCATTGACAATAAAGATGTTTTTGCAATAAAAAAGAAGTGGTTGAAGAAGTCTAATTACGTGATCAAGACTATCAAAGAATCCATTTCTATCCAACCCGAAAGGAGGAATTTTTCTCCTCTCTCCACACTCCATCCATAAACATAAAGTAGATTACAACTTTTTACACATGGGTTGTGTACAAGTTGCTCTCAAACCCCTTGCCTTAATGCCTGGCTTGGTGTGTCTCGAGAGATGCAAGACATTACGGTTTTGCAGATTCCCTCCTTCTTCTGCTTTGAGTTTGGACTTCACAATGGACTGTTTATTTCAACCGTTATCCAAACCAAACGGTTGATTTAAAAGATAAAAACATCCTTGATGTCCTCAAACTCAATCTTAAACTCTGGTTTTAACATGAAATCCTCTATTGCTCTAATATATAGAGTACGGTATAAGGTCTCGAACTCTTACGCTTCAAATGTTAGAAATCTTCTGAGAATGGTCGATTTGTTGTCTTCCTAAGCGATCATACAAACACAAACATTACGATCCCTCAAACTATCATGTGGAAAGATGTTACCCTTCCAGAAGACTGGGTCATGGATAAAGCTGTCCAAGTTGTTCCAAGATCTGTAGCCCAAATCAGTAGAATTTCACAAACCCAATCAGGGACTGTTAGATTAGCTTTTGACAGGCCTAGGAGTTCTACCTCATCTATGTCTTCAAGATATGAGGATTTTAGATCTGCAAACTTAGAACTACCTAGGTCCTCCGGTTTTTTCGATCGGTCCCTTCCACCCGAGTTATCCATTTACCTCCACCACCTCTTGAACAAATATTCCTCCACCACTCCCATATGTCCCTCCACCACCGCCATATGCTCCTCCACCACAACCGGCGGATGAACAACCACCTTCTAATGTCTCAATTCAAGGAATTAATGATTACCGGAACAATTCCTCATGCAAACTATCAAAGAGAGGATGATCAAAATTCGGTTGACTCTTTGTCTTATACCAATTTAGGTGAACCTCCAATTATTGGTTTTCTCGAACATCAATTCCAAATTGATAAACAGAGTTTGCAAAAGGAATTTTATTCAGAACCAAATACTTTGCAAAGAAACTGGTTTCTAGAACATTTTAAAGGATCATTATGAGCGTAGATCCAAGAAAAGTTCTACAGTTTCCTTGAAAAATATGAGGTGAATATTCCATTTTTTGCTTGGTTTGAAGCTTATGCTTTACAACAAAAAATAGAGTATCCATTTATTCAAACAATAAATATGACCAAAAGGGAATGGAAAACATCTGAAGACCAAACTATTTCTTCAGAAGTTCCTCCAAAAAGGTCATATCAGATTCCTGGTGTTGTTGACAGTAGACAAAATTTTCTTATAGCTTCTCCTTTCAAAACTAGAAACCCGGAAGACCTGTTTGTCCAAAAGATATCAAAAATCTAATGGAACAAAACAACTACACCAATCAGTATCTTCAAATCATTGGAGATCATGTCATCAAAACTCCTTCTTCTTCATCCTCTTCAAAATCTACTTCCACTACTCAACCTCTGTTCAAGCCCTTCCAACTTGATCCACGCATTAAAGCAAGTTTACAGAGGAAGAAAAATGCTAATCTGATCAAGCAAATTGGCCAAGGATTGCAACATCAAAATCAAGTTACTATTGATCTTCAAACTCCTCTTACTCAATTAAAACAACGGATTGTTCCTATACTCCTTCTGCTTCTTCTTCTTATAAACAAGTTAATAATCTTGAAAAAATTTCTAATGGTGAATCTTCAAAATCTGATTTTAAAATTAACCATCAATATTGGAAAAAGTCTTCTTCACCTATTTTTCAGAAATCTTCCAAGTTATATTATCCAAGGGCCAGTCCTTTAGATATTTTGACTAAGGAACGCCAAGATCAAAATTTCAAATCTTTCAACTCTAACAACATCTATGAGTGGAATATAGATGGACAAAGTGAATCAAATATTCTTCAAATTCTTCAACAAATGACTATGGTAAGTACTGCCTACCAAACAACAAGTGATTATTCAGATACAGAAATAACTAATCTTTTGGTTTCTGGTTTCACCGGACAACTCAAAGGTTGGTGGGATTATTATCTGTCTTCTGATGAAAAATCAAACATTATTTCTTCTGTTAAAACTGAACTTGATGGAACTCCTATTCTTCACAATGGTGAGCCTATTCCAGATTCTGTTAATACTCTTACTTTTTCAATTATTAAACATTTTGTTGGCGATCCAAATATTTGGAAAGATCGCTCTTCTGAACTTCTTTCTAACATCCGGTGTCGGACCTTGTCTGATTTCAGATGGTATAAAGACACTTTCCTATCTCGGGTACTCCAAAGGGATGATGCTAATCAAGGTTTTTGGAAAGAAAAGTTTCTAGCTGGATTACCAAAATCTTTTGGTGATAAAGTTAGAGATAAACTTAGACACCATTTTGATGGCAACATACCTTATGAGAATCTGACATATGGAGAATTAATTTCTCATGTTCAGAAAACTGCTTTAAAAATTTGTCAAGATGATGGAATAAAACATCAACTTGCCAAAGAAAAGAGTATAAACAGAAAAGAATTGGGATCATTTTGTGAACAATTTGGTCTTCCTTCTTGCAAAAAACCCAAATCTAAGTCTTACAAAACTTCCCGTTTTAATCCCTCCTTTTCAAAGAATAAACATTTTTATACTAACAAACGTTTTCATCAAAGGGATGATAAACAAATTTCGCCACAAAAATACAAAAGGAATTTCCGTTCTAAACCAAAAAATGATTTTTCCAAAGATTTTCCAAAACATGACAAAGTAACTTGTTTTAGATGTGGTAAGATTGGTCATTATGCTAAATACTGCCGTCTTTCTAGAAAGATCAGAAATATCCAAATTGAGGAACCTCTCCTTGCGCAAATAAACAATCTTCTGATTGAAACCTCTTCTGAGTCCGAAGAAGATCAAATTACTTCTGAAGACATAAATCAAATCCAGGATGATGATCTTTCTTCAACATCATCGATGATTCTTCTCCTCAAATAAATGTCATCACTAAGGAACAAGACTTTGCTCCTAGATGTCATAAGTAAACTTCCGTTCCGACGAGGTATGTATCTTTCAAAATTCAAAGATATTATCATCCAACCTTCGTCTTCATTCTTCTTCATTTGTTCCTTCTTCTTCTTCTAAACTTTTGGTTTTTCATAACAAATATGATCTGACCAAAACCTTGGAAAGATTCAAACACTCTGTTAAACCTGTCACCATCCAAGATCTTCAATCTGAGATAAATAAGCTTAAGGTGGAAATCCAAACCCTTAAAACAAGTTGAGATACTCATGAATCTGTCTTATTACAAATCCAAGAACTTCTTTCCTCAACTCAAAATCCTTCTGGTGAAAATATTGATCGAGTTTTGGAAAATGAAAATTTGGATGATAACCTTGACCAAGAAACACCTTTTTTAAATTTCATTTCAAGGATTTTTATACAAAATTTTTATATACAAGCAAAAATAATTATCAATAATGATCTTGTTATAGAACAATCTGTACTATTTGATACTGGAGCTCAAGCTAACTGTATCTTAGAAGGTTTGGTTCCCACAAAGTATTTTGAAAAAACAACTGAGAGATTTAGTTTAGTTAATAAATCTCCGTTATCTGTCCAATACAAAATCTCCAATGTTGTTGTTCAAAATAAAAGTTTATGAATTAAAACTCCATTTATTCTCGTGAAGGACATGGGAACACAAATCATTTTGGGAGCACCATTTGCACAACTTTTAATCCCTTTTGGGATTGAATTTGATGGCCTTTCAAAAGACCATTTTGGCAAAACCATTTTCTTCCCTTTTACTGAAAAACCTCTATTTAAGGAGTTAAATCCTCTTTTCTTTAAACAAAATCAGATCAATTTTCTCAAAGAAGAAGTCTCTTTCAAACGTATTGAGCAACAGCTCCAACAACCAATGGTTCAACAGAAAATCCAATCCTGTCTTGATAAGATTCATAAAACGGTTTGTGTTGATTTACCAAATGCCTTTTGGAACAGAAAACAACATTCGGTAGATCTTCCTTACGAACCAAATTTCTCTGAAAAACAAATCCCAACAAAAGCCCGACCTATTCAAATGTCCCAATATCTCCTTGAAACCTGTAAAAAGGAAATTCAAGATCTTCTTCACAAAAAACTCATTCGTCCGAGTCGTAGTCCATGGTCTTGTGCCGCTTTCTACGTCAACAAAAATGCAGAAATTGAACGAGGAACCCCAAGACTCGTAATCAACTATAAACCATTGAATGAAGCTTTACAATGGATTCGATATCCAATTCCAAACAAGGATGATCTACTAAAACATTTGCATTCTGCAAAAATCTTTTCAAAGTTTGACATGAAATCTGGATTTTGGCAAATTCAAATTTCTGAAAAAGATAGGTATAAAACTGCTTTTACTGTTCCATTTGGTCAGATGAGTGGAATGTTATGCCTTTTGGTTTAAAAAATGCTCCTTCTGAATTTCAAAGGATTATGAACGAGATCTTTAATGATCAAGGTCAATATATCATTGTTTATATAGATGACGTCTTAATCTTTTCAAATTCCCTAGAAGATCATTTTAGACATGTTTCAAAATTTATTCGAACTATGAGAAACAAATGGTTTAGTGGTTTCAAAACCAAAGATTAGTTTATTCCAAACCAAAGTCCGCTTTCTTGGGCATTGGATTTGTCAAGGAACCATCACTCCCATTGAAAGAGCAATTCAATTTGCGATAAATTTCCGATCGATTCTTGATAAAACCCAACTTTAAAGATTTTTGGGATGTTTAAACTATGTTGCTGAGTTTATCCCTCAACTTAGCAATTTTGTTAAACCTCTTCATCAACGTCTTAACAAAAATCCTTCTCCATGGACTGATATTCATACTGAAATTGTCAAACAAATCAAACAACAGGTGAAGGAACTTTCGTGCCTCAATCTTCCGATCCCTTCTACCTTCAAAATCGTCGAAATAGACGCCTCTGAGTTAGGATATGGAGGAATCCTTAAACAGCGTTATGACGGAAAAGAACAAATAATTTCTTATAGGTCTAAGCACTAGAATCCTGCTCAGCAGAATTATTCTACGATCAAAAAAGAAATTTTGGCAATTGTTTTATGTGTCTCAAAATTTCAAGCTGATCTTTTAAATCAAAAGTTTTTAATTCGCATTGATTGCAAATCTGCCAAAGATGTTTTACAAAAGGATGTTAAAAACCTTGCATCAAAACAAATTTTTGCCCGTTGGCAAGCCATTTTGAGTGTTTTTTATTTTGATATTGAATTCATCAAAGGCACTTCTAATTCTCTTCCTGATTTCCTTACCCGTGAGTTCTTACAGGGTAGTTCTTAGGATTGAGAGTAAACTAACCCATACACCCTTTCCTTCTCTCCAGACAATGTCAAGAAAGAAAAAACCTGGTGAAGGATCAAAAGATAAACAACCTCTCCAAGAAGAAGATAAACAAAGCATCTTCCAAGATGCACAAAGCCCAATCTCTAAAACAGACCTCGCAGAGATAATCAAACAACTACTGCAACAGCAACAAACAGCTCCCCAAACACAAGGAGCATCAACCAGTCAGTCAGTTCCCCAAACACAAGGAACTCGGCAAACGCGGTCACAAACAAGATCTGGGTCATCTACCCCCAAACCGGAGTCATCCACTCCAAAAGGGTCTCAAACCCAAGGACTCATTTCTGTCAAGCCTGGTAGAAAAACAATAGATTCTTATGTTAAGAAACCCCCAACACAAACTTGGGAAGAAGTATTAGCAAAAAAGGATCACAAAACCCAGGCCCTTGAATATGATAAACTTGCTTTATCATTAATTGCCTCTTCGTCAGCAGGCAATTAGTAAAAAAGAGTATGATTCATCAAACAAAGAATTTGCTCTTCAACTAGCTCAGAAAAAGCCACCTCAGGTATCAAAATCCTTAGTAGCTACTTCAGCTATTAATCCTATGGATACTCCGTACATCGAAAAACAAAATGTTGTATTGAATATCCTACAGATTGAACCTGAGTTTTTCCTTGAAACTCCAAACCAGGTAGCATTGAATGTTTTCCCTTCGGATTTCATTTCATACCTACCAATTTCAAGAAAACAAGAGAGTTTTATGAAGTGATATTGGTTGATTCCAAATCTATTGAGTTAACTCGATATACTTCCAAAGAAGATCAATCACTAACAACTCATTCAACTCTTTAGATATTACAAGTTCTCACACCAAATCAGTGGGGACAAAATTTGAATAAACAAAAATTATTTTCAAAATCATATGATCCTAAAGGGTATACTTACTGGGATTATTGTGATGCCTGGTATCATATTTTTTGGGATCAAAACAAAATTTTTAGACATACTTGGTTCATTTATTTTAAACAAAAAATCAAGTATGACTTTCCCCAATGGTTTTTGAGATGGTGGTATGTTTTTGGACCAATATCCGAAAATTTTCCACCAGAAATCAAAAAAGAATTTGACCATTTCAAAAACAAGTTCCAAAACAATGGAGATCCTTTTCCAATCGATCTTCATTATTTCTCCAAATTATCTATATCCTGGATTTTTTCTTGGGAATACAGATTCTCTCATATTGACAGAAAATCCCCAGTTTTACCCATATTGCAGAGGCAACTCTTTGTATGCGGTGGGGAAAATATAGACAAACAAATGCAGATTGCAAAGCAAGTAGACCAATGGTTCAAAGATAATCCAGAGTTCCTTTGTGCCAGTGAACAAAGTCGATTCCTAAACCAGAAGAATTTTGTTCAACATACTCTTGCAGCTGCATCAAATAAACAAGACTGTATTAAACAACTCAGTATCTTGCTTCAACAACTCCAGCAAGATGAGCCTGAGACATCAAATCCGCACGACCCAAGTGATGATGATGAAGAGGAAGATTTCATTGTCAACCTCGGAGAAGACTAAAAATTTTACAGCTTTTGACGGAAACACTAAACAAAATGGTTTCCATGTATAAAGTTGTGAAACTCTTTGTAAAATCTCTTTGTATTGCAGTAGTGCTAGGTATTTTCACTAGAGCACAAAATCAATGTAATATGTAGAGCACTATAGTTAGTTACGGTATATACTGTAGCTAATTAGGTATAAATAAACAGTACCGGTCACCTACCGGAACTGTTCAAAACAGTGCTTCGAACCAGTCTATATAAGCAAACATTTAGCTCTATTAATGGACAGGTTCCGAACCACCCCCTCTCTCTCTAGCTCCCTCCTCTGCCTTCTCTCTACCTTATCTCTTCTCTTTCTTTTATCTTTTTCGCTGCATTTTCTCTTTATTTTACAGCTTTGTAAGTTCTTTAAGCTTCAATAAACTTGTGTTTCTTTATTATGTTGTGCATCTACATTTCTCTTCTTCCTCTCTAATGAGATAAGTCTAGCTGCGTGCCTACACCCATTCTTATCTCATCTTCTTTTTATTTCTTTTGCACGTTTAATTCCAGTCTTTACTTTATGCTTTAAAATTCCAGTTATTTTATCTACTTCTCAGTTCGCGATTCTCCCTCTCCCCTTTCTGATCCTTTCGGGGTCACTCCCGTAGTCCAATTCAAGCTTGGATTGGGTCTTTCTTGTGAGCACTTAAATTAGGGTTAGACTCTTATAAAGTGCTAATTTTTGGTGTGCCTTTTTCCTACACGTTTTTGTAAGAGAAAAACAAGATCTTTATGCTCTCTAAATTTCAGCCTTTACCAAAGGTTTAGAGAGAAAAAGGCACCATCTATAGAAAGGCAAGGTTCCAATGATCTTGCTCCTCCTATCTTTAACCTAATCCTAAGAAACCATCATCTTCTTGAAAAGATAAAAACTAAGGAAACCACAACTCAACCTTGTCTTCGCCTAGCAAGCATCCAAGGAGTGGGAGGTTTCAAGAGAAGGAGTTCTCACTGCAATCGAGGGTAGCTGTGTGGATCAACGTTAGAGGACATCAACAACCTTGAAGTCTTCGAGTGATCTAAGGTATTCTAATCTCCAATAATCGTTTCATCAAATTATCCTAAACCCTAATAGTTGTTTTAATGAGTAATTCTAAAACTCATGAATATTATAAATTGTTATGAATTCTCATGAGTACGGTAAAGAGTTACGGATTAATAATTATTAACTAATTAGTGTAATGAGTTAATGTTAATAATTCATGAGGACCATAAGGAGTTATGGGTTTCATAACGATTAAACAAAATTTTTGTTTTCAACCTCATGAAACTTTGCATGAAAGTCATGTAATAGGCAAAATTAACCATCACATTCTACTTTTCTCCCTCTTCTAAGACGTCATTTATTGTCTGATGGGAGAAGGTTAAGTTTGTTTTGATTTTGCCCAATCACCAAGTCCAATCTCTTTCTCTCTTTTTTCTTTTCATTTGCTTTGGCCTCCCCATACGATTGGAACGTTGGGAATTATTGTAGGAAGATTTGGTGGGTTCCTTTTCTAGCCCGTATGACGTCTCTGACTCCCCTTACTTCATTAATTGAGTTTTATCACATCCATCCAATCTCCCTTCTCACAAGTACTCCTAAAGTTATATCATAATTTTCTATTGCCCCCCTCACACATTACCGGCGACATGAGGAAACAATAAACATAGAAGAAATATATTTTGTGTGTTCCCTTTTTGCCTTGCTCACGTGCTCAATTCCATTCTCTCCTTTCATTAATGGTAAATTGTTTCATCACTCACTTTTCTCTTCCTCTCAATTGACGGTAATAAAAGGAGTAGGAAGTAATTTAATATATTTTTTTTAATTATTCTCTTTTGCTTCTTCCATACGTCCAGCACCTCGGGAATAATATGGGAAAAATATTTTGTGTTATATAAGTCCCATCCAATGCCAACCTTTCTAAGGAAAATGAGACTTATATTGAAACTTTATTAATTTTTCATTAGGATTTCCCCCTCTTTTTATTGGAAAATTTTGAAAATAATGAGGAAAAATGTATATACTGAATTTAATTGACTTTACTTATCTCCAATTATCCATAACCAAATTTAATAACCATATTTTTGAATAATTCCACCTTATTTTCCAATAATTAATTTATCCTGTTGGAAAAAAATAAATACCGTTGACTAATACTTGGGGAAAAATTCTTGTATTCCGTTAATTAAATTACATGAAAATTGGGGACGTTACAATTTGTGTTAGGCGCTCCTAAGGTAAAAGTTCGTTAGCTAAATTGCTCCTTAATCCTAATTATAAAACCAGATTGACTTTTTTTTTTTTTTTTTTTTTTTTTTTTTTTTTTTTTTTTGAAGAAAATGTTAAGTATCAATTTTGCTCCCGAAGTACACGCCCAAGAGTAACGTTGCCCGAAAGTCTCAAAACATAGCAATGTTGTCCCTACGTGCTTGCCCTAACCGTACCGTTAGGGCAGTTAACGGAGGGACAACATTACCACGTTTTGAGACTTCCGGGGCAACATTGCTACACCAAAAACTTCAAGGGCAAAATTGTTTCTAGGCGTGTATTTCAGGGGCAAAATTAATACTTAACTCTCAAATATTGATCTAAACATATGTTAATTTAGGGATTGTGAGCCTCTAAGTAATAAATGAGATAAGGAATTACCTATTTAAGTGTGAAACTTTGAGACACAATCTAGAAGGAGAACATCCTGAAAAGTTTGATTAGTAACCTGGGAATGGAACAAAAGATGGAATAGAATCCAAAAGGGAATCCGAAGAGGTTCTTGAATCTCTTAAATCCTAAGGGAATTGGAGTTTCTTAACATCCAATTTCGGGATCATGGTGGATTTCAGAAAATGATGCACCTTAAACATATAGAGTGAAAGCCTATCTTAGAGAAGAATAAGACCCTAAGCCTAGTCCAAACCTCAATATTAGGAAATAGATATAAGTTGCATAAAACATTTGGAATTTTTTTTTTCTTCTAGAAAATAAAATGAAACTTTGGGAGATTGTTCAAATAATAGAGGATGTGAAATTCTCGTAGAAAGCAATAGTTATTGAGAACCTACAGCAGTAGGTTTGAGAAACATGGAGACTTTAACACTTTAGAGGAATTGTTTTGGTTGAAAATTGTGCTGAATAGAGAACTTACATAAATTGTTAAGTCGCCTGGGTCTCAAATTATAGGTTAATATATAAGACATTATGAATATAATGCAATGAAAGACATGAAGGAGCAAATGTCAAGTACTCTTCATGAGTGGGAGCTCTTGGAAAATGAGTCTTACAGGACTGTCATATGTTCTATATAAGTGGGAGCTTTTAGAAAATGAATCTTATGAAAGTAATAATTGAGCATGTTATTTAAGGTACTTGTATGAAACTTTTGATAGACGATAGTGGCATAGTTGGAATTTGTGTGATGGGAGGTACAAATGTATTCTCCTAATCATAGACCCAAAAACGTTATTTTTCTAGTCATGAATAATATAAGTGCATGACATTGTATACTTCAATGTGTTGTATTATTGATAAGTTCTTGGATAAAATAAATTATGAATAACCTTGTGTTTGGGATAGTTTGAGTGGCTAAGTCAAGAATGACTACCAAGAATAAAATTGATAAACTTAATTGGGACAATCAAGATACTTGGAATTGAAAGGTCTCATATAAGAGAAGTAGTTGCCAAGCCATTGACTAAGGGTCATGGCAGCACTAAAGTTGTGATGTCAGCTTAGCATAGAATAGATTATGAGACCTACATGGCTTGAAAAGGGAAATAAACCACCTAGCATGAGTTACTTTACAAAATTGTATGGTTGTGAGATTCAATGTTTCATTTTCTTTCATGAAATTTCTTTGTCATCTAGACAAGGTTGGTAAATTCTTTATTTGTACTGCATTGCTTTATCATTTCTTCTAATTTAAGTATTGACTTAAATATATGTACTATCTTGTTAGTCAAATATGCATACATTGGTTCTAGAAATAGAACAATGAAAGGTTTTCAGTAAGAGAACTCGAAGTGAGTATGCATTGCAATTATTTTGTTGATGATTTCTCATGATTATGATCATTACTAGAATTCACACAAGTATGAAGCTCGAGTGCTTTAGACGATACATGAATGAAGTTTGAGAACCCATTGGATAAGAATTTTAAAGGTCCCACAAAATGATCAATTTCCATGAGTATTTATCTAACCATTTTCAGTGAGCTCTATGAAAAGAAAGGGATAATTAGAAAGTTAACTATCCCAAGCACTCCACCACCAAAAGAAGTTTTATGAAGGTGTAATAAAATGCTAGTTAGACATACTTAAACATATGATGTTTGATGCCAATCCACCAAATGTGAGTGGGAGAGTATTATCTTGTCCACTTTTGGTAGATTAGCACACATCCTCGGTTTCATCAAGTGTATGTAGACTTGAGTTTAACCGTTTGCCCTCTAAAAGTGGTCATTTTTACACCCTATGAGTGTTAGACTAACCAAAAGTCATATATGATCTTTTTTCTCATACCCCATGACAATCACTTATGAATTCCCATGGTGGTTCTAAGTGGGATCTCATTAGGGTTACGTTTTCTTGAGAGAAAACGAAGATATAGAATTTCGACTTAAAAGAATTAAAAGGTATCACATTTGTTGCAAATTAGTTTTAAAAAAAGGGCGAAACTAATCACACTATATATCTTTATGAGACATAGTGACAAGGTTGTAAGAACAAGCAAATGTTTTTCAATCATTTTTGTGAGTGGGAGCTTAATATGGTCCATGAAGAGACCTATACAATATAAATAAGAAACTCAAGAAGCTCTAGTGAAAATGAATAAGTAAGAAAACCGTTCATGGTTATTCCTTTAAGTGGATGATACACTATTTGTCAGAAATAATTTGAATTTAGTAATTCTTATTGAAGAATGATACTAATAATTTTTTTTTTTTAAAAAAATACATTGGTAAAGCAATTGGATTTGAGATCCAAAGAGATAGCTTAAGAAGATTCTTCTCTTTTACAAGAGAATCACATTTAGGAGATTCTTAAGTATTTCAATATGAATGAATGCAATCCCATGTATACCGCAGTGACTTTAGGAGTAATTAAGTTTGAGTCTTAACAAGTTTACCTAACTAAACCAACCAAGATGAAAATGGAAAATAATTTCTATATAAATATTGTTGACAGTGTAATATAAATGTAATGATGTATACAAAACTAGATATATATTCATGGCAGGACTTGCACGTTAGTACTAGTCCAACCATTATGAAAGGCATTAGATGGTTTCACATAAGGGTTATGAGATATTTGTAGAGTACATTGATTATGTGTGTTCAAAGTATGTATTGTGATAGTAAAAGAGGCTACATGGCTAGTAATGTCCATAGAACATGTTCGATTTGAAAGTGAGAATTCAAATTTGGTGTTAAAGTATTGTGAGTACATATAGCAATTACCTAAACAAAATGACCCTAAGTATAATAATAGCAAAACTGAATGCAAAGATATAACTATATAGTATATTCTATAGCACATAAATTCCTATGTGAAATCCCCTGATCAAAGACATGTACGAGAAACATGTTAAGCCCTTTGGCATGCATAGGGTGTGAAGTAATAAACACTTCATCATGGCGTTAAATGTGTGTGTAGGTATAATGTCTAGTATGCCGTATAGGATGGTGAGGTTAGCTTTATTACATGAGCGACTGACTTTGACACTTAGGAGGAGTGTACAAATTAAGATGAGACAATTGTGTTCACCAGCAAAGCAGTAAGAGTGTAGATATGGTAGAGAAGAGCACAAACTAAGTCACCTTGACTTAAAGTGCAGTAAGTTGAGATGAGATCCATGATTCTAAATATGGATCAAATCATGGAAACACATGTCCATGATAAATGTTGCCAGACAACACATTCTTCAAAATTGATATCATGTAACGTGAGTGGAGGCAAAGAATTTGGGTTTAGATACTAAAGAGTATCTAGACTTAAGTATGTACGGTGTTAATATGGTAGAATCAAAATGACATACGATCCTAAAGTATAAGAGTAACATTGTAGCATGTGATTCATGTCGCATGTGCTAAAAAACAACAAATGGGAAGCAAGCAAATGAATCCCTGCTTCATTGTTGTGAGTCCCAGAAAGGTTAATAATTTCAATGATGTCCTTTGACTTTGAAATTATCATGGAAATTTGTTTCCATGTTTGCTACTTTAGCTTTTTGTCCTATTATCATGATTGATGCAATCTATAAATATTATGTATAGAAAGCGGTTGATTCATATCAAAATGATATATGGGCAAAAGGAAGATTATTACCTGAAATATACGTATCTATGCTGGTGTCTGAGACCAGTCTCTTATGATATTATTTTGTAATTTCATAAGTGTGGATACTATGCAAAAGCGGTAGGCAATCGAAGTTTTATACTAACTCAAGAGGGATTAGATTAGCCATTAAAAAAGTGAATATTGGTAAATCTAGGACATCTGGGCATTATATCAATATTGTGCACTACATGGTGTTCTTGTGTCGTTTCTTAAAAAGGGTTTTCTGATACAAAGCGTCGAAATGAAGACACCACGCCCACCCGGTCACGACAAAGCACCTATTATTAAACAAGTAAGAGAAAGAGACTTGTTCGATAATCTCTAATCCATCGAGTGCGAGTGGGAGATGTTGGAATATATTAGTCCACCTTGGTGGATTAGGACCCAAGCTCGATTCAAGAGGGGCTATCATGGAGAGATACGGGTTTGTAAAGATAAAAACATCTTTATGGTTTAATAGTTATGTCTATTCTCATGCAATCGTCCACTTAAGAGTTATATCTATTCCTATGTGACTATACATACACTATGTAGGATATGAGATTGTGGGAGTAGTGAGTCTGAATACAATATACACAATCCTCCTTCTAAAAGGTTTTCTCAATAAAGTTCTCTTCTCTTCCTCTCTTTGGTGTATTTGTTGTCTAATGTGATCGGGATCCATATTGATGCTCCTGTTTCGTGTGGGTACTTTAACGAGTCAGTCAGATTCTAGGTACACTTGAAATCCTTACAGTCCTAAAATTGATATGCTGGATGAAGTTAGATTAATTCTCTATCTTGAAATCCTTACAATCCTAAAATTGATATGCTGGATGAAGTTAGATTAATTCTCTATTTATAGAGGTGGCTAGTTATGGTTATTCATATTTACAAAGAAATCATAACTACCACTGATCTGTTGGCAAAATATTCACATAGGTTAGATGAAAACTTCTGTATCTATAATCACCTTCCCCCTTTTATTTAAGAGGTGGAGGATGATGAATGATAGAAACACACTAAATATTGATGTAATTATGTAATTATTATTATTACTACTGTGTGTTGGGCACATGTATCTTCTATGAAAGATAAATTTGTTTGAGATATGATCAGGACAAAATGTGGACAACTTTTTCAAGTGAGATACAAACATTGATTTTCCATGCTTTGAGGAACAATCCATTTTACTAGCCTCAACTCAGTTAATATACAGGAGTGGCTCTTTTAAGTGAATGAATGACTTAACATTTAAAACAAAACAAAATTCTCGACGTTAAAGAGGCCGGCGGATCGAAAGTCGAAACTATCGGCAAGGAATGACGGCTTGATAATATATTGGAACAAAGAACGGCCACGTGGTAGGAGAAAGAGGGGACACGTTCATGCATGTGGCCCCTACAACTACCTTTCATGATTTTAATTTATTTGATTTTATTTATCCGAATTTAGAGATTAAATTTCCCCTCCTAGAGAAAAAACAAAAAAATCCCAACTGAAATTTTTTATACAAAAAAGTCAATATTAATCCGAACTTCAACTTCATTGATGTACTTTGGAATTTAACTATAAATAATGTTCCAATACTATCTCTGATTTTCTTAAAAGGTTAAACATTTAATTGTAATTAGGTTAAACAAAATACACTCGATATAATATAAATTTTTTTTTGACAATTTAAACTTTGTAATATAGTTGTATAATAAAAATTTAAAAACAGATGTGGTATTTCGACAAAAAAAAAAAAAAAAAAAACACAAATGTGGTATTCTCTAGAATGCCAACATAAATGTAAAGAAACAAAAAGCCGCCGGTGGAAATTGGTGTTTTGAGCCCTGCCAATTACATAAACTTGTTTGAGATTATTACGCCGTATCTCAAGGTGGCCACATATTTTCTACAATTCGAGTCCCGACAAGGATACTAATAAAAATATTTACTCCATCTTATCTTTATGATAGATATACCCGTAATTAGTATCCTAAATTAATTGTTGATACTTCCATCACTCTAATGCATTATATTGATTCAAATATTTGGTTGGCATAGTAAAGTAATTTAATAATACATCTAGTTATAAATATAAGACCCAATTGATTTTTTTTGGAGAGATTAAAAAGGCTAATTAAATTACTTTAAAATATTTATATTTATCACTTTTCTTCAAACTAATTTTTGTTTGACTTATAAACTATATATAATTTTTGCTTCCTTAATTATATAATTCAGTCAAAAAAAAAAAATCTTACACAATACAATATTTAAGTAGGAAAAGTGTAGATTATTCCAATTCAAGTCAGGAATGGTAGCGATATTTTTCTAAGTCAGGTGCAATATAGTCATTTTGGACAAGGAATTTACGTACAAACTTAATCATTATTTGACCAAACTAGCTAATATATTTCATGTAGACGCGTAACTTGACCGGAACCATGAAATTTCAAGGCTCTAATTTCTCCACTCGTCCATTGCTTCATGACATCATCGTTTAAATTTCAAAGACACCGTAGCCCTTCGAACCCTATATATACCCATTCTTGCCATCCCTCATCTTCATCTTCACAAAACCGAAGTCACCACATAATCTTAGCTTCCAAAAATGGCACTCATCAAAAGCCTTTCTGTGTTCTCCCTCGTCCTGGCTCTTAGCTTAACTTTCACTCACGCTGCCCGGTTCGACATCACAAACAGATGCTCCTACCCAGTGTGGCCGGCATCCTGCCAAGCGGTGGCGGCAGACAGCTGAATTCTGGTGAGACATGGTCGCTTGACGTGGCGCCCGGCACTGTTAATGCTCGCATATGGGGCCGTACCAACTGCAACTTTGACGGGTCGGGTCGTGGACACTGTGGCACCGGTGACTGTGGAGGTGCACTCCAATGCCAGCTTTCTGGTGCACCACCAACTACACTTGCAGAATTTTCTCTGAACCAGCCCAACAATTTGGACTTTTACGATATCTCAGTGATAGACGGCTTCAATATTCCGATGGGGTTCAGTGCCACTTCTAATGGATGTCCGAGTCTTCGATGTCCCGCTGATAAGTGCCCTGATGCTTACCTTTTCCCTGCTGACAATACTAAAACTAAAAGTTGTCCTTCAGGAACCAACTATAGCATTGTCTTTTGCCCTTGAATCTTGTTTTCTCATTCCTACCTCTTAATGAGGAACTATGTAATAAGACGCAATATATTTTCTGCACACATCTACCATTATGTGTGCACTTGTATTACTAAGGAATAAATAAATTATCAACCTTGATGATGGTTCTGTTTATTTATCTCTCTTTTTTTTTTTTTTCAATTCCTTCTTGTACATTGGTTTCTAATTATACTATTTATGTATGTTTAATTATAGGTCTCTACCAAAACCAACACTAACGGTAACAACTACTAGATGGGGGGAGTTATGTTTTCGCAATTCAATGCACCGAATAAATATTCTCTTACTCCGTATCCATGCATAAATTGAGTTCCTTATTAAGTGTTGGCTTGCAACTAATTAATTATAAAAGAAAATTCTCATGTTAACACTATTTTTTTCCAAAAAAACTAATCTAGATTTTCATCTGCACGTTATGTTCTTAGTTCTAATCTCATTCAACTGGTTATTGGTTAAATAATAAACTCATAGGTTTATTAGAGAAAATTGAAAGTAACGCTAAAAAATTAAAATATTATATATATATATATATATATATATATATATATATATTTGTTTATTTATTTTGATATTTCTATTAGGGTTAACACAATGTTTGGTCCTTACATCATTGAGTCAGATTGAAACATTAATTTACCTTATCCAATTGGGAATTACTCTCCCTCCTAATAAAGATATTTTCTCGATCCATTTACGCATAAATTTGACACATCGTACTTAAAGATAGCTTTGCCTTCTAAAACCAACACCTATTATTTGATATTTCTTAGATATATTAAAATTGCATAGACGAGTCAACTTATTCAACGATTTTTGTTTTCTGTGTTAAATTCCATGAAGTGGAGTATCGAAGTTCATTCAACTGCTATTTTCCCCCTCTTTTTTCTTTTATAAAAAGCTGAAATGAAACCTTAAAAACATAAAATATACACTTCGGCATAACTCTAATACTAACCATAGAAAATAAAAAGTAAGGCCAAGATTTCCCACCTCATACTGTATGTTTAATGAAGGATCTGATGGAGGCTTGAGGATACATTTATCCCCTTGTTTTCAATCTCGTTTAATCTAGACACACACACACAGAATCTGCAGTTAAGTATGCAAATTCATATTGGTGAGTTTATGATCTTTTAAACAGGAGAAAATAGAGGGGAGAAAAATAGGAGAATATTATCCCTCTTTATGTTTGGATAGTGAGGAGCGAAAAATGCATGATATTTAATGAAAATAATGTCCCTTTTGACTTTTAACTCATTTTTTTAAGTGATTCCATGAAAAATTTAGTTCAAATAAAATATTAATATAATCAAATGAAAGATTGAAGTCAAATTAAAATAAATTGTTTTATATTTTATTTTTAAATCAAGATAAACATGTCACAACAACAACAACAATAATAATAATAATATTGATATGAATATAATATTTGTGTGGATATCTATATATCTCAGTTTTCTAATATTATCTTATCTTACAGTTATTTTTGTTCTCATTAAATCTGTTGATGATATATATAGATTCTATTGAGATTATAAACCTATGCTTATAAATAGCAAACATCTATTATGTAATTGACCTTGAATAGCAAACAAGAATTACTCTCTACTCCTCCTCTCATATTCTCTCGTATCTTTCTCTTTATTTATAACACAGAATGGCACTCTACCGAATGTGTTGATGACTTCTTGTTTATTTTTATTAATTTTATTTATTTATTGTGGCACGAATTAGTTAAGTGAGGGTCGGGAAAAAAAGGAAAGTCCCTCTATCAACATCGGCTTGCGTCTGTTTGGAATTCCTGATCTGAATGCCTCTCCCGACAACTCAATAGCAGTCGACCCGTCTCAGCCCTTTGATCTAAGAAGCAGAGTGGTAGCAGAAGAGTGCTTGAATTGAAGTTAAGGAATGTTGGGAGAATTATAGGTTATCGTTCCATGCTAGAATGCAACCTACGGCTTTTTATCAACCCGTTCGCCAAGTATAAACATGGCTTGATTTTGATATAGAAGAGGCTGCGAGAGTCACAATGTTCTAACGTGTTAAGCACTGTTAACACTCACCACCAGCATAATCTAGATCTACCTGCTCAGACCTTTAACAAAGGTTAAGAATTCCATAGGTAAGATTTTTACAATTTATTTAGAGGGAATGGTGACATTACAATTTCTAGAAAGGTTTTCTATGAGAATCAATTTCTAACTAATAAGATATGCAATTGTTTTTCCTCCTAATTAATTTATCTACTTTGACAATAGATCTATTGTTGCAAACTCAATTCTCTCTTATATATAGAGCATGAATAAGATTGGTTAAAATCTTCATCTCAACCGAATGTTTGTACTCTTAGATAAGCATATAGTATGTATAATTATGTCTTTGGGATTTGATTGTTCTACATATTCAACATAGGCTATATTAGTTTGATTTCTTATTTTGATATAACATGACCAGATACTTTTTCCTCTTCTATTTTATTTGAATGGCTAGAAGCCTTATAACTTTATCTTGAAGATAAAAGACCAAAAGCTATATCCTTTTCATATTTTATCTTATTGTATGACCAGAAGACATACAATTTTTATTTATCTTAAAGATAAATGGCCAGAAGCCACACACACATAATTTAATTTCTCATATTGAGATTAATTGGCTCAATCCCATGAGAATCAATTGGCCTAAAGCCATAAAGTTTTATTTTTAAAGTAAGATCTTCCTCCCTTTTTTATCCTGAGATTAAATGACGGTATATTTATGATATTTGGTTTGAATATTTATTAATATTATAATTCTAATTCTAGCACCCATTATATTCTTGATTCCTTGCCATGGGAAGGAAAATTGTGTCTCTCTAATTAAAATCTTAAAGGCTTACGATTAAAAAATTGAATGACGACATGAAAGAGCTTTGCAACCTTTTTTTTCCTTTCTTTTTTTTATTAAAAAAAATTGTACTATATAGTGTTCTGAAGACTAATTACTTATAGAAAATTATACCATTTAAAAGTAATAGTCTTGAAAACTAATTTTTGTTATGAGCACATTAAAAGAAGAGTTAAGGTGCAAAAATACACATGTGCTTTTCTCGATGAGCGCCCGAAGCAAGTGCTTTTTTTAGGTGCAAAAGTGCACACGCGTGGTTACAAATTAGGTGCAAAAATACCGTTTGATCACTAAGTTTGACTTTGATCATTAAGTTTGACTTTTTTTAATTTGCGGGACGATGGCGTGGCATTTCAAAAGTGCAAAAATACACATGTGGTTTATCAAGAAGAGCGCCCAACACCAAATTATTATTATTTAATTTAATAATTTTACTTCAATTAAAATTATTTTAGGACCTTGAAAAAATATTTCAGGTATTGGCCAGGTACAAAAAGGATCTTGGCCCGTCTTGAAAAATAATTTAAGGTACTAAGCTGTACTAAAAAGTACTTTCGGGATCTTGGCGGAATACGAAAAAATACTTCATAATTGTGAAAAATTATTTTAGGATCTTGAAAAAATATTTCGGGTATTGAGTGGTACTAAAAAGATCTTATGATACCCTAAAAAATATTTTAGAGATGCTTGTGTAGTACTAAAAGTACTTTTAGGATCTTGACTGGTACAAAAAAATACTTCATAATCTTGATAAATTATTTTAGGATCTTGAAAAAATATTTAAGTTATTGACTGGTACTAAAAGGATACTGAATGGTATTGAAAAATATTTCATAATCTTGAAAAATTATATTAAGATCATAAAAAAATATTTCAGGGTACTAACTGGTACTAAAAATATACTTCAGCATATTTTTTTAAGATTCTAAAATAATTTTCAAGATCATAAAATATTTTTTTGTACCAGTCAGTATTCTCAAAGTATCTTTTTAGTACTAGTCGGTTGCACCTTGAAATATTTTTTCAGATCTTAAAATAATTTTTCAAGATCATGAAATATTTTTTCGGTGCGAGGTCGGTATCTGAATATCTTTTTAGCACCGTGGTAATTAAAATAAAATTATTAAATTTTAAAAAAAAGAATTTGGTGTTCGACGCTCTTTTTGACAAACCACATGTGTATTTTTGCACCTTTGAAATGTCAAGTTATCGTCCGGTCGGCAAAAAGTCAAACTTAACGGTCAAAGTCAAACTTAATGGTCGGACAGTATTTTTGCACTTAATTTATAACCACATAGTCACTTTTGCACCTAAAAAAAAACATTTACTCTTTGGACGCTCCTCGGAGAAAAGCACATGTGTATTTTTGCACCTTAACCCTTAAAAAAATCATGCGACTCATGAGTCTCCATCGAATCTACATCAGGCAATGACTATTTGATAACTATAAATAATATAGCCCCGAAGGCCAATGGTTAAAATATCAGCTCTTACTTTGTTGATGAGATTCTTGTACATCAGATGCCTTTTATTGGATATTTACTCTTATGTTTGTGATTATTTTATATCAATTTACTTTGTGTTGGAAAACATTAGAGAATAATGTTGATAAGGTATGTTATATTTGTGCTTATGTTCCCCTCAAATTTTCTTTATTTCAGTTTATCATATATCATTGTAGTATGATCTCTATTAAGTTTGATTTTACCCTGATGAATCTCTTCAAATTTCTGTTATAGAACACACACACACACACAAAATTGGGTACCTAAAAAATGGGTTCATTGTATATCAAAAAGCCTACACAAGGAAGGTCCTAGAATATTTTTCATGAATAAATCACAGCCGTTATGTACTCCAATGGTTGTAACATCTTTGCAAGCAGATAAAGATTTGTTTAAACCTCGAGTGATTAGTTAAGATGATGAAGAACCACTTAGTTGAGAAGTACCATATCTTAGAGATTTTGGAACACTAATGTAACTTGTTAATCACACCTGATATATCATTTGATGTTAATGTATTAGCAAGATATAGTTATTACCCACACAAGGACATTGTAATGGAGTGAAGCACATCCTTTGTTTCCTCAAAGGTACTAAGGACCTGGGATTGTTCTACTCCAATGGATCCCAACATGAACTAGTTGGTTATGTAGATGCTTTGTCTAATCCACATGACATAAAACATAAAAAGGATATTTATTCACAAGTGTTGATACAACTATTTCATGGTGATATATGAAGCAAACTATATTAGCTACATCATCTAATCACACAAAAATTCTTACGATGACTGAAGCAAGTGAAGAATGTGTATAGTTAAGATCAATAATACATCACACACAAACCACTTGCAGTTTATCTTTGAGTAAAATGATCCCAACAATTCTATATGAGAATAATACTACATGTATTGCCCAATTAAAAGGAAGTGTACATTAAAGGGAGAAAGAATGAAGCATATCGACCTTCAAAAGGATGGTGAAATAGATATCTAGCAGATTCCTCCCAATGAAAATTATGCATATTTATTCACCAAGTCTCTTCCAGGTGCAATTTTTGAAAAGCTTATCCATGGTATCGGTCTTTGTAGAGTCAAAGATTTATTTTGATGTCGTCAAGAGGGAGAGAAGACACATGTTACGTTGTACTCTTTTTCCCTTATCGTGTTTTGTCCCACAAGGTTTTTCTAAAAAGTTTTTAATATGGCAACACTGGGCAGTGTATAAATGAATGATGTATTCTTTTCTTTGGCTAGGTTTTTGTCCTACTGGGTTTATCTGGTTAAAGTTTTTAATGAGGCACATTCAAACATAATGGACATCCAAATGGAATGTTATGAATATAGTACTTGTGTGCATGTCTATATATCTATGTTATGTAAAATTATCTCTAGTATCTCACAATTATTTTTTCTTTATTAAATAGATATAGATTCTATTGAGATTGTGAACCTATGCCTATAAATGGCAAACATCTACTATGTATTTCATAGACACTGAATAGTGAAAAAAAAATTACTCTCACTTCCTCTCTTATCTTTCTCTTTATTTATAAAAAAATATCCGTATATCTTGATTTATTTAAATCAAAAAATTTTAAAGCCTCAAGCTATTTTCATTTCACATATGATTTATAATTATAATATAATGATTATAATTATAATTATTAATATATATAAATTGAAACAACACCATCAAATTAAAGTCAAATTGATGAAACACATGAAAAATAGAATTATTACTGTGTGTCGGGGGCATGCACTTGCCATAAACGCTCTCTTATAACTAAGTACTACTCCATCTGATCCTTATTATAAGCCACCAACTAACTTTTCTCACAAACAAATAAAAGTAGTTATAGTCAATAAAGTTGTCATAGAATTTAAATAATTTACAATATTACCCCTACTAATTGCATTAAACTCTAATATCATATTAATTATTACTCTCACTCACTACTCTTATTAATTATGGGCAAACATAGAAAAAATGATTAATGTTCATTGGGAACAAGAAAATACCTTATAAAAAAGACCAAATAAACTTACTAGTTGACGCCTTATAATAAAAACTACCGGGAGTACTATTATACGAAAAATAGAATTTGTTAGTTGAGAATGATGTTTAAACTTAATGTTCATTGAAGAAAAAATATCATCACGTTGTTTGTGCATGAGTTGTGTGAAAGCTTTGAAAGTGTGAAGGCTGGGGACACGTCGGCTAAAAAAGAAAAAGAAAAAGGAAAAAAAGGCTGGGGCAAGGGTTGTAAAAAAATTGGGTTTTGTCTTCAAAATCTCTCCAACTTTAAGGAGGAAAACACGTGGCACCAAACCAATTTTTTCTCTCCTTTTTCTTTCTCTTTATTTGCTCTAATTTAAATAAGGGAAAATCCATTTTTTCCTCTCCCCTTCCCCCGCCTTCAAATTTTCTCTCAATCCATGTTACGCACCTAAAAAATATCAATAAAAGATTGTAGCTTGGACGCATGAAGAATTCGATCATCCATGATCTAAAGATATCGATAATGAGCTCTGCAACAGTTTAGATGTTCTTCCCCACACGTAGGCAATAGAACGCTTTGAAGAACTATCCTTAAAACCTCGTAGAAGAACAGAATCGATCAAAGAAAATAGCACAGCAAGAAAAACCCAACTCTTGAAATTGAAAGCCAAGCGGTTGTAGAGTTCACCGCCTTTTTATTTTATATATATTTTTTCTTACCATTATTTAATATTGATCAATGTGTGAATTAAATAGATATCAAAATTAATTGATAAAATTTGAAATAACCCTGTTCTGTTGTAGAACACAGATGTCTAGTAGGTGATTTATATAGGATTAAAGGATTCCTCAAGGTATCTATGTGGAAGACACCAAAAGGAATATCAAATGACTCTCTCAGATACTTATATAGAAGACACCGAAGAGAGACTGTGCAACACAAATATGGCGTTTAGCCAAAAGGGGGTGGGGTGTGTGCACAGTGAGGCTCAATAGTAAAATAGGGTGAACAGAGAATGTGTACCTTTTAGGTTAACCTCCTATTTATAGAGATTACCTTTAGGGTTTTGGTCTTTGGGTTTGTGTGCCTCCAGGCCCATGTTTCAGCCGCACTACCTACAAATTCCGTGATTATAGCCTTAATTATGGGCTGATTAGTATGTTACCTGATTATGGAGGGATTCTGGTACAACTCATCCTTGCTGGGCCGCATAGCCAATGGGCCTCATATATGAGTCCATAACAGTTGCCCCCGGCCCGTAGTTCAGGTTTATGAGCTACCAGGATGTACTGATTATTTAACCCGGATTTCGTATCCGAGTTGTTTATCTTGGTTTTCTCGATCTCCATCTAGTTGTGCTCCAAATTTCTCATGATATACCGAGTTGGTTTTGCCTTGAAAATCCACTTTCTTCCATGATAGACGGGATTATATTTGTACCTTTTAATCTGAATAGCCGGGTTTGCCTACTTCAATCATGATCTGCCATCAATCTGGGATATCATGAGAAAGTAATAACATATCTCCATATTCCATTTGCCTACTCAATGACAACTTGACAACTGTCGGTGTGCTATCGTCATGGCGTATAACCACCATTTCACGTGTGGTGACTACTTCTGCCGTCTTTGATATTCGTGCGAATTTAATGCCCCTTCGCCTTGTATCAATCATCATTACACTTTTTTGGGAGCAAATCTACTTTTCAGTGGGAATTGTCTTTATTGCCCCTAACTTTTTGAATTCGTAACGTTTATATATGCTCGGCTTCCGCCTCTTTTTACCACTTCTTGCTCAAAGCTTCCTTTGCCTTCCCGAAAATTCTCCCTCTTCCTTAAAGTTTTCCTCTCTCGATACTCCTATTTGCATCATTTAGGTTCCTTCAACCTTCCTAAATTCAGGTATTCTTCTTCTTCCTTCTCTTCTTTCTTCTCCGCTTTACTTCATATATTTTTATTTCTGCTTCTTCGATTGCGTCCTGCCAAAACTCATTTTCTAGTTTTCTGGATAGACATTTAGGGTTCTTGTGTTTTTTGGATTGTTTGGATTCTTCTGGGTACACATTCAAACTTCTAGTACCATTTTCATCCCTCTCTCCCCCTTCTTCAACCAAATTCACTTACATTTAAAGGGTGTGATGATTTCCTAGAGAATTCCTCTTTTAGCCATCAATAGGTGAAAAAGTTTATATGAGCCTTCCAAAAAAGCTTTTGCCCATGATTCTTTCCATAGAAAATTCATGGATAAAGACACTCATTTACCCTCTACTATTCATGGTAAAGCGATTCCGAAAGAGGACGAAGAGATATTTCAAAAACTTCCTTTAAAAGTATTGTTCTGGTGCTGGGGAAAATCCCTTACCTAGGAAGAGAAGCAAGAAGCATTGCTTCGCAAACCTCGAGGTAATGGGAGTAGAATGAGACACCAAACACAACCGCTAGTGAGTCAAAATTCGAACGTCTCTAGTCCGGGATCCCAACCTAAATTTTCAAACCTAGATGCCATCCGGGGAACACTAACGACCCTTGTGATGAATGTTGCAATCTGAGCATCAATCTTGTCAATAACGGCCGTGGCTCAGAAGCCAAGTCAATTCTGGCCTCCTGCGGCATAAGTTCATCTCTGAAGCCACCCCGACCTCTATCGGCTGGCTTATCCCGACCGAGCACCTTTCGCTTTCCCAAACAATAGTTCTTTTGACTTAGGTATACTTCCTTTTCGACTTTTATCTTACTTTTATTATAGGTATAGATGGGTTCACCTTCGATTCATACCGAGTGATCTATGACCCGAGAGTTCAGTTCTACCGGTCCTTAAAGAGCTTCAATTACTCCGGACCCATGGGTCAGAAAAGAGGTGCTACGTATCAGAAATACGGTGACCGTAGAGGATCTCACCGAGCTAGGGATTCGAGTCGGAGAAAGCTATACCCTTCACTTGCCCTAAGTGCATGAGTCAATATCCTCTTGTCTGGCAAAGAATGATGATCCCCATTTCTTTTTCTTCTATCGAGATTCTATTTCCCAGCTCGGTGTACGCTTTTCATTCATCGAGTTCTAGATTGATATCTTAAATCACTTACATCTTGCTCCCTCCAAACTTCATCCCAATAGCTGGGCTTTTTCAATCGCTTTTGAAAACTTTTGTAAAGCGAATAAACTTGCTTGTACCCTTCCATTTTTCTTCTATTTTTTTGCCATTCATGAGGTTCGATCCGGTAAAGATGTCGGTGAAGATGATTCACATAAGAAAGGTTGGACCTCACTTGAGCATCTCGCATTTGCAAACTTTTTCAAGTCTTTACCGACTCGTTCAAAGGTTTCAAAACTTCCTTCTTCAAGGTTGTTGCCAAGCCCAGACAACGACCTTGATTTCTTAAGACCTTCAAGTCTGGTAATGTGGAGGAGAGATTTCCCCTATGCGAACACGGGATCACCATACTCTTTCCCTCTCCACGTTCGAATTTTCTTACAAGAACCTTTACTCGCCCACGAAATCGAGGCCATTTCCTTCCTTGAATATTACGCTCAAGAAAACGGTCTTGTGAGCTCGGCCGACTACATTCCAAAACCCCGGCCAAAAAATGACTGCGGCGAGTACAAACCTTTCTTTTTACTATGTCAAATTTCATGCTTCTTAGTTTCGATAGATGAATATCTAACCATTATCTCTTTGTTTTACAGATATGAGAATGGGGAAAAGGCCTTCTTTCGCTGACTCCTTGACTGAACCCGGGCCTGTGAAAGCGGGGGCCAACAAGAAGCGGTTAGCTCTAGAATCTGGAACTACTGACACTGGTCAAAGTAGCAGGGTTGGCCCGACTAAATGGTCAAGGACCAGCAAAACAATCCCTCGCATGTACTCCAAAGATACCGTCCAAACAGAGACGGAGATTCCCTTCCTGGTCTCAATAGAGATTCTTCCAGCTTCTCCTTCGCCAAGTCTTCCTCCCCCTCACCAATTCCGGCTCTCCCCCATGAGGTTGTCTGGAACCATGGGGTGCCTGAACAGCTCAGCCATACCCTCTGTACCTTGGAGTGCTTTCCCGAAACTCTGAGATATGATACTACCGAGCTTCAGGCACTGACGAACCTAGAGCGACATGCCTTAAAAATAGCCAAGTTGCTTCAAACCTTGAACACTGTAAACGCAAGGTATGCTACAGTGTCCACGAAGCTTAAAAGTGTTAACTCGGAGGCGAAGGAGAAGAAGCGTAAATATACAGAACTAGTGCAGGCGGTTAAGGACGACTCTCTAAGACAAGTGCAAGCGGCCGAGGCAGCGAAGGACCAGATGAGAAAAAACATGGAGACGTTGAAAACAGATTTCAAGAAGGCGACCTCCACTTTGCGCCAACTTGAAGAGTTTCACTTTTGGGACATGAAGACCATAGAGTTACTACGGAAGGACGGCAAGAATTTACAAATGATTTGACGCCTTACGAAATGCCTTGAAACGCAATGCCGCCATTGCTAAAAAGGATGCGACAATAAAAAGACGCCGGGAGTCGTTTGAAAATGCCTTAGAGCAAATCCGGCTCTTGAATCCCGATCGAACTCAACATCTCCGGATGGATGGATGTCTTTTGTCGATGACGACAAGATAGTCCCGCTTTTTCCCTTTACTGGTGATGCTTCTGAAAGTCGGTTGGAAGGAGACCGGGGGAGGATAGGGGTGACGAGGTTCAAACCAACGCTAGGGCTCCATCTTCTTTGAGGCGGGGATGGCGGCTTTGCTTGCTTTTTGATCGAGGTCTGCGACGTCCCTTGTTTGTTTTCTTTGTAATTTTCCCCGAGTTAATAACCCGATTGATTTTCCTTGTAAGGTTTTAATATTCCTGCAAAAACATCATGTGATCAAATCCAAAATTAATGAAAATTACTTACGTTTTGCACCAATTATTCAGCTCGCTTATTTTTTTATCAACGACTTGATCTTATAGCTTTATTTTCCCATTGCATTCGTTGCATTTTATGAGCTCGAATTTATTTTCCGAGTTTTGTTCCTTTACTAGGCGAGTCAAAAATATATTGCATAGAATATTCATCCGGTATTACACGGAATTATATTTTGTGAATATTTTCTCTAATCTATCACATAACACTCTAGTTCCTTCACCCGGTTTAATCCGGTAGTAATAGCAATCCGTCATGTCCTAGATTCAGTGTCGTAACCAAACTCTAAATATTTCGACTTGATCAGGGTTCACATGACGAATTGTCTTCTTACCCAGAACAATAGTTTTGATGCATCATGGCCATGCGAGCCTTTCGGTTTTACCGTGCTCAACATGTTTTAACCGTTTATCCGGCTTTCTTTAGAAGTTCCAATAAGAACACGTTTTAAGCTGTTCTTGCGGTTTTACCGGGTTCCAAAGGAACACGTTTTAACTGTTCTTTCATTTTTACCAGGTTCTAAAGGAACACGTTTTAATTGCTCTTTTAGTTTCTTTGGGTTTCGACAAGTACACATTTTGACTATTAATTCAATTTCTGGGTTCCGTCGAACACGTTTTAACCGTTCTTCTAGTTTTACCAGGTTCCGACAGGAATGCGTTTTAATTGTTCTCCACTTTGATTGAAAATGGGTTTCATACCCTGGATTCATTTATTCGTCTTTATCGAGACCCGTGCTTTGTACCCTGAGTTGATCGCTCATGTTTTTCCGAACCGGGTTTCGTACCTTGGATTCATTCACTGGTGTGACTTAAGCTATTTGAAATAAACTCTCAATCAAGATCTGCATTTATTCAAATAGACTTGGCAACATAGTCGTCTTTATATGATTCATAAAAAGGAATTTACAATAGAGTTGGCGACATAGTCATCTTTTCATGGAACCCAGCTTTGACTATAGTAAACTTTTAGCTTATTCGCATTCCAAGTTCTTTTGACAGCCTTCTTTTCCAAGGTTTCCAACATATAGGCTCCTTTACCGAGATTTTCTCTAATCCGATAAGGGTCTTCCCAATTTGCTGCAAGCTTTCAATCCACGGCATTTTTGTTGCCGATGTCGGCTCTTTGATGCACCGAGATCACCCTTCTCGAATGATCGAGGCTTGACCTTTTTATTGAATCTCGCCGCAATGAGTTGTTTTGTAGCCATATTACAACAATGTGCAGTGACTCTTACTTCATCGATCAAGTCCAACTCTACCTCCAATGTTTCGTTGTTCTCCTCATCCTCTTGCAAGGCCTTGACTCTTCTCCATGAAGGTTGGCTAATTTCCACCGGTATCATAGCTTCACACCCATACGTCAACCCGAAAAGAGTTTCCCTAGTTGAAGTTTGAATCTTTGGTTTGGTATCCCCATAAGAAACAAGATAGCTACTCAACCCAATTCGACTTTGCCTCTTCCATCCGCTTTCTTAATCCGTCGAAATGACTTTGTTGGCGGCCTCGGCGCTCATTGGATTGGGGATGTTCTCTGACGAAGCAAAGTGTTGTTTAATTTGGAAGTTGGACATCATTTCTTGGAAACCCTTATCAATAAACTGGTTCCATTATCCGTAACTACCTCTGCCGTGTTAGTTCTCAATATGTTTTTGATGATTAACAACAAATGTAAAACATGGTTTGAAGTTTGCAAAGTTGTTTAAAAACATTCTGATAGTTGCAAACTGCAGTTTGCATTTGCAAACTCGAGTATTGGACGGCCAATCTGCGGTTTGCTTGGCAAAACTTCGAGTAAAGGCCATCCAGAAACCAACCAAGTTTTCAGCCAAAGTCAATACTGCAGTTTGCATTTGCAAACTCGAGTATTGGACAGCCAATACTGCAGTTTGCTTGGCGAAACTCGAGTAAAGGCCATCCAGAAAGCAACCAAGTTTCCGACCAAAGTCGATGCAGTTTGCATAGGCAAACTCGAGTATTGAATAGTCAATACTGCGGTTGCATGGGTAAACTCGAGTATCGAACTTCTTGTGAACCAAAAGATTTTTCAAGTTAAAGCAATACCGCAGTTTGCATTGCCAAACTCGAGTATTGAACTTCCGAGAAAGCAAAAGATTTTTGAAGTTAAATCAATACTGCCGGTTTGCATAGCCAAACTCGAGTATTGATTAGTCAATACCGCAGTTTGCATAGCCAAACTCGAGTATTGAACTTCCAGAGAGCAAATGGATTTCTCAAGTTAAACCAATACCGCAGTTTGCTTTGCCAAACTCGAGTATTGAATAGTCAATACTTGCGGTTTGCGTAGCCAAACTCGAGTATTGGACTTACCGAGAGCAAATGGTTTTTCAAGTTAAAACCAATGCGCGGTTTGCATTTGCAAACTCGAGTATAGGTTTTATCTTTCAAATACAAGGCACGATGGTTTGCCTCGAAAGGTATAAACTCGAGTATCCAATTGGAAACCGCAGTTTGGTCACTTGTGAACAAAGTGCCATACTCGAGTTTACATGAACAAACCACAGTATGCAACGTAAAAACTAATTTTTGAATTATACGAATTCGTGAATCACTCTTGTTTGTTCCAATTGCTTTCATGAATCATTCACTTATGAACCCAACTATGTTTAATAAGTTTGTTGAGTGAATTTCAGTTAGCACAGATGAAGATTAATGAAGATCAAGGCAAAAAGCAAAAAGGTGCTCAGTGCATTTAATGCACTTCGCAAATCAACCTTCTTTTGGATAATCCATCGAGCACGCATTCTCAACGGTCAAGAATGCTTTCTTCATCAAGTAAACTCTTCTCCAACGGGCAAATCCTCGAGTACCACATCGGACCATATTAGCACCGGATTAGTTGGAGTTTAGAGAGAGAAGATGACCGGACTTAATGCTAACCACCTACAACGGTTGAATTCATCACTCAACGGTCATTTAATGTTCTCTACCTATAAATAGAGTTCATTAACTTCTTCTCAAGCCGATACACCTACGAGAGCGAAAATTTACTAAGTGTCATTTATTGTGTTCAGCTTTCACTTGTATTGTATCAATCGATACTTGTACTTCGATGTTCATTTTATCTCGCTTCCGTGAGAGAGTTCTATCTCGTAAATCATTTATTGATTGAGATAACCACAAGTCGGGGACTTGGTGGTTGGGTGTATTGATTACAACTTGTAAGGGGGAGTGAGTTCTAGAGAGAGAACTACTCTTGAGTACAGAGTTTGTAATCAGTTTGTGAGTATAGTGGATTGAAAATCCCAAGTGTGGCTTGGGGACTGGATGTAGGTCAAAGATAAGACCAAACCAGGATAATTTCTTCTGTGCAAGCTTTCCTTCCCTTCCTCCACTGCTATTATCTGTTTTTACTTGTTCAAAACAGAGCACTTTCAGAAAAGTTTTTAAAATACCCAATTCACCCCCCTCTTGGGTATATTGCTCCATTTACATGCCGGGATCCCAAATTGGGACATGATATTTTTCTCGAGGAACCTCTACACCCGAGCTGAGGTGATTGTTGCCACTGGTTCCGCTTCTTTCCATTTGGTGAAGTAGTCAATTGCTACTATGAGCCATCGCAGCTATCTGGAGCCGCCTTAAATGGTCCCAACAGATCCATGCCCCATTTGAAAATTGGCCATGGCACCGAGATAGATTTTCACTCTGCTAGGGGAGACCATATTATTCTGGCATGTTTTTTGCAGCTATGACATTTTTGCACGTGGTCCTTGGAATGTGCCACCATTGTGGGTCAGTAATAACTGGCTCGTAGAGCCTTCCGAGTTAATGCCTTGGCACCCATATAGTGCCCATTGATTCCTTCATGGATCTCAGCCAAAATATACTTGGCCTCTTTCGAATTCAGGCATTTAGCATTGGGGAATGCAAGCCTTTCAGTATAACTGATCATCCACCACCACATATAAAACTGCTTCCCTTACCAACTTCTTTGCTTCAATTGAGTCATCAGGAAAGGTTCCTCTTTCCATATAGTCGACAATCGGCTTTCTCCAATCGTCGGATGCTGAGATCATCATGACACAACTTGGCTCTAACAAGCTTTGCTGGATCACAGTTCGGTGATTACCCGGGTTCTTAGTACTTGCCAATTTAGATAGAATGTCAGCCCTAGTATTTTCACCGTTCGGGTGTGGACGATTGTCACCTCTTCAAAGTCTACCATGACTTCTTTGACCTTCCCCAAATATTTTATCGGCAAAGGGCCCTTGGCTTGATAGTCCCTTCATTTTGTGCCGCCACGAGCTGAGAATCGGTGGAGTCATGCACTTTCTTGGCTCTGTTTTCCTTGGCTTCAAGCAATTTGGCAAGAAGAGCTTCATATTCGGCCTGATTATTAGAAGTCGGGAAGTTGAGTCGGAGAGAGTGCTCCAAAGAAACTCCTTCGGGGCTTTCCACTATAATCTCGGCTCCGCTCCCCTTAGCATTTGATGAACCATTGATGAGAGTTGCCGAGCCCTCACAAAATAACCAGGATTTAAATATTTGTAGTATAGGAAACTTGGATTGTTTCTCTTAAGGAATTCACAGCGGGTTTAAAATCAACAGTAAACGTAGTAAAACAGTAACCAAAAATGGGGAGTTTTTCAATGCAATTTAAATGAAGCAAAGCTAAAACAAAGTATAAGAAAATGAGATTAATCAGATTAAAAATGATTGACCCAGAATTGGGATTCCATAACCTTCATCGGACAAAAAAATAATAACCAAACTCGTGATTGATTCTGGGCAAACCAAAATCTCTGCATTTGTTCATATATTCCCTCAACTAGACGATCGCCTAGCATTTGATCGAACATGTGGCGAGCTTGTTGTGCGATCGTACAACGCTCTCTCGTAACCCGGTCCGACCTATGTCCTTGGGATATCAATCTAGGTATTAAATCTAATACCTAATCCGCAATTATAATGGGATCGATTAAAATAAACAAAACAAATTACATTACCAATTGAAGCACAGTCCTCCGGATTCATGGAATCAAGCTTAGCCAAGCATGGCTGGGTAAAACGCAGAAGAAAAGATGAAGAAGAACATGATGAACGATTCGAGAGAAAATAATAAGCTTCTAATTTAATCCAAAAATCTCATAAAGCATAATTGAGAATATGTTTTTAGCAAATCATCTAATTTAACCTAAAAATAGGAAGCACTAGGGCTATAAGATTGGCCCAAAAATAGGAAACCTCTAAAGAATATGAAACCTCTAATAATTGGTCATTTATTACAAAATTCGGGCTAAATAAAATCCAGAAAAATGCGTCTGTCTTTAGCTCCAATTTCGTCCATCTTCTTATCCGAATCAGCCTTCCAAGTCTTCATAACAATTGTAGCTCTCTCAATCACCTAAAAAAATAAAGAAGAATGAGGCTAATCCGATATCCAGATCAAAAGTTATGGTGAAAATAGTGAAGCACAGTAAATCTGAAATTTTATTACAAAAAATGAATTAAATCTAATTAAAAGCTCAAAGCCCAATTAAGTAATAAAACTCATTATTTATCAATTAAAAATTTCTAAATTATTAACCAAGAGATACAAATAAGTGAAATAATATTCAATTATCAAATTCCCTCACACTTATCCTTTTGCACTCCTGGGAAAAATTAAAAGGAAAAAAGTGAAAGAAAAACTTCTTCTTTCCAACAATTGCCATACTTCAAAAATTGAACAAAGATTACAAAGCTTCTCAAGATCAACCAATCAAGATTGAATTTCTTTCATCTCAAATTATAAAGCATGGAAGTCTCAATTAATGATGCTAACCACACAAGATGGTCTCTCAAGGATGTTCTCAATCAATCTCTCAAGTGTATAGGGTAAATAAGTGTATCACTCAAATTCTACTCAACAAAATAGCTCTACCATAGGCTTGCTCAATTTCTACTTCTCCACTATTCATAACACATGCATGCAAAAATCAAGAGAGTTTGTTATTGAAGGTTGTAATAGGGCTAGGGTAAAGGTGTGAATAAGTATGGATATGATAGGCTAAGCACCCAAAAGTTCAAAAAACATCAGTTAATAATAGCAAATCACCTTAATATTATTTCTTTTTATTTCTCCTTCTTTGCATTGCTTCCTCTCTCTCTTTTTATTTCTTTTCTTCTCTTTTTTTTTGTACTCTTATTTTTTTTTTTTTTTTACAATGACCAACATCAAACCAAAATCAATGCCAAATGATGAATGGCAAAAAATCAAATATCTCCGCCTTAAACTATTGCACTCCGAAGCAACCCCCACACTGAAACACAAAACCAAGGTGAAACCAATGCTCAATAAATTTTTAAGGTGCGGAATAAAATGGTTTTACGCTTAGGCTTGTAATGTGGCTTAGAAAAGAATGAGTCAAGAAGGCACAAAGGGGCTAGCAAATGAAATATAATGTAAGGGAAAGGCTATTTGGCCAAAGTGGGAAAATGAAATAAAGAAAACAAGCTTCCATCATACTCATGCACGTAAGTGAAAAATTCAGCTTAAAAAAGAAAAGGGAGCAAGTTCTAGAGAACAAAAATCATGAGCAGATGCACATAGGAAAGAAAGAATGATAAATGATGAAGTTCATTCAAGCAGGCCCAAAATCTCACAAAGGTCAATACCGAATAATGCAACCAGCATCCCAAAATTAACTACCAAGAAATATAATCCAAGAGTCTAGTAATTCAGCCTCAAACAAAAGGATCCATCAAAATCAAGATATCAAAGGTCACGAGAGGTAGAGCAATCATAGAAAGAGAGTGTGTTATTCGTAAAAAACCTTTTTTTTTTTTGGGAAAAAAACAAAGTGGGAAAATGGAGAAAATAAAAGAAAAAGAGAAGAAAGAAAGAAAGAAGAATACTCCCCAAGGGTCTTATGGAGGATAGACAGCATCAGTGAGGAGAATATCTACTTCCTTAGGCTGCTGCTGGGATCCCTCATGAAATTGCTTGAGGCGATGCCCATTCACCTTGAAGGTTCTTCCTGTGGGTGGATCACATAGCTCAACAGCACCAAATAGAAATATGTTAGTGATCACAAAAGGATCATCTCATCTAGATTACAGCTTACCAGACATAAACTTCAGACAGGAGGGAAACAGAAGAACTTCTGGCCCACAAAAAATTCTTTCCTCAGGATATGCTTATCATGGAAGGCCTTAGTCCTTTCCTTATACAACCGCGAACTCTCATAGGCATCCAATCTAAGCTCGTCCAATTCTTGCAAATGCAGCTTCCGCTTCATCCCAGATTTTTCCAAATCCATGTTACACTGCTTAATGGCCCAATAGGCTTGATGTTCCATTTCAATTGGAAGATGACATGCCTTACCAAAGACAAGCCGATAGGGCGACATTCCAATCGGGGTCCTATATGCAGTGCGATATGCCCACAAAGCATCATCTAGTCGCTTACTCAAATCATTCTTGGTAGAGCTAACAGTCTTCTAAAGGATTTGCTTGATCTCTCTATTGGAGACTTCAGCTTGACCATTGGTCTGAGGATGGTATGCTGTGGAAACCTTGTGAAGCACTCCATACCTGCATAATAAGGCACCTATACTTTGGTTGCAAAAATGAGAGCCTTGGTCACTGATGATGGCTCTCGGGATACCAAACCTGTAGAAAATGTTAGACCTAACAAAATCCACCACCACAGAAGAATCATTAGTCCGGGTGGCTTTTGCCTCAACCCATTTCGAAACATAGTCAACAACCAATATGTAAGTATAACCATAAGATATAGGAAATGGACCCATAAAATCAATACCCCAAACATCAAAGATCTCACAAAATAGTATAATGTTCTAGGGCATCTCATGCCTACGGGAAATACTCCCTGCCCTTTGGTAATTATCACAAGACTTACAAAACATATGGGCATCATGGAATAGGGAAGGTAAAAACAATCCACAATATAACACTTTCCTAACGGTTCGATGGGGCCCAAAGTGACCACCACAAGCGAAGCATGAGCAAAATGCAATATGGAGTCAAACTCATCATCGAGCACACATCTCCTAATTACTTGGTCACTACAAAATTTCCACAAATAAGGGTCATCCCAAACATAATATTTAGATTCGCTTTTCAATTTCGTAGTTTGGGCCCTAGTGGAATCGAGGTAAAGCACCAGCAACCAAGTAGTGAACTAAGTCAGCATACCATGGAATCTTACCGTGCAGCTGTAGAAGCTGCTCGTCAGGAAACTCATCCCAAATGGAGGAGGGATCAGAGGGAGAATGAGTGATACGACTCAAGTGATCAGCTACCAAGTTCTATGCTTCACTTCTATCTTGAATCTCAACATCAAATTCTTGGAATGAGTCTAGTCTTAGCATCGGCCTTTTTCAAAAGGAACTTCAAAGCAGCATGGTTAGAGAAAACAATTACTCTATTAGCTAGCAGATATGACCTAAACTTATCAAAGGCAAACACTATAGCCAACAGTTCTTTTTCAGTGGTGGTGTAATTAGACTGGGTTGAATCCAAAGTCTTAAACGCATAGGCAATAACATGAGAGGCCCTATCGACCCGCTGAGCTAAGATGGTGCCAACAGCATAGTTAGAGGCATCACACATAAGCTCAAATGGAAGGAGCCAATCGGGAGGTTGGATCACTAAGGTCGTGGTCAGGCACCGCTTCAAAAGATCAAAGGCAGACTTGCACTTATCATCAAACACAAACTCTGCATCCTTATGCAGAAAGTTAGATAAAAGTAGGGCAATCTGGCTGAAATTCTGGATGAAGCGCCGGTAGAAACCTGCATGACCAAGAAAAGAACACACTTCCCGCACAGATGTGGGGTAGGGTAAAGCAGTAATAATATCAATCTTAGCAGGGTCTACCTTAATACCCTTACTAGACATTATATGTCCCAAAACTATGCCTGACTCAACCATAAAGTGACACTTCTCAAAATTCAACACAAGATTGGATTCGATGCATTTATTCAAGACTCTAGACAAATTAGCCAGACATGCATCAAAATCAAACCCATACACAATGAAATCATCCATAAAAACTTCCATGCAATCCTCTAGAAACTCGAAAAGATACTTACCATACAACGCCGGAAGGTGCCGGGGGCATTGCAGAGGCCAAAGGGCATCCTTGGGTAAGCATACGTGCCAAAAGGACATGTGAATGTCGTATTTTTCTGATCCTCAGGAGCAATATGGATATGGAAATATTCCGAGTAGCCATCCAGAAAGCAGTAGTGAGACTTACCAGCCAACCTCTCTAACATCTGATCAATGAAAGGAAGAGGATAGTGATCCTTGCGGGTAGCTTGGTTGACTCTCCTGTAATCAATGCATACTCTCCAGCTGTTCTGAACTCGTGTAGGAATGAGTTCATTCTTCTGATTGGCTACCACAGTGACTCCGGACTTCTTAGGAACCACCTAGATCGGGCTAACCCACCGGCTATCGAAATAGGATAAATAATACTAGCTTGCGAAGCTTAGTCACCTCCTTCTTCACTACATCCGAATAACCGGGTTCAAGCATCTCTCGGGTTGTCTCACCGGCTTAGCATCCTCTTCCAATAAGATATGATGCATGTACATGGAAGGGCTAATACCAACAATATCAGCTAATGTCCACCCAATTGCCTTCCAATTGCCTTCTATTGGCCTTCAACACGCTTAGCAACTTCTCTTCTTGATTAGGTAGAAGGTCGTTGGTCACAATGACTGGAAGCTGCTCATTCACCTCTAGAAATGCATATTTCAAATGATCCAGATTTCAACTCTAGCTTAGGTGGCTGCTCAGTGGATGGAAGAAGCTTGGTTGGTTAAACAAAGTCTGTAGTGGGTACACCTGAAACATTTGAAACCAAATGCAAAGAAGCGTGACTGTCTAGCCAGCTCAATGTTAGAATCAGAGTGAAAATCAGAACTAGAATTAAGCATGTATTTAGGATGCACATTAGGATTAGAATGCAGCTCAAATTTAGAATCAACATCAAATTCCTTAAGCAAGTCAAAATCAGATGCAGTAATCTCAGTGCAAGCAGGGCACCATTCATTGTCAGAACAGTCACACACGACAAATTCACTCACGATGAAAAATCAGATAATCAACACACCAATCGAATAACATCATCCACAACATCATCAATCACATCAATGCAGAAAACAGAATGCTCTTCCCTAGGATGTTTCATGGCATCAAAGATATTAAAATTCACAAGAATATCACCAAACTCCATAGAGAGAGTGCCGGAATACACATCGATCTTAGTCTTAACTGTTTTCATGAAAGGCCTCCCTAAAATGATTGGGGACCTACTATCAATAGGGAATAACAATTCATTTACTTTGACCAATACATCTTCAACCAAACCAGTAGGATGAGCATTACTCCTATTAGCTAACTGAACAATAACACCTGTAGGATGCAAAGGACCAAGACCAAGAGATTTATAAATAGATGTAGGCATGACATTAATAGAAGCACCTAAATCTAGCATGCAATCATCAAATCTACAATTACCAATAATACAAGGGATAGAAAACATCCTTGGATCTTTGCACTTGCGAGGCATAGTAGGCTAGATGAGTGCTGATACATTCTGGTTCAAACTCACTCGTTCATTCCCCTTCAGTCGCCTCTTGTTGGTATACAACTCTTTCAGAAACTTGGCATATTTAGGAATTTGTTTGACTGCATCTACGAAAGGAATGTTGATCTCTACTTTTCTGAATGTCTCTAGTATATCCTTCTTTTGTGCTTTTTCTATCAACTTCTTGGATTGAACTGCTCTCTAAGGGAAAGGAAGAGGAATGGGAATGTCTTCCTCTTCACCTTGCTGCACTATCTTTTTATCTTTAGAGTCAATCTTTACATTTTCTAAATTTTTTTTCGATGTAGAAGTCACATCTCGCAGACTTGTTTAGGTTCCTCCAATTGCTTGCTAGATCGTAATGTAATCGCACTCACATTCCCTTTTGGATTGGGAATTGTCTTTGAAGGAAGAGTGTTAGATCCTTGAGGTTGAAGCTGATTCAGTGATGTTGCCAACTGCCCAATCTGTGTTTGCAAAGTCTGGATGGAAGTTTCAATTTGCTATTGGAATTGCATAGTATTTGTGGTAAATTACTTCATCATATCTTCAAGTGAGGAACCACTACTACTAGGCTCATTGTTGTGCTTGTTGTGTGGGAGGTGCAAAAATGGTTGGTAGAGGAAGGGAAGAAATAGCTAGTAGAGGGGTGCAGATTGTTGGAAATTCTCTATGTTCTCGTGGAAACGCCTCTACCGAAAATTTCTAGAATTCCGTTGGTAATTTCGAATGATGCTTGAAACCGGTTACTTTGGTTCGATTTTGGTTCCAGCGAAAGTTGGGATGATTTCTCCAACCACGATTATAAGTATTAGAAAAGGCATTATTCTCATTGGTATTTTGGCTTTCCCGAAAAACACCCATTGTAGCTACTTGACTAGTCTTGATAAATAGGATCATGTAAGGTAGGGCAAGAGTTAGTAGAATGATAAGGATTAGAACAAACCCACACGAGTACCCAATCAAGAGGGAAGACTACTATCGTGTCACGCCAACTACCTCACCAGGGAGGTGTTTGAATCTGTAAACAAGAGTACTATTGGACCTAGTGCCAAATTATTGAGAGTTAGCCGCCATAGTGGATATCAAGTCTCAGGCATCTTCAGGTGTCTTGTTACTCATAGCCCCACCACTAGAAGCATCCACCAAAAGCATACCATCATAGAAATAGGTAATCAAGAGTTGCTCAGTGATCTGGTGGTGTGGATAGCTTGCACATAACCTTTTGAACATCTCCCAGTACTCATGCATAGTTTCCCCATTGGCCTATTTAATGTTGCCAATTTCCTTCTTGATTGCAGTTGCTCTTGAGGAAGGGAAATATTTCTCCAGAAATAACCTCTGAATATTAATCCAGCTCCTAATAGATAAGGGTTGAAGGTACAACAACCAGTCCTTGGCTCCACCGTCCAATGAGAAAGGAAAAGCTCTTAGCTTGATATGATCTTCATCAATGGCTTGTGGTTTCATTGTGCTGCACACCACATGGAATTCCTTCAAATGCTTAATGGGGCACTCACCTGCAAGACCATGAAACTTAGGCAACAAGTGTATTTGACTAGATTTAAGCTCAAAGTTAGCAACAAGGACATGATATTGGATGCACAAATGTTGATAATTAACATCAGATGCAGCCAATTCCTTTAAAGTAGGATGATTTGCCTGTTCTTCTGCCATAATTTCCGAGATAGCAGAATTGCCACTAGAATAAGTGAAAACAGAAATCACAGAATCAGAGAGATCAACAGAAACAAGAGAGTCAGAATCAAGCTCAGAATCAGAGAGTAGCTCGATTATCAAGTTCGAAGATTATTCTTATGTCTTAGCCTAACAACTCTTCTAGCAACAAGAATTGTTATTTCTATTTAAGGATCTCCTTCTAATAAGTCTTTTGGATTAGTGGTACTCCTAGTACTCATGTAGCATGAACACAAGGCAAAATTGGCGATACACAAAATTATGAAAATGCCACGTAAAAACACACACACACACACACAAAACAAAATCTATACTAGAAATTAACCTAAACAAATCTAGAAACACTATCAAATGATTTTTAAAATTTATGGGACCACCACAGAACAACTTCTATACTATTGTGGGACCCGAAAATGAACTAAAACAACTTTTAAAAAAAATGAAAAAGTGGTCTAAACGATGGAATTTGGCTAACATTTGAGGATCACAATGCCTTTGGCACTTTATTCATTTTAAAATATTATTTTCCTTCACTCACCAAAAATCAAATTTCAATCGAGTAAGTCAAAGAATTTCGAAATACCCGTTACGTCCCAACAAGACAAAAAAATATGAAAAAGTGGTCTACAATAATCTATTCTAATCTATTTTGATGATATTTGCCGAGCCCTCACAAAATAACCAGGATTTAAATATTTGTAGTATAGGAAACCTGGATCGTTTCTTTCAAGGAATTCACAAATGGGGTTTAAAATCAACAAGAACGTAGTAAAATAGTAACTTAATGGGGGAGTTTTTCAATACAATTTAAATGAAGCAAAGATAAACTCGTGATTGATTCTAGGCAAACCGAAATCTCTGCATTTGTCCAGATATTCCCTCGACTAGACGATCACCTAGTATTTGATCGAACACGTGGCGAGCTCGTTGTGCGATCGCACAATGCTCTCTCGTAACCCGGTCCGACCTATATCCTTGGGATATCAATCTAGGTATTAAATCTAATACCTAATCAGCAATTATAATCGGATCCGATTAAAATAAACAGAAACGAATTACGTTACCGATTGAAGCACGGGTCCTCTGGATTCACGGAATCCTCAATCCATAGGTCAACCACTGAAGCTTAGCCAAGCATGGCTGGGTAAAATGTAGAAGAAAAGATGAAGATGAACGTGAAGAACATGATGAACGATTCAGAGAAAATAATAAGCTTCTAATTTAATCCGAAAATCTCATAAAGCATAATTGAGAATATGTTTTTAGCAGTCATCTAATTTAACCTAAAAATAGGATATACTAGGGTTACAAGATTGGCCCAAAAATATGAAACCTCTAAGAATAAGAAACCTCTAATAAATAGGAAACGTCTAATAATTGGTCATTTATTACAAAATTCGGGCAAAATAAAAATCCAAAAAAATGCGTCTATCTTTAGCTACAATTTCGTCCATCTTCTTGTCTGAATCAGCCTTATGAGTCTTCATAACAATTGTAGCTCTCTGAATCACCTAAAAAGGAAAGAAGAATGAGGCTAATCCGATATCCGAGATCAAAAGTAATGGTGAAAATATTGAAGCACCGTAAATCTGAATTTTATTACAAAAAATGAATTAAATCTAATTAAAAGCTCAAAGCCCAATTAAGTAATAAAACCCATTATTTATCAATTAAACATTCCTAAATTATTAACCAAGAGATACAAATAAGTGAAATAATATTCAATTATCAACCATCAACGAACACTTTCCAAGGTTTCGTATTTCCCATCTCCTGCTCCCTTGGAGGGGTTAGCTCCATCACAAAATCCGCCAAACTTGTGATTTAATGGCGTGCCGGGCTTCATAAGTGATGTCAAACTTGGAGAACTCTATGGCCCAACTAATCATGATCCTGGCCAGATCCGGCTTATGAAGTACCTATCAGATTGGTTGACTAGTCCTCACCATAATAGGGTGGCCTTAAAAGTATGGACGAAGTTGTCTTGCTGTAGTAACCAAGGTAAATGCCATTTTCTCCAGTTTTTGATATCTCAACTCTGATCCTTGCAAAGCCTGACTCACGAAATATACTGGCACCTGGTCATCTCCTCGTTTCTCGACCGACTGCAGCGCTTATTGTTTCTTTGCCCACGGACAAGTACAAAACAACGTCTCTCCCAATTTTGGCTTAGATAAAATTGGCGGTGCAGCTAAACACTGCTTTAGCTTAGTGAACGCAGCTTCACATTCCAGGTTCCACCCGCCTTGAGCTTCCTTTTTCAAGAGTTTGAAAAAGCACAGAGAATTCTCTACCGACTTAGGTAAAAATTTGGTTAGGGTAACCAACCTCCCCGTCAACTGCTGTACCTCCTTTTTGTTTCTTGTAGCCTTCATATCCAGCATGGCTTGGCATTTTTCTGGGTTAGCTTTGATTCCTCTATTCGTGAGCGAAAAACCCAGGAACTTTCCATCCGGTACTCCAAATGCACATTCAGTAGGGTTTAACCGAATTCGATAAGCCCTCAGCTTGTCAAATGTTTGCTGCAAATCCTGGACATGGTTAACTGGCTTCCCTGATTTGACGACCATGTCGTCGATGTACACTTCCACATTCTTTCCAAGCTGGTTTTTGAATACTCGGTTCATCATTCTTTGATAGGTGGCCCCCGCATTCTTCAGCCGAAAGGCATAACATTGTAGCAATAATTTGCATTTTCGCAATAAACACCGTTTTTTCTTGATCCTCCGAGTGCATAGTGATTTGGTTATATCCGAATACGCGTCCATGAAGAAAGCAATTGAAAACCGGATGAATTACCAACCAACTTGTAACATCCCAAATTTTGAGGATTTTAAAGTTTGAATAATATATGGAGATTAATTATGAATTTTGGCTTAAAATAATTATGAGAATAATTATTTGGAAATTAAGGTATATTTTTCATTAAATTTATTTTAGAAAAAGATTAAGGAATATTCATAAAAGATAATTTCAGGTCTAAACATTTATGGAATTTATTAATAAAGAAAACGAATCCTTATATGAAATTAAGTATTGAATGTTATCAATATTCCAATATTTGCAATTAATTGAGTTAGGTACCTAATTGCAAATAAAGGTTTGGAAGGGGATCAATTAGGTATTAAAATGGGCCTCATAACATAATATTCACCATAAGCCCATTATCCCCAATAACTCCTTCAACCGAAGCTCGTGACAATGGAGAGTTGTCGGCAAAAAAAAGTCATTAGCCATACTTATTCCCCATTAACTCATTCTCACGATCACGCAAGATCGAAGCACCATACTCTTCCAGCGGTTTAAACGCTCACGATAGGCAGACTTTCCATACGTTCTTATTTAAGCATTGCTCCTTGGTCTTCATTCATTCACTTTGCTCACCAAGTGAAACCGAAAGCAAGAGAGAAACGTGAGAAAGTGAGAAAGAGAGAAGACAGCCACATCTGGAGAAAAACGAAGGATTTGATCATGAAGCTTGAAGAATCAACTAAGGTGAGTTCCTTAAGCATTATCCTTCATATTTTCATGGCTTTAATTTACTGCAAGTGGTTTAGTTAGAGGAAAAATGTCATCATGCTCTTTTTTTCTTGTCTAAAACAGAGAATCTTGTGTGGTTTTGTTTCATAGTCAAACGTTTGAGTTTTTTCTCAAAATTTTTACAGTATATTGTAGACTCAATAAGGTTTAAAATGAGCAAAAAATGGCCAAAACGGACATGTAGTTTGGGAGTTATGATTTTTTAAGTTTGACAGCAAAACTGGAAAAATGTCATTTTCCTGAAGTGAATAGTGATTTCTATGAGAAGTTTTGAAATAGTAAATGATCGAATTTTGTCATGACATTTTCCAGAAATAAATTGGACACAACAAGGTTTAATTTGATAGGTCACATGCCTTATTTGGAGTTGTATCCAGGGAGATACGAATTTTTGAAATTGACCTATTAAATCTGGAGTTTTTTTGGACTGTATGTCAAAGTATATATATATGGCGCTGAATGTGTTTAAGTGTAGAGAAAACTTGGCATCAACCTGGATCCTAGACTACTCATCCTGGATCTCGGAATACTCATCTCGGATCCCGGATCTCAGATTCTAGACACCTTACCCTTCTACCCTCAACCACTGACTCCTCAACCCGGATCTCAGATCTCGGATCTCAAACTACTCATCTCAGATCTTGGATCCCAAACACCTTACCCTTCCACCCTCAACCACTCACTCCTCAACCCGGATCTTGGATCTCGGACTACTCATACACCTTACCCCTCTACCCTCGCCCACTCACTCCTCAACCCGAATCTCAGATCTCGAACTACTCATCTCGGATCTCGGATCCCAGACACCTTTCCCTTCCACCCCAACCACTCACTCCTCAACCCAGATCTTGGATTTCAGACTACTCATCTCGGATCTCGGATCCCGGACACCTTACCCTTCCACCCTCAACCACTCACACCCTAACTCGGATTCCAGCACCCTAACTCGGATTCCAGCACCCTATCTCGGATTCCAACACCCCATTCCAGCAACCCTGTCCCAGCACCCCCAACTCAAAACCCCTTAAGCCAGAACCCTTTCAACCAGGAGAAATAATTGCAAATAAAATAATAATAATAATAAATATTATTATTATTAGGAAAATGAATAAATATTATTATTTATTAAAAAGGGTATTATTGTTTTAGGGGTTAATAACCACTTTTAATACTCTAAAATAATTCGCGTAGTTAGTTACTTTGCGACGTAAGTGATGACTAATGACAATGATAAACATTTATAGGCATTACCTTGACACCTCGACCCATCCAAACACCTACCGGACCAATTAAGGATTCAAGTTTGAGGAAGTGAGGAGGAGCACTAACAATCGAAGAAGTGAGGAAGGAGGAGCCGCGCTTTAGAATTGGAATCGTGATGTGGCAGTTTGAAATGCCTTTGGTGTCCTAAAATCTATTAAGGATGCCAAAAATACTGACTTTGGCATCCTAAAATAAATTTAGGACGCCAAAAATATTACTTTTGGTGCCAAATGTGGCGTCAGGGTTCACTTTTGACATCCTAAATTTAAATTCGGACACCAAAAGTCCCTTGTTTATGCTTCCCAATTTTAAATTAGGACGCCAAAAGTTTGGCTTTCTATTTCAAAATTAGGACATCAAAATCCTTCACATAATTATAAAAATGCCATAGCCTTTTAAATTAGGACGCCAAAAGTTTGACTTTTGATATATACACACACACACATACATATTTGTTAAATTGTTGCATGAGGAGATCTTTTACATTATCTAATCAAGAAAACAAATAATCACTATTCAAAATTTGCATAGGCAATCCAAACAAATTATTAATATATTGATAAAACTTATATCAAGCAGATTCCATCTATTGTATTAGAAAATATATGTCTAGTCTAGTTATCCTAAAACAACAGTCTGATTTCAAAATTATATAAATGTGTGTAGATACATACATATGTTTGTTTATATATATATATATATATATATATATATATATATTATAACGTGTATAATCCTAAATAATTTATGGCAAAACATTATTAATATATTATATGTAAACTTAAGAGTGAAATAGCATCCACCATCCTAGTTTTATTATGAAGCATCCAACACTCTAATGTTATTTTCATGATGCATCTAGTAACCTAATATTATTTTTCTGATGCATCCAGCACTCCTTGATTTTATTTTTCAATACATTCAGCACCATAAACTTATTATTTATGGTTAAAGGTGCTGGATACACTGTAAATAAGATTATAGTGCTAGAATCACTAGTAAAATAATATTAGGATGTTAGATACATTATACGATTAGGGTGTTGGATGCAAACAAGAAATAATATCAAGATGCTAGATGTTACTTTATCCTAAGCAAAACATCTGACATTAGGTAGACTTGTTGTCAACTTCGTCGTGCTTCTCAGGCTGCGTGCGATATTTTTCCTCAGTCTGTTTGGCCTTAGACATGCCAGTCTCAACAAGCTTCTTCATGTTCGGGAGCTTATAGTTCTGAGCCAAGTAAACTCCACAGGCTGTCCCTACTATTAGAGGAAAACAAAATCTGCAGATTATACCCATCACGCCAGCCTTATGAGATCTAATTGATTTCCCAGAAGTTGTTTTAACAGCTGCCCAAAAAGAAGAAACGTAACCAACATGTGCGTATTAAAATTTATTAGGCTAAATTACATAAACTTAAAATTACATCTATGTACAAATTACCTTCTTAACATTTAATTAAAACTCAATAAAACCCTCTTAAACTTTCAAGTACATGAAAATAACTTCAAACTAATACTCCTTAATTAAATTTAAATTTTGATGTATATAACTCTCAAATTTTGAGTTATATGCGGATAAAACCCCTTAAAATTTAAATCATTTAGAGATGGACAAAACTAATAATATGGGAGTTATCTACATACATATAAAAAAAGTTTAGGGAGCTTGGTTGCAAAGTTTCAAAGGTTGGGGAGAATATTTACATATTACATAAGACGAGCTAAAATAAGCTTGCCGTAAAAAACTGGCAATAAGCTCCAAAAGGGAAAATGAAAAGAACATTAGCATATTTTAAATACATTTTTCCTTCAGTTAGTTTACTGTAATTTCTTCTAAAAAGCATAATCAAGATTAAAACTCTGCTTTGGCGTTGACAGAACAGGAAGGAATGAACAAAACATACAATATCAAAGACTAAAACCAGTTCATGAACTTGCCACAACGTACATAATTATATGTCGACTCCTAAATATAAATTTTGAATTTACAAGTTCTCCTTTTAATCAAATCAAATAATGAAGGATTGGTCTGCTCTGAAAACTACATATTAATAAAAATTATAAACAAGGAAACAGACAAAATTCAAGCCCCACTACTCAAATTCAAAGCATAACAGGAAGATGCCATAAACATTAAATACCACAAATTGTGGTGAGCAACTAAAACGGAAAAAGGAAAAAGGAAAACAGAATAACAAACAATGAAACGATTCATACCGGCGGGGACGGTGACGGGTGTAGTTAACGTCAACACCGATATGGGAGGAAGAAGAAGAAGACACTTAATGTCAACACCGATATGGGAAGAAGAAGATACTTAACGTCAACACCGATATGGGAAGAAGAAGAAGAAGAGGAAGAGGAGGAGGAGGAGGAGGTGGTGGACGTTGGTGTTCAACGGATGATGGAGAACCTCATGATATACATGTGCCGAATGCTTGAGCTGCAAGCACATCTTAGCTCAGCTTTAAGAAAATAATATTTTTTATTAAGTACGAGTAGATAAATTTGTGTAATATGTGCTTGCGCGGCAAGCTGCAAGATGTCTCTCTCACATCTCAATTACTCGGTTTGATTTTCTCTTTTTTTTTTTTTTTTTTTTTGGACAAAATGGGGTCCATTCAGTCCTTTTGACTTAGTAAGAAGGTGCTTAAAACTAGACCGGCCAAGGATTAGTAGTTTAATTATTGAACCGGATGAAGGATTAGTAGTTCAATTATTGAACCGGAGTCAACCAAATAACAATTAAAATATGGGATAGAATATTGTTATTACCATTTTTTGTTACTATCAATGTTACTACAACTTTTCTACCATTAGATTAGAATCTTAATAGGAGAAAGAAATTATACAGGTAAATAAGATTCAAATTTAACAGTAGAAAAATGGTAGTAACATTGGTAGTAAAAAAAATAGTAGTAACAATATCCTATCCCTTAAAATATATAAAAATATTTATATATAACTATGAAAAGAGTAACATTCAAATATTAAAAGGAATTAACCCTTAGTAAATGGAAAATTCTTGTATACAAAATAGAGTTACTCACAAATATGTCAAACGTATATATATATAGAATGAAGTTGCATCTTTCATGCTTATCAAGGGGAGAAAACAATAAAATCTAACCTGATCAATTCGCCTTCAAATCTTGATTGGATTGGTCTAGTCTGGAGATCAGTTCATCAACTCACTAGTCTAACCCCCAATTAAAGTTGGATTTTAATATGGTACTTAATTAGTAAGAAAAAATGTTATAATTAGAACATCAACCAAACATTTATCTTACCCATATCTTGGTTTTGGGACGTGGTTGATTTTTTTTCCCCATCGGGCTAATTATGGCTTGTTCGGTTCATGAAATCAGAGGGAAGGTAACGGGTGGGATGATGGGAAGGTAATGTAATAGAGACTACATAAATTTATTTGATAAGGTCTTCTAGAATATGAGAATTAAATATATTATTTATATTTTATTAAATTAAAATAAAAATAAAAAATTCATTTTTATTGAAGGTAGTGGTAAATGGATAGTCAAGTGGAGGAAGATTATGCAAGTGGTAAAGGAAAATTATGTCTTTCTTCATTTTCATTCTCATAGGTTGTAATCACATTTATATGTCTCAACAGTATAATGCATCACCAAACATCTAATTAGTCATTTACATTGATGACATGTAATCCTTTCATGCAATCTAACTAAATGGACGAGTTGGATTGAGCCAATCAAACTATATGACCTTAAATTTTTGTGGCTTTTGCAACTATATAGGTATCATGTTATTTACGAGGGTTAAAGTACAAAAATGTCTAATATATGGTCATTATTGCACCTTAACTCTATTTACATTTTTTTAGAATTTTCTTCTAGCTAATTTGACTTTTTAGAAACACTCTAGCTAGCTTCTACATACAAATATCATGTGGCTATTGAGAATGATCTTTCATCTTTTATTTTTCATATCCTTCTTCTTTTTTTTTTTTTAATTGTCAACATTAATAGGTCATATTTAAACATTGTTGAACTTGATTGGAAATAGCTTCGTTAAAGATATTTTATACATTCACGCGAACTTAAATAGTCATGAATTATTTTATTAGGATCATGTGATCAACAGTCTACTCACACCATTATGCATTTAGACCATTATATATACCTTCTAATTCTCCCCTGCTCCACCAAGTTATATTAATCTATTTGGATAAATATACACACTCACACACTCTGGCACTGTGCAAACTTTGTAATTCCTAGACCCATACTTTTTTTTGGGTACAATGTGACAATAAAAAAATCACATGAATCATTTTTTTTTTTCAAACTTCTTAATTTTACATAAAGTGGCATTTAGATGATGGTGGTTGAATTACATGTATGAGATCCAACATGGAAAAACCATCTAACTTCTTTAGAGATGACAAAAATAAAACAAGCAAACAAAAAGTAAAACCTTGAAAAACAAATGAGAAAGATTTAGTATAATAAGATACATGTGATTGCACTTAAAATGTTGGGCTTACTGTTCTATTTATATTGCATTTGGCTTTTAGGTGTTCAATAGGGATTTTAGGGAAAATAAAGAGTTTATATAAAAAGGGTCTAGTTTTTATTCCAATTATGGCAATGGTTATTCCAAAAAGTGGACAATTGTTTTACAAGATGTTGGCTATTTCTGACCACTACACAAGCAAGCAGTCTAGAAAATACTTTTAATTTATAGAAAATAGCATACTTTGTAAATCGTTATATCTAGACCGGTTCCAAGGACAATCTAAAAAACTTATTTTACCTGGTCTAAATGCATCATTTTCCTTTCTTATTAAAGATGATTCTTTTCAAAGTATTGTCAAGCATTAAATGTGTGTTCCTTTGTTAGCAAGGACTCAAACCTGCCTCCCATCTTCTTGCTGTGATAAAATTGAAAAGATAATTCGCAAGTTTATTTGGGGTTACTCAAATGACCACCAGGGGGTTAGTCTTGTCAAATGGAAAGAATTATGTCAACCAACCGACCATGGTGGATGTGGTTTGCTTAAGCTTGAATCTCAAAATAAAGTGCTCATGATGAAGCTGATCTTCAAGATCTTTTCCCAACCTAATTCCTTGTGGGTTCAGGTCCTTATGCAGAAATATGCAATCTCGGACCTAAGTTAGGTTGGTGGTCATGCTAGAATGTCCTATTTCTGGAGAAACCTGTTGAAGTCTTGGCCTGACACCCTTCCCCACATCAGGTGTAACCAAATTTCCCCTGGACCGTCTCAAAGCCAATCATGCCTTTGGGAATTATCCAAGGACGGGCAGTTCTCCATGAATTTAGCATATAAGGCCCTCGGATCTCCTAACTAGAATGAGCGTAGTCCAACTTGGTCTAGCATATGGAAGCTTCCCATGGCTTAAAGGGTCCGCACCTTCACCTGGCTGTTGATGAAAAGGAAACTACTATCAAATGTGGAGCATCTCAAAAGAGGCATGACTCTTGATCATTCCTCTCTGCCAAAACAGTCAGGAAAGCCTTGATCATATATTCAAGTATTGCTCTATGGCCTCTGCGGTTTGGAAGAAAATTCTTCCTATGGATATGTTCTCTGACCATCCCGTTTAAGCATACAGGATTGGCTTACTTTAGTCATCCACTCTCCCTCCCTCGACATCTCCTAGAATTGGAGCCTGTATCACCTACTGGAAGCTCTGGGATATCTGAAACAAAAGGGTGTTCAACCATGAGACCTTCACTCCTGATGGGATCCTAATCCAGATCAAATCCTTAGTTGTCCACACTCAACACTGCTTCTCCAAATTTAATCTTATTTTGTAATCTTGTTTCTTTTCCAGTTGTACAACTCTGATTATTCTTTAATAAATTTCATACACCGTTAGCTTGGTCAGTTAGTTTGGTCGTGGGTTATTGGGAATTGACCTGAGTTTTTTTATATATAAAGAATTGACCTGAGTTATTTTCAGGACTTAGTTGAGTTTTTCGATGGGGCTAATCTTGTTGGGCCATTAAAGCTACTTAATCTGTTGGGCTTTCAAAACTATCTTGGGTCTCATGTTACTTATACCTTTGATAATCTATTGATGTTTAATTTGGACCAGATGATGATGGGTTGGTGCATAACTTGATCCCAAAAAGAAAAAGGTGAATTGTTTGAGCTTTTGTTAAAAAAATATTTAAAAGAAGAATTGGTAAAATACTATATTTTCCAATAAATGTTTGTTAGGAGATACAAGACAAGGTGACAGCTAGGTAGTAGTACTGCCCAAATAAATGTAATAATGCCAGTTGGAATATATCAGTTCACTTTGGTGGATTAGGGCTCAAACCCAAACTCGATTCAAGAGGGGTTATCATGTAGAGATATAGGTTCATAAAGAGAAAAAACATCTTTATGGTTTTATAATTATGTCTATTTTCATTTAACTATACCCTCAAGAGTTTTATGTATTCCTATATGATTATACGTACACTATATAGAAGACGTAAAATTGACGATAATCCTCCTTCTAAAAAGTTCTCTCAATAAAGTTTTCTTCTCATTCTCTTTTTAGTATATTTAATGTGTAACGGGATTTGTAAATATGGAGATTTTATATGCTTCAGTTTTTCTGTTTCCATATGTTTTACATAAAGTATGCTACTTGAATGATGTAGGAAGGATTTGTAATGCAAAACTTTAGACACATAAAGCATCGAAAAATTGTTGGATACTCTCCTCTATGAAAAAAATGAAACTGACATAGTTAATTATTAAGTTTGGGTAAGTCGAAAACAATTCTTAGCCTATGAAAATAGTAAAATTATTTAGACGACAAGAAAAAGAGGATCAAAGACCAAAGAATAATATAGAAACAGAATGGAAGCCAATATGAACAATATCATATTTGGCAGTCTTTCGGTTTTTGAAGTTAGGTCACGCAAAAATGGTGTTTTTAGGAAACCAAAACATTGTGTAAACCATAAAAAAATGAAGAGATAGACATTAAAAAAAATGAAAAAAAAAAAAACTGACGTTGGAAATGCCGGTTATAGATGAGAGTTTGGACCTAACCCATGCTTCAGTTGGGGTTAGCCGTGACCCGACCGAAGGTTGAAGAAGGCCACCTCCAGCAAAAACCGCGTCGTTGCCATAGAGTTTTTAAGGCTTCGTAAAAAAGAGAGTAAAATACTATAACCACCATTCTATTTTACTTTAATTGCATAGACCTCATCTCTATTTTGAAAACTCATATAGGCTTCCCTTAAAATTAAAATGCATGTTACACAAACCTCCCTTATATTTTGATGTTATATTTCTATCTATCCAAACCATTAGTTGATTGTTAAGTTTGACTTTTGAACTTTTGTTTTACCAAAATGCCCTTAATATTAGAATTATTTAAACAAATATATATGTATGTGGGGAAAAAAATTATACCACCAAATTTTTATCCTAATAGATTTTTTTTTTCTTTTTTCAGTTTCTAATATGTTAGAAATTTAGGAATTTTCAGATTATAAAATTTATAATTTTAATTCTATGCCATATTATTGAAATTTATTTGTTTTTTTCATTCTTGAATGACTAAAAATATATATCAAACACAACTTTTCTATTAAATATAATAAACTATATATGTTTGAGAGATTGTATTAAGTCATTTAAATTTAAATTTTGATATTTTTTTCTAAAAAGATTTAAAAAAATTAGTCAAAGTTTTAAAAGGTTGTGATATTTACAAGTTGTCAATTAAAATCTAGGATTTAGCTTTAAGGGTAAATTAGTAAATAATTTTTTTATATATAAATTTCAATTAAAAATATATTTTAAATTTTTTTAAAAAATATTCTTAATGGAGTTAACAGTTTGGCCTTAAGTATATATTTTCAAAATAGAAGGGAGATTTGTGTAATTAAGACCAAATAAAAGAATGGTTAGAATATTTCACTAAAAAATAAATCGGCAGAGTATTAGTTGGGCTTTGCAGGATATGGGCTATAAGGAAAAAAAAAAAAGGAAAGGTTTTGGGCTGGGCTAGTTTCTCCTCTTACCCGATCTAAAATTTATAAAAAGGTTGTACAGGGCTCTACCGTTTGCGCCACCCAGTTATTTTAATAAAAAGGGAAACTGGGTCGACAGAGTTTGGGCTAAGAAAAATCTGTTTCTTCTTGTTTCCAGCGCGTGGCTACGCATGCAAGCTTCTTTTAAATTATATTTGTCCCTAAAAATCCTACGGGTTTTGAAAATTGGGTTAAATACCAATTTTGTTCGGAAATTAGACGGCCAAAGATCTAACACCCAGAAGATATTTTGGTATCATTTTTGCTCCGGAAGTTTATAAAATTTTTCTGGGTCAAATTTGCTCCTAAAAAAAACTTCCGGGGCAAAAATAATACCCAAAAAACTTATAGATGCTGCATGCTTCCTAGCCAATACTTTTGTGGCAAAAATGGTATTGAACTCTTAAAATTTCTAAAAATATTTGTGATGATTTATTCCATTTTACTTGAGATAAATATGAGACAAAAGAGTTTTAAAGGCACTAAAATCAAGCATTTTATTATATTGAACAATGGTTTTTTTATTGACTAATTTATACCAAGTATGAATTTTTTTTAGTAGCCTAAAAAAAGGGGGAACAAGTTTTGCTTTGTCAATTGAAGCTATCAAATGTTTGATCTAAACATACGTTAATTTAAGGATTGTAAGCCTCTTAAGTAATAAATGAGATAGTGATTTGCCCATTTAAGTATGAAACTTTTGAGTGATAATCTAGAAGGAGAACATCCTACAAAGTTTGATTAGTAACCTGGGAATGGAACAAAAGATGCAACCGGAATATAATCTAGAAGGGAACCCGAAGAGGTTCTTGAATCTCTTAAATCCCAAGGGAATAGGAATTTCTTAGCATCCAATTTCTGGATCACGGTGGATTTCAGAATTTTTTTTTTTTTTTTTTTGATATAACAGGCAGGGGTCGAACCCCTAAGGGGGAGGGGGGAGGCTAAACTCCTAAGTCTGGCACTAATGCCAACACGCTACAAGGCGCTCGGCTGGATTTCAGAAAATGATGCACCTTAAACATACATATAGAGTGAAAGCCCATCTTAGAGAAGAATAAGACCCTGAGCCTGGCCTAGTCCAAACCTCAATACTTGAAATGATAAAAGGTTTAAAGCAAAGACGAAATGTCGATTAGGAAATAGATATAAGTTGCATAAAACATTTGGGATATATATTTTTTTCTTCTAGAAAATAAAACGAAACTTTAGGACATTTTTCAAATAATAGGGGATATGAAATTTTTGTAGAAAACAATAGTTATTGAGAACCTACAGCAGTAGGTCTGAGAAGCATGGAGACTTAACCCTTTAGAGGATTTGTTTTGGTTGAAAATTGTGTTGAATAGAGAACTTAGATAAATTGTTAAGTCCCCTGGCTCCTAGATTAGAGGTTAATAAGACATTATAAATATAATGCAATGAAAGACATGAATGAGTAAATGTCAAATACTCTTCATGAGTGAGAGCTCTTGGAAAATGAGGCTTACAGGAGTGTCATATGCTCTATCTAAGTGGGAGCTCTTAGAAAATGAATCTTATGGAAGTAATAATTGAGCATGTTATTTAAGGTACTTGTATGAAATTTTTGATAGACGAAAGTGGCATAGTTGGAATTTATGTGATGAGAGGTACAAATGTATTTTCCTGATAATAGACCCAATGACGTTGCTATTTTTCTACTAATGAATAATACATATGCATCACATTGTATACTTTAATGTATTGTATTATTGATAAGTTCTTGGATAAAATAAATTATGAATAACCTTATATTTGGGATAATTTGAGTGAGTAGTGAGTCTGAATACAACATACACAATCCTCCCTCTAAAATATTTTCTCCATATATAAAATTATCTTCTCTTTCTCTCTTCGGTGTATTTGTTGTGTAATATGATCAAGGTTTGTATCGGTGCTCGTTTTATGTGGATACTTGGGAGTCGATCGGATTCCAAGTATACCTGAATTCTTACAATCCTAAAATTGTTATGCTGAATAAAGTTGGGTTAATTCTTTATTTATAGAGGTGGCTAGTTATGGTGATTCGTATTCACATAGGTTAGATGAAAACTTTTGTATCGATAATCACCTTCCCCCCTTTACTTAAGAGACAGAGGATAATAAATGATGAGATTGGCTACGGTCTTCTTCCCTTTCCATCCTCTTCATCATCTTAGTCTTTAGATTGAAATCTAAACGGTTCATATTTAATGTTTTATAAAAATATTATTTTTAAATAATTTTTAATAATTTAATAATTTATTAATGTTTTTATAAAACATTAAATCAACCGCTTTAGATTTTTATCCAAAAATTGAGATGAGGAAGAGGATGGGGAAGGAAGAGGACCATTGCTAAACCCGATGAATGATAGCAATACACTAGATATTGATGTAAGTATATGTATTATTTATTTAAGACATTAGTATCTTCAATTAGAAGTAAATTTGTTTGACATACTAAATGTGGAGAGCTTTTTCAGTGAGATACAAACATTGATTTGCCATCTTTGAGAAACTATCCATTTTACTAGACCCAGCTCAGTTAATATATAAGAGTAGCTCTTCTGAGTGAATGAATTCTGGACTTAACATTTTCTTTTTTTAAAAAAAAAAAAATTCTCGACGTTAAAGAGGCCGGCGGATCAAAAGTCGAAACTATCGGCAAGGAATTACGGCTTGATAATATATTGGAACAAAGAAAGGCCATGTGGTAGGAGAAAGAGGGGGACACATTTATGAATGTGGCCCCTACAACCACCATTCATGATTTTCATTTATTTAATTTTATTTATCCGAATTTAGAGATTAAATTTCTACCCCTAGAGAAAAAAGGAAAAAAATCCAAAAAATTAATTATTATTTTTTTAGAAAATTATAATAAAGAACTAAAAAAAAACAACATTTATTAAGAATGACCATAAAATAATAACTATTTTGAAGTACCAGAAATTAAAACATTAAAATGAAAAGACTAAATTACTCTTTAACTAGATTTCGTAGATTCTCTCTAACTAAATTAAAATATAGATTGATAGATAATAATAAATAAAGACCAATTCAAACTAGATTTTTTAGATTCTTTCTAACTAAATTAAAATCTAGATTGATGGATAATAATAAATAAAAGCAAGACCCCATTATTGTGATAGTTAGCATTGCCTGCAATATTGCAGTTATATAGGACTATGAGTACCAATAGTTAATTTATTTATGATTCAATTCAGATTTCAGAAATCAATTCAAGCACCTTTTTTTTTTTTTTATTAATATATATAACAATTCAAGCACTTTTGCAGCCAAGCAAGCTTTTTCATTGTACAAGAGACAAAGTGAACGCAATTGAATCTGAACACAATCTTCGTCCCTTGCAGCCTCTGATTTTGTTCTTAAACGTCAGCGATCGAACGACCGGCGCACTGCCACGTCGCATCAATTTATTTGAATTGGTCTTCAATTGTATGGAATCAATTGTTGTCCGCTCTTTATGCAATTATGATGTTATTTGAATTGGTTTCTATTTGTTATTATCTATTAATCACTTCAGATTCTGATTCAGAATATAGGAAATATGGCTATGAGCAATTTTGTTTTCCTATTTTAATGTTTTAATTTCTGATCTTTTAAAATAATTATCATTTTTATAGTCATTCTTAATAAATAATATTTTTTAAAAAGTCCTTTATTATAATTTTCCCATATTTTTTTATACAAAAAATTCCATATTAATCCGAACTTCGACTTCATTCATATACTTTGAAATTCAACTACAAATAATGTTCCAATACTATTTCTGATTTTCTTAAAAGGTTAAAAATTTAATTGTAATTAGGTTAACAAAATACAGACTCGATATAATATAAAATTTTTTTTGACAATTCAAACTTTGTAATATACTCCCTCCGGTCCTAATTATAAGATATATTTAACCACTTTTAGGGAGATTAAGGAGATGAGTTAAATTAGTTAATTTTACTCTTTTTCCTAAAATGTCCTTATATAAATTTTAAATGACAAAAGTAAAAGTAAATCAACAACCCCTGCCACATACCTTTCTACTCTATAATTTTCCTTTCTACACACTTTCTAATTGAAATAATGGTCTTATTATCTATATATGTATGTATACACATGTATATACATGTGTGTGTGTGTGTGTGTGTGTGTGTGTATACATATGTGCACACACACACAAAATATATAGACACACAGACATAGACAGGTATACACACACACACATACAAATATATATATATATATATAAACACACACACACATACACATATATGTGTGTGTGTGTCTGCACACATAGAGACACACATATATTTGTGTGTATGTGTCTATATATATATATATATTGACAAATTAACGTCAACTGATTGATAAACAAATTAAAATCCAACAAAAGTTTCATTGACTAGAAGAGTTTACACACTCATATACATATATTCACTAAAAATCAAACACACTTGAGAGAACAAAATAAGGGTATTTTAGGAAAAAAATTGACAAAACTTAGAATGTTGTCTTATAATTAGGGCCAAAATGAACCTCCAAATGTTGTCTTATAATTAGGGCCGGAGGAGTAGTTGTATAATAAAAGTGTAAAAACAGATGTGGTATTTCGAAAAAAAAAAAATGCGGTATTCTCTAGAATGCCAACATGAATGTTAAGAAAACAAAAAGCCGCCGGTGGAAATTGGTGTTTTGAGCCTTGCCAATTACATAAACTTGTTTGAGATGATTACGCCGTATCTCAAGGTGGCCACATATTTTCTACAATTCGAGTCCCGAGTCCCGACAAGGAAAATAATTACAATATTTACTCCATCTTATCTTTATTATAGATACCCGTAATTAGTATCCTAAATTAATTTTTAATGCATCCATCACTCTAATGCATTATTTTGATTCAGATATTTGGTTGGCGTGTAATAATACATCTAGTTGTAAATATAATGCCCAATTGATTTTTTTAGATATTAAAAAAGATAATTAAATTATTTTAAATTATGTTAAATTATTTATGGCTTTTTTCCAAATTAATTTTTACTTGATTTATAAACTATATATAATTTTTGCTTCCTTAATTATATAATTCATTCAAAAAGATCTTACACTCAATACAATATTTAAGTAGGAAAAGTGTGGATTATTCCAATTCAAGTCAAGAATGGTAGAGATATTTTTCTAAGTGATGTGCAATATAGTTATTTTGGACATGGAATTTACGTACAAACTTAATCATTATTTGACCAATCTTAGCTAATATATTTCATGTAGACACGTAACTTGACTGGAACCATGATATTTCAAAGCTCTAATTTCTCCACTCTTCCGTTGCTTCATGACATCATCGTTTAAATTTCAAAGACACCGCACCCCTTCGAACACTATATATACCCATTATTGCCATCCCTCATCTTCATCATCACAAAAGCGAAGTCACCACATAATCTTAGCTTCCAAAAATGGCACTCATCAAAAGCCTTTCTGTGTTCTCCCTCGTCCTGGCTCTTAGCTTCACTTTCACTTTCACTCACGCTGCCAGGTTCGACATCACAAACAGATGCTCCTACCCAGTGTGGCCGGCATCCTTGCCAAGCGGTGGCGGCAGACAGCTGAATTCCGGCGAGACATGGTCGCTCGACGTGGCGCCCGGCACTGTCAATGCTCGCATATGGGGCCGTACCAACTGCAACTTTGACGGGTCGGGTCGTGGACACTGCGGCACCGGTGACTGTGGAGGTGCACTCCAATGCCAGCTTTCTGGTGCACCACCAACTACACTTGCAGAATTTTCTCTGAACCAGCCCAACAATTTGGACTTTTACGATATCTCAGTGATAGACGGCTTCAATATTCCGATGGGGTTCAGTGCAACTTCTAATGGATGTCCGAGTCTTCGATGTCCCGCTGATAAGTGCCCTGATGCTTACCTTTTCCCTGCTGACAATACTAAAACTAAAAGTTGTCCTTCAGGAACCAACTATAGCATTGTCTTTTGCCCTTGAATCTTGTTTTCTCATTCCTACCTCTTAATGAGGAACTATGTAATAAGACGCAATATATTTTCTGCACACATCTACCATTATGTGTGCACTTGTATTACTAAGGAATAAATAAATTATCAACCTTGATGATGGTTCTGTTTATTTATCTCTTTTTTTTTTTTTTTTTTTTTCTCAATTCCTTCTTGTACATTGGTTTCTAATTATACTATTTATGTATGTTTAATTATAGGTCTCTACCAAAACCAACACTAACGGTAACAACTACTAGATGGGGGGAGTTATGTTTTCGCAATTCAATGCACCGAATAAATATTCTCTTACTCCGTATCCATGCATAAATTGAGTTCCTTATTAAGTGTTGGCTTGCAACTAATTAATTATAAAAGAAAATTCTCATGTTAACACTATTTTTTTTTTCCAAAAAAACTAATCTAGATTTTCATCTGCACGTTATGTTCTTAGTTCTAATCTCATTCAACTGGTTATTGGTTAAATAATAAACTCATAGGTTTATTAGAGAAAATTGAAAGTAACGCTAAAAAATTAAAATATTATATATATATATATTTGTTTATTTATTTTGATATTTCTATTAGGGTTAACACAATGTTTGGTCCTTACATCATTGAGTCAGATTGAAACATTAATTTACCTTATCCAATTGGGAATTACTCTCCCTCCTAATAAAGATATTTTCTCGATCCATTTACGCATAAATTTGACACATCGTACTTAAAGATAGCTTTGCCTTCTAAAACCAACACCTATTATTTGATATTTCTTAGATATATTAAAATTGCATAGACGAGTCAACTTATTCAACGATTTTTGTTTTCTGTGTTAAATTCCATGAAGTGGAGTATCGAAGTTCATTCAACTGCTATTTTCCCCCTCTTTTTCTTTTATAAAAAGCTGAAATGAAACCTTAAAAACATAAAATATACACTTCGGCATAACTCTAATACTAACCATAGAAAATAAAAAGTAAGGCCAAGATTTCCCACCTCATACTGTATGTTTAATGAAGGATCTGATGGAGGCTTGAGGATACATTTATCCCCTTGTTTTCAATCTCGTTTAATCTAGACACACACACACAGAATCTGCAGTTAAGTATGCAAATTCATATTGGTGAGTTTATGATCTTTTAAACAGGAGAAAATAGAGGGGAGAAAAATAGGAGAGAATATTATCCCTCTTTATGTTTGGATAGTGAGGAGCGAAAAATGCATGATATTTAATGAAAATAATGTCCCTTTTGACTTTTAACTCATTTTTTTAAGTGATTCCATGAAAAATTTAGTTCAAATAAAATATTAATATAATCAAATGAAAGATTGAAGTCAAATTAAAATAAATTGTTTTATATTTTATTTTTAAATCAAGATAAACATGTCACAACAACAACAACAATAATAATAATAATATTGATATGAATATAATATTTGTGTGGATGTCTATATGTCTCTTTATCTAATATTATCTATACTATCTTACAGTTATTTTTATTCTCATTAAATCTGTGATGATATATATAGATTCTATTGAGATTATAAACCTATGCTTATAAATAGCAAACATCTATTATGTAATTGACCTTGAATAGCAAACAAGAATTACTCTCTACTCCTCCTCTCATATTCTCTCGTATCTTTCTCTTTATTTATAACACAGAATGGCACTCTACCGAATGTGTTGATGACTTCTTGTTTATTTTTATTAATTTTATTTATTTATTGTGGCACGAATTAGTTAAGTGAGGGTCGGGAAAAAAAAGGGAAAGTCCCTCTATCAACATCGGCTTGCGTCTGTTTGGAATTCCTGATCTGAATGCCTCTCCCGACAACTCAATAGCAGTCGACCCGTCTCAGCCCTTTGATCTAAGAAGCAGAGTGGTAGCAGAAGAGTGCTTGAATTGAAGTTAAGGAATGTTGGGAGAATTATAGGTTATCGTTCCATGCTAGAATGCAACCTACGGCTTTTTATCCAACCCGTTCGCCAAGTATAAACATGGCTTGATTTTGATATAGAAGAGGCTGCGAGAGTCACAATGTTCTAACGTGTTAAGCACTGTTAACACTCACCACCAGCATAATCTAGATCTACCTGCTCAGACCTTTAACAAAGGTTAAGAATTCCATAGGTAAGATTTTTTCATTTTATTTAGAGGGAATGATGACGTTACAATTTCTAGAAAGATCTACTATGTTCATGAGAATCAATTTCTAACTAAGGTACGCTGTTATTTTTCCTCCTAATTAATTTATCTACTTTCACAATGGTTATTTTATGGCAAATTTGATTCTCTTTTATATATAGAGCATGAATAAGATTAGTTTAAATCTTCTTCTCAGGCGAATGTTTGTACTTGTAGATAGCAGATAGCATGTATAATTCTGTCTTTAGGATTTGATTGCTTTACATATTCTATATAGGCTATATTAGTTTGATTTCTTATTTTGATATAACATGACCAGATACTTTTTCCTCTTCTATTTTATTTGAATGGCTAGAAGCCTTATAACTTTATCTTGAAGATAAAAGACCAAAAGCTATATCCTTTTCATATTTTATCTTATTGTATGACCAGAAGACATACAATTTTTATTTATCTTAAAGATAAATGGCCAGAACCAACACACACATAATTTAATTTCTCATATTGAGATTAATTGGCTCAATCCCATGAGAATCAATTGGCCTAAAGCCATAAAGTTTTATTTTTAAAGTAAGATCTTCCTCCCTTTTTTATCCTGAGATTAAATGACGGTATATTTATGATATTTGGTTTTAATATTTATTAATATTATAATTTTAATTCTAGCACCCATTATATTCTTGATTCCTTGCCATGGGAAGGAAAATTGTGTCTCTCTAATTAAAATCTTAAAGGCTTACGATTAAAAAATTGAATGACATGAAAGAGCTTTGCAACCTTTTTTTTTCCTTTCTTTTTTTTATTAAAAAAAATTGTACTATATAGTGTTCTGAAGACTAATTACTTATAGAAAATTATGCCATTTAAAAGTAATAGTCTTGAAAACTAATTTTTGTTATGAGCACATTAAAAGAAGGGTTAAGGTGCAAAAATACACATGTGCTTTTCTCTGAGGAGCGTCCAGTAGCAAGTGCTTTTTTTAGGTGCAAAAGTGCACACGTGGTTACAAATTAGGTGCAAAAATACCGTTTGATCATTAAGTTTGACTTTGATCATTAAGTTTGACTTTTTTTACTGACTGGACGATGGCGTGGCATTTCAAAAGTACAAAAATACACATGTGGTTTATCAAGAAGAGCGCCCAACACCAAATTATTATTATTTTATTTAATAATTTTACTTCAATTAAAATTATTTTAGGACCTTGAAAAAATATTTCGGGTATTGACCGGTACAAAAAAGGATCTTGATCGATACTTGAAAAATAATTTAAGGTACTAACCGGTACTAAAAAGTACTTTCGGGATCTTGACGGGTACGAAAAAATACTTCATAATTGTGAAAAATTATTTTAGGATCTTGAAAAAATATTTCGGGTATTGAGTGGTACTAAAAAGATACTGACTGATACCCTAAAAATATTTTAGGATCTTGATAGTACTAAAAAGTACTTTTAGGATCTTGACTTTGGTACAAAAAAATACTTCATAATCTTGATAAATTATTTTAGGATCTTGAAAAAATATTTAAGCTATTGATTTGGTACTAAAAGGATCTTGAATGGTGCTTGAAAAATATTTCATAATCTTGAAAAATTATATTAAGATCATAAAAAATTATTTCAAGGTACTAAGCTGGTACTAAAAATATACTTGAATATTTTTTTAAGATTCTAAAATAATTTTCAAGATCATAAAATATTTTTTTGTACCGGTCGAAGATTCTCAAAGTATCTTTTTAGTACTAGTCGATACCTTGAAATATTTTTTCAGATCTTAAAATAATTTTTCAAGATCATGAAATATTTTTTCAAGATGCGTATCCCGAATATCTTTATCTTTTTAGCACCCTAGTAATTAAAATAAAATTATTAATTTTTTTTAAAAAAAGAATTTGGTGTTCGACGCTCTTGTTGACAAACCACATGTGTATTTTTGCACCTTTGAAATGTCACGTTATCGTCCAAATAAAAAAGTCAAACTTAACGGTCAAAGTCAAACTTAATGGTCAAACGATATTTTTGCACTTAATTTATAACCACATAGTCACTTTTGCACCTAAAAAAAAAAATTTACTACTTGGACGCTCCTCGGAGAAAAGCACATGTGTATTTTTACACCTTAACCCTTAAAAGAATCATGCGACTCATGAGTCTCCATCGAATCTACATCAGGCAATGACTATTTGACAACTATAAATAATATAGCCCCGAAGGCCAATGGTTAAAATATCAGCTCTTACTTTGTTGATGAGATTCTTGTACATCACATGCCTTTTATTGGATATTTACTCTTATGTTTGTGATTATTTTATATCAATTTACTTTGTGTTGGAAAACATTAGAGAATAATGTTGATAAGGTATGTTATATTTGTGCTTATGTTCCCCTCAAATTTTCTTTATTTCAGTTTATCATATATCATTGTAGTATGATCTCTATTAAGTTTGATTTTACCCTGATGAATCTCTTCAAATTTCTGTTATAGAACACACACACACACACACACAAATTGGGTACCTAAAAAATGGGTTCATTGTATATCAAAAAGCCTACACAAGGAAGGTCCTAGAATATTTTTCATGAATAAATCACAGCCGTTATGTACTCCAATGGTTGTAACATCTTTGCAAGCAGATAAAGATTTGTTTAAACCTCGAGTGATTAGTTAAGATGATGAAGAACCACTTAGTTGAGAAGTACCATATCTTAGAGATTTTGGAACACTAATGTAACTTGTTAATCACACCAGGCCTGATATATCATTTGATGTTAATGTATTAGCAAGATATAGTTATTACCCACACAAGGACATTGTAATGGAGTGAAGCACATCCTTTGTTTCCTCAAAGGTACTAAGGACCTGGGATTGTTCTACTCCAATGGATCCCAACATGAACTAGTTGGTTATGTAGATGCTTTGTCTAATCCACATGACATAAAACATAAAAAGGATATTTATTCACAAGTGTTGATACAACTATTTCATGGTGATATATGAAGCAAACTATATTAGCTACATCATCTAATCACACAAAAATTCTTACGATGACTGAAGCAAGTGAAGAATGTGTATAGTTAAGATCAACAATACATCACACACAAACCACTTGCGTTTATCTTTGAGTAAAATGATCCCAACAATTCTATATGAGAATAATACTACATGTATTGCCCAATTAAAAGGAAGTGTACATTAAAGGGAGAAAGAATGAAGCATATCGACCTTCAAAAGGATGGTGAAATAGATATCTAGCGATTCCTCCCAATGAAAATTATGCATATTTATTCACCAAGTCTCTTCCAGGTGCAATTTTTGAAAAGCTTATCCATGGTATCGGTCTTTGTAGAGTCAAAGATTTCTTTTGATATCGTCAAGAGGGAGAGAAGACACATGTTACTTTGTACTCTTTTTCCCTTATCTGTGTTTTGTCCCACAAGGTTTTTCTAAAAAGTTTTTAATATGGCAACACTTTGGGCGGTGTATAAATGAATTATGTACTCTTTTCTTTGGCTAGGTTTTTGTCCCTCTTTGGGTTTATCTGGTTAAAGTTTTTAATGAGGCACATTCAAACATAATGGACATCCAAATGGAATGTTATGAATATAGTACTTGTGTGCATGTCTATATATCTATGTTATGTAAAATTATCTCTAGTATCTCACAATTATTTTTTTCTTTATTAAATAGATATAGATTCTATAGAGATTGTGAACCTATGCCTATAAATGGCAAACATCTACTATGTATTTCATAGACACTGAATAGTGAAAAAAAATTACTCTCACTTCCTCTCTTATCTTTCTCTTTATTTATAAAAAATTATCCGTATATCTTGATTTATTTAAATCAAAAAATTTTAAAGCCTCAAGCTATTTTCATTTCACATATGATTTATAATTATAATATAATGATTATAATTATAATTATTAATATATATAAATTGAAACAACACCATCAAATTAAAGTCAAATTGATGAAACACATGAAAAATAGAATTATTACTGTGTGTCGGGGGCATGCACTTGCCATAAACGCTCTCTTATAACTAAGTACTACTCCATCTGATCCTTATTATAAGCCACCAACTAACTTTTCTCACAAACCAATAAAAGTAGTTATAGTCAATAAAGTTGTCATAGAATTTAAATAATTTACAATATTACCCTTACTAATTGCATTAAACTCTAATATCATATTAATTATTACTCTCACCCACTACTCTTATTAATTATGGGCAAACATAGAAAAAATGATTAATGTTCATTGGGAACAAGAAAATACCTTATAAAAAAGACCAAATAAACTTACTAGTTGACGTCTTATAATAAAAACTACGAGGAGTACTACTATACGAAAAATAGAATTTGTTAGTTGAGAATGATGTTTAAACTTAATGTTCATTGAAGAAAAAATATCATCACGTTGTTTGTGCATGAGTTGTGTGAAAGCTTTGAAAGTGTGAAGGCTGGGGACACGTCGGCTAAAAAAGAAAAAGAAAAAGGAAAAAAAGGCTGGGGCAAGGGTTGTAAAAAAATTGGGTTTTGTCTTCAAAATCTCTCCAACTTTAAGGAGGAAAACACGTGGCACCAAACCAATTTTTTTCTCTCCTTTTTCTTTCTCTTTATTTGCTCTAATTTAAATAAGGAAAATCCATTTTTTCCTCTCCCCTTCCCCGCCTTCAAATTTTCTCTCAATCCATGTTACGCACCTAAAAAATATCAATAAAAGATTGTAGCTTGGACGCATGAAGAATTCGATCATCCATGATCTAAAGATATCGATAATGAGCTCTGCAACAGTTTAGATGTTCTTCCCCACACGTAGGCAATAGAACGCTTTGAAGAACTATCCTTAAAACCTCGTAGAAGAACAGAATCGATAAAAGAAAATAGCACAGCAAGAAAAACCCAACTCTTGAAATTGAAAGCCAAGCGGTTGTAGAGTTCACCGCCTTTTTATTTTATATATATTTTTTCTTACCATTATTTAATATTGATCAATGTGTGAATTAAATAGATATCAAAATTAATTGATAAAATTTGAAATAACCCCCGTTGCGTTGTAGAACACGGATGTCTAGTAGGTGATTTATATAGGATCAAAGGATTCCTATCTATGTAGAAGACACCAAAAGGAATATCTGATGACTCTCTCAGATATCTATATAGAAGACACCAAAAAGAGCAATGGAGCACTGTGCAACACGAATATGGCTTTTAGCCAAAAGGGGGTGGGGTGTGTGCACAGTGAGGCTGAATAGTAAATAGGGTGAATAGAGAATGTGTACCTTTTAGGTTAACCTCCTATTTATAGAGATTACCTTTAGGGTTTTGGTCTTTGGGTTTGTGTGCCTCCAGGCCCATGTTTCAGCCGCACTACCTGCACATTCCGTGATTATAGCCTTAATTATGGGCTGATTAGTATGTTACCTGATTATGGAGGGATTCTGGTACAACTCATCCTTGCTGGGCCGCATAGCCAATGGGCCTCATATATGAGTCCATAACAGTTGCCCCTCAAATTTCCGTAGTTCGGGTTTATGAGCTACCGGATGTATGATTATTTAACCCGGATTTCGTATCCGAGTTGTTTATCTTGGTTTTCTCGATCTCCCTCTAGTTGTGCTCCAAATTTCTCATGATATACCGAGTTGGTTTTGCCTTGAAAATCCACTTTCTTCCATGATAGACGGGATTATATTTGTACCTTCCTACTTCAGTCATGATCTGCCATCAATCTGGGATATCATGAGAAAGTAATAACATATCTCCATATTCCATTTGCCTACTCCGCTGACAACTTGACAACTGTCGGTGTGCTATCGTCATGGCGTATAACCACCATTTCACGTGTGGTGACTACTTCTGCCGTCTTTGATATTCGTGCGAATTTAATGCCCCTTCGCCTTGTATCAATCATCATTACACTTTTTTGGGAGGAAATCTACTTTTCAAAGGGAATTGTCTTTATTGCCCCTAACTTTTTGAATTCGTAACGTTTATATATGCTCGGCACGCCTCTTTTTACCACTTCTTGCTCAAAGCTTCCTTTGCCTTCCCAGAAATTCTCCCTCTTCCTTAAAGTTTTCCTCTCTCGATACTCCTATTTGCATCATTTAGGTTCCTTCAACCTTCCTAAATTCAGGTATTCTTACTGCTTCCTTCTCTTCTTTCTTCTCCGCTTTACTTCATATATTTTTATTTCTGCTTCTTCGATTGCATCCCGCCAAAACTCATTTTCTAGTTTTACGGATAGACATTTAGGGTTCTTGTGTTTTTTGGATTGTTTGGATTCTTAAGGGTACACATTCAAACTTCTAGTACCATTTTCATCCCTCTCTCCCCCTTCTTCAACCAAATTCACTTACATTTAAAGGGTGTGATGATTTCCTAGAGAATTCCTCTTTTAGCCATCAATAGGCTGAAAAAGTTTATATGAGCCTTCCAAAAAAGCTTTTGCCCATGATTCTTTCCATAGAAAATTCATGGATAAAGACACTCATTTACCCTCTACTATTCATGGTAAAGCGATTCCAGAAGAGGACGAAGAGATACTTCAAAAACTTCCTTTAAAAGTATTGTTCTGGTTCTGGGGAAAATCCCTTACCGAGGAAGAGAAGCAAGAAGCTTTGCTTCACAAACCTCGGGGTAGTGGGAGTAGAACGAGACACCAAACACAAATGCTAGTGAGTCAAAATTCGAACGTCTCTAGTCCGGATCCCAACCTAAATTTTCAAACCGAGATGCCATCCGGGAACACTAACGACCCTTGTGATGAATGTTGCAATCGAGCATCAATCTTGTCAATAACGGCCGTGGCTCGGCCAAGTCAATTCCGGCCTCTGCGGCATAAGTTCATCTCGAAGCCACCCCGACCTCTATCGGCTGGCTTATCCCGACCGAGCACCTTTCGCTTTCCCAAACAATAGTTCTTTTGACTTAGGTATACTTCCTGTTTCTGACTTTTATCTTGCTTTTATTATAGGTATAGATGGGTTCACCTTCGATTCATACTGAGTGATCTATGATCAGAGAGTTCAGTTCTACCGGTCCTTAAAGAGCTTCAAGTACTCCGGACCCATGGGTCAGAAAAGAGGTGCTACATATCAGAAATACGATGACCGTAGAGGATCTCACCGAGCTAGGGATTCGAGTCGGAGAAAGCTATACCCTTCACTTGCCCTAAGTGCATGAGTCAATATCCTCTTGTCGGCAAAGAATGATGATCCCCATTTCTTTTCTTCTACCGAGATTCTATTTCCCATTTCGGTGTACGCTTTTCATTCATCGAGTTCTAGATTGATATCTTAAATCACTTACATCTTGCTCCCTCCAGCTTCATCCCAATAGCTGGGCTTTTGCAATCGCTTTTGAAAACTTTTGTAAAGCGAATAAACTTGCCTATACCCTTCCAGTTTTCTTCTATTTTTTTGCCATTCATGAGGTTCGATCCGGTAAAGATGCCGGTGAAGATGATTCACATAAGAAAGGTTGGACCTCACTTCAGAGCATCTGCGACTGCAAACTTTTTCAAGTCTTTACCGACTCGTTCAAAGGTTTCAAAACTTCCTTCTTCAAGGTTGTTGCCAAGCCCAGACAACGACCTTGATTTCTTAAGACCTTCAAGTCTGGTAATGTGGAGGAGAGATTTCCCCTATACTGAACACAGGATCACCATACTCTTTCCCTCTCCACGTTCGAATTTTCTTACAAGAACCTTTCTGCCCCTGAAATCGAGGCCATTTCCTTCCTTGAATATTACGCTCAAGAAAACGGTCTTGTGAGCTCGGCCGACTACATTCCAAAACCCCGGCCAAAAAATGACCTGCGGCGAGTACAAACCTTTCTTTTTACTATGTCAAATTTCATGCTTCTTAGTTTCTGATAGATGAATATCTAACCATTATCTCTTTGTTTTATAGATATGAGAATGGGGAAAAGGCCTTCTTTCGCCGACTCCTTGACGAACCCGGCTCGTGAAAGTGGGGGCCAACAAGAAGCGGTTAGCTCGGAATCTGAACTACCGACACCGGTCAAAGTAGCGGGGTTGGCCCGACTAAATGGTCAAGGACCAGCAAAACAATCCCTCGCATGTACTCCAAAGATACCGTCCAAACCGAGACGGAGATTCCCTTCCTGGTCTCAATAGAGATTCTTCAAGCTTCTCCTTCGCCAAGTCTTCCTCCCCCTCACCAATTCCGGCTCTCCCCCATGGGGTTGTCTGGAATCATGGGGTGCCTGAACAGCTCAGCCATACCCTCTGTACCTTGGAGTGCTTTCCCGAAACTCTGAGATATGATACTACCGAGCTTCGTGCACCGACGAACCTAGAGCGACATGCCTTAAAAATAGCCAAGTTGCTTCAAACCTTGAACACCGTAACGCAAGGTATGCTACGGTGTCCACGAAGCTTAAAAGTGTTAACTCGGAGGCGAAGGAGAAGAAGCGTAAATATACGTAACTAGTGCGGGCGGTTAAGGACGACTCTAAGACAAGTGCAAGCGGCGAGGCGGCCCGAAGGACCGTATGAGAAAAAACATGGAGACGTTGAAAACAGATTTCAAGAAGGCGACCTCCACTTTGCGCCAACTTGAAGAGTTTCACTTTTGGGACATGAAGACCATAGAGTTACTACGGAAGGACAGCAAGAATTTACAAATGATTTGACTGCCTTCTGAAATGCCTTGGAAACTGCCAATGCCGCCATTGCTAAAAAGGATGCGACAATAAAAAAGACTGCCAGGGAGTCGTTTGAAAATGCCTTAGAGCAAATCCGGCTCTTGAATCCCAGCATCGAACTCAACATCTCCGGGATGGACTGGATGTCTTTTGTCGATGACGACAAGATAGTCCCGCTTTTTCCCTTTACTGGTGATGCTTCTGAAAGTCAATTGGAAGGAGACCAGGGGGAGGATAGGGGTGACGAGGTTCAAACCAACGCTAGGGCTCCATCTTGCTGAGGGCAGGGATGGCGGCTTTGCTTGCTTTTTGATCGAGGTACTGACGTCCCTTGTTTGTTTTCTTTGTAATTTTCCCTTGAGTTAATAACCCGATTGATTTTCCTTGTAAGGTTTTAATATTCCTGCAAAAACATCATGTGATCAAATCCAAAATTAATGAAAATTACTTACGTTTTGCACCAATTATTCAGCTCGCTTATTTTTTTATCCAACCTGACTTGATCTTATAGCTTTATTTTCCCATTGCATTCGTTGCATTTTATGAGCTCGAATTTATTTTCCGAGTTTTGTTCCTTTACTAGGCCAGAGTCAAAAATATATTGCATAGAATATTCATCCAGTATTACCTGGGAATTATATTTTGTGAATATTTTCTCTAATCTATCACATAACACTCTAGTTCCTTCGACCAGAGTTTAATCCAGAGTAATAGCAATCCGTCATGTCCTAGATTCAGTATCGTAACCAAACTCTAAATATTTCGACTTGATCAGGGTCCACATGACGAATTGTCTTCTTACCCAGAACAATAGTTTTGATGCATCATGGCCATGCGAGCCTTTCGGTTTTACCGTGCTCAACATGTTTTAACCGTTTATCCAGCTTTACCGAGTTCCAATAAGAACACGTTTTAACTGTTCTTGCAGTTTTACCAGGTTCCAAAGGAACACATTTTAACTGTTCTTTCAGTTTTACCAGGTTCCAAAGGAACACGTTTTAATTGTTCTTTTAGTTTTACTGGGTTTCGACAAGTACACATTTTGACTATTAATTCAATTTTACCGGGTTCCGTCAGGAACACGTTTTAACCGTTCTTCTAGTTTTACCAGGTTCCGACAGGAATGCATTTTAATTGTTCTCCGCTTTGATTGAAAATGGGTTTCATACCCTGGATTCATTTATTCGTCTTTATCGAGACCCGGGCTTTGTACCCTGAGTTGATCGCTCTATGTTTTTCCAGAACCGGGTTTCGTACCTTGGATTCATTCACTGGTGCGACTTAAGCTATTTGAAATAAACTCTCAATCAAGATCTGCATTTATTCAAATAGACTTGGCAACATAGTCGTCTTTATATGATTCATAAAAAGGAATTTACAATAGACTTGGCGACATAGTCATCTTTTCATGGAACCCAGCTTTGACTATAGTAAACTTTTAGCTTATTCGCATTCCAAGTTCTTTTGACAGCCTTCTTTTCCAAGGTTTCCAACATATAGGCTCCTTTACCGAGATTTTCTCTAATCCGATAAGGGTCTTCCCAATTTGCTACAAGCTTTCAATCCCTGGCATTTTTGTTGCCGATGTCGGCTCTTTGATGCACCAGATCACCCTTCTCGAATGACTGAGGCTTGACCTTTTTATTGAATCTCGCCGCAATGAGTTGTTTCGTAGCCATATTACAACAATGTGCAGTGACTCTTACTTCATCGATCAAGTCCAACTCTACCTCCAATGTTTCGTTGTTCTCCTCATCCTCTTGCAAGGCCTTGACTCTTCTCCATGAAGGTTGGCTAATTTCCACCGGTATCATAGCTTCACACCCATACGTCAACCTGAAAAGAGTTTCCCTAGTTGAAGTTTGAATGCTGGTTTGGTATCCCCATAAGAAACAGTATAGCTACTCAACCCAATTCGACTTTGCCTCTTCCATCCGCTTCTTAATCCGTCTGAAATGACTTTGTTGGCGGCCTCAGCCTGCTCATTGGATTGGGGATGTTCTACAGAAGCAAAGTGTTGTTTAATTTGGAAGTTGGACATCATTTCTTGGAAACCCTTATCAATAAACTGGGTTCCATTATCCGTAACTACCTCTGCCGGGATCCCAAATTGGGACATGATATTTTTCTCGAGGAACCTCTGCACCCGAGCTGAGGTGATTGTTGCCACTGGTTCCGCTTCTTTCCATTTGGTGAAGTAGTCAATTGCTACTATGAGCCATCGCAGCTATTTGGAGCCGCCTTAAATTGTCCCAACAGATCCATGCCCCATTTGAAAATTGGCCATGGCACCGAGATAGATTTTCACTCTGCTAGGGGAGACCATATTATTCTGGCATGTTTTTGGCAGCTATGACATTTTTGCACGTGGTCCTTAGAATGTGCCACCATTGTGGGTCAGTAATAACTGGCTCGTAGAGCCTTCCGAGTTAATGCCTTGGCACCCATATAGTGCCCATTGATTCCTTCATGGATCTCAGCCAAAATATACTTGGCCTCTTTCGAATTCAGGCACTTTAGCATTGGGGAATGCAAGCCTTTCAGTATAACTGATCATCCACCACCGCATATAAAACTGCTTCCCTTACCAACTTCTTTGCTTCAATTGAGTCATCAGGAAAGGTTCCTCTTTCCATATAGTCGACAATCGGCTTTCTCCAATCGTCGGATGCTGAGATCATCATGACACAACTTGGCTCTAACAAGCTTTGCTGGATCACGCGCTTCGGTGATTACCCGGTTCTTAGTACTTGCCAATTTAGATAGAATGTCAGCCCTAGTATTTTCACCGTTCGGGTGTGGACGATTGTCACCTCTTCAAAGTCTACCATGACTTCTTTGACCTTCCCCAAATATTTTATCAGCAAAGGGCCCTTGGCTTGATAGTCCCTTCATTTTGTGCCGCCACGAGCTGAGAATCGGTGGAGACGTGCACTTTCTTGGCTCTGTTTTCCTTGGCTTCAAGCAATTTGGCAAGAAGAGCTTCATATTCGGCCTGATTATTAGAAGTCGGGAAGTTGATTCGGAGAGAGTGCTCCAAAGAAACTCCTTCAGGGCTTTCCACTATAATCTCAGCTCTGCTCCCTTTAGCATTTGATGAACCATTGATGAGAGTTGCCGAGCCCTCACAAAATAACCAGGATTTAAATATTTGTAGTATAGGAAACTTGGATTGTTTCTCTTAAGGAATTCACAATGGGTTTAAAATCAACGAAAAACGTAGTAAACAAGAACCAAAAATGGGGAGTTTTTCAATGCAATTTAAATGAAGCAAGGCTAAAACAAAATATAAGAAAATGAGATTAATCAGATTAAAAATGATTAACCCAATATTGGGATTCCATAACCTTCATCGGACAAAAAAATAATAACCAAACTCGTGATTGATTCTCGGGCAAACCAAAATCTCTGCATTTGTTCAGATATTCCCTTAACTAGACGATCGCCTAGCATTTGATCGAACATGTGGCGAGCTTGTTGTGCGATCGTACAACGCTCTCTCGTAAACCGGTCCGACCTATGTCCTTGGGATATCAATCTAGGTATTAAATCTAATACCTAATCCGCAATTATAATGGGATCTGATTAAAATAAACAGAAACAAATTACATTACCAATTGAAGCACGGGTCCTCTGGATTCATGGAATCAAGCTTAGTCAAGCATGGTCAAAAACGCAGAAGAAAAGATGAAGAAGAACATGAAGAACATGATGAACGATTCAGAGAAAATAATAAGCTTCTAATTTAATCCAAAAATCTCATAAAGCATAATTGAGAATATGTTTTTAGCAGTCATCTAATTTAACCTAAAAATAGGAAGCACTAGGGCTATAAGATTGGCCCAAAAATAGGAAACCTCTAAAGAATATGAAACCTCTAATAATTGGTCATTTATTACAAAATTCGGGCTAAATAAAATCCAGAAAAATGCGTCTGTCTTTAGCTCCAATTTCGTCCATCTTCTTATCCGAATCAGCCTTCCAAGTCTTCATAACAATTGTAGCTCTCTCAATCACCTAAAAAAAAGAAAGAAGAATGAGGCTAATCTGATATCCAGATCAAAATTTATGGTGAAAATAGTGAAGCACAAGAAATCTGAAATTTTATTACAAAAAATGAATTAAATCTAATTAAAAGCTCAAAGCCCAATTAAGTAATAAAACTCATTATTTATCAATTAAACATTTCTAAATTATTAACCAAGAGATACAAATAAGTGAAATAATATTCAATTATCAAATTCCCTCACACTTATCCTTTTGCACTCCTGGGAAAAATTAAAAGGAAAAAAAGTGAAAGAAAAACTTCTTCTTTCCAACAATTGCCATACTTCAAAAATTGAACAAAGATTACAAAGCTTCTCAAGATCAACCAATCAAGATTGAATTTCTTTCATCTCAAATTATAAAGCATGGAAGTCTCAATTAATGATGCTAACCACACAAGATGGTCTCTCAAGGATGTTCTCAATCAATCTCTCAAGTGTATAGGGTAAATAAGTGTATCACTCAAATTCTACTCAACAAAATAGCTCTACCATAGGCTTGCTCAATTTCTACTTCTCCACTATTCATAACACATGCATGCAAAAATCAAGAGAGTTTGTTATTGAAGGTTGTAATAGGGCTAGGGTAAAGGTGTGAATAAGTATGGATATGATAGGCTAAGCACCCAAAAGTTCAAAAAACAACAGCTAATAATAGCAAATCACCTCAATATTATTTCTTTTTATTTCTCCTTCTTTGCATTGCTTCCTCTCTCTCTTTTATTTCTTTTCTTCTCTTTTTTTTTTTTTTGTACTCTTATTTTTTTGATTTTTTTTTTTTACAATGACCAACATCAAACCAAAATCAATGCCAAATGATGAATGGCAAAAAATCAAATATCTCCGCCCACACTTAAACTATTGCACTCCGAAGCAACCCCCACACTGAAACACAAAACCAAGGTGAAACCAATGCTCAATAAATTTTTAAGGTGCGGAATAAAATGGTTTTACGCTTAGGCTTGTAATGTGGCTTAGAAAAGAATGAGTCAAGAAGGCACAAAGGGGCTAGCAAATGAAATATAATGTAAGGGAAAGGCTATTTAGCCAAATTAGGAAAATGAAATAAAGAAAACAAGCTTCCATCATACTCATGCACGTAAGTGAAAAATTTAGCTTAAAAAAGAAAAGGGAGCAAGTTCTATAGAACAAAAATCATGAGCAGATGCACATAGGAAAGAAAGAATGATAAATGATGAAGTTCATTCAAGCAGGCCCAAAATCTCACAAAGGTCAATACCGAATAATGCAACCAGCATCCCAAAATTAACTACCAAGAAATATAATCCAAGAGTCTAGTGATTCAGCCTCAAACAAAAGGATCCATCAAAATCAAGATATCAAAGGTCACGAGAGGTAGAGCAATCATAGAAAGAGAGTGTGTTATTCGTAAAAACCTTTTTTTTTTTGGGAAAAAAACAAAGTGGGAAAATGGAGAAAATAAAAGAAAAAGAGAAGAAAGAAAGAAAGAAGAATACTCCCCAAGGGTCTTATGGAGGATAGACAAGCGACATCGATTGAGGAGAATATCTACTTCCTTAGGCCGTCTGCTGGATCCCTCATGAAATTGCTTGAGGCGATGCCCATTCACCTTGAAGGTTCTTCCCGTGGGTGGATCACATAGCTCAACAAAGACCAAATAGAAATATGTTAGTGATCACAAAAGGATCATCTCATCTAGATTACTGACTTACCGGACATAAACTTCGACAGAGAGGAAACAAGAACTTCGGCCCACAAAAAATTCTTTCCTCGATATGCTTATCATGGAAGGCCTTAGTCCTTTCCTTATACAACCGCGAACTCTCATAGGCATCCAATCTAAGCCCGTCCAATTCTTGCAAATGCAGCTTCCGCTTCATCCCAGATTTTTCCAAATCCATGTTACACTGCTTAATGGCCCAATATGCTTGATGTTCCAACTCAATTGGAAGATGACATGCCTTACCAAAGACAAGCCGATAGGGCGACATTCCAATCGGGGTCCTATATGCAGTGCGATATGCCCACAAAGCATCATCTAGTCGCTTACTCAAATCATTCTTGGTAGAGCTAACAATCTTCTAAAGGATTTGCTTGATCTCTCTATTGGAGACTTCAGCTTGACCAATGGTCTGAGGATGGTATGCTGTGGAAACCTTGTGAAGCACTCCATACCTGCGTAATAAGGCACCTATACTTTGGTTGCAAAAATGAGAGCCTTGGTCACTGATGATGGCTCTCGGGATACCAAACCTGTAGAAAATGTTAGACCTAACAAAATCCACCACCACAGAAGAATCATTAGTCCGGGTGGCTTTTGCCTCAACCCATTTCGAAACATAGTCAACAACCAGCAATATGTAAGTATAACCATAAGATATAGGAAATGGACCCATAAAATCAATACCCCAAACATCAAAGATCTCACAAAATAGTATAATGTTCTAGGGCATCTCATGCCTACGGGAAATACTCCCTGCCCTTTGGTAATTATCACAAGACTTACAAAACATATGGGCATCATGGAATAGGGAAGGTAAAAACAATCCACAATATAACACTTTCCTAGCAGTTCGATGGGGCCCAAAGTGACCACCACAAGCAGAAGCATGAGCAAAATGCAATATGGAGTCAAACTCATCATCAGGCACACATCTCCTAATTACTTGGTCACTACAAAATTTCCACAAATAAGGGTCATCCCAAACATAATATTTAGATTCGCTTTTCAATTTCAGAGTTTGGGCCCTAGTGGAATCAGTAGGTAAAGCACCAGCAACCAAGTAGTGAACTAAATCAGCATACCATGGAATCTTACCGTGCAGCTGTAGAAGCTGCTCGTCAGGAAACTCATCCCAAATGGAGGAGGGATCAGAGGGAGAATGAGTGATACGACTCAAGTGATCAGCTACCAAGTTCTATGCTTCACTTCTATCTTGAATCTCAACATCAAATTCTTGGAATGAGTCTAGTCTTAGCATCGGCCTTTTTCAAAAGGAACTTCAAAGCAGCATGGTTAGAGAAAATAATTACTCTATTAGCTAGCAGATATGACCTAAACTTATCAAAGGCAAACACTATAGCCAACAGTTCTTTTTCAGTGGTGGTGTAATTAGACTGGGCTGAATCCAAAGTCTTAAACGCATAGGCAATAACATGAGAGGCCCTATCGACCGCCGAGCTAAGATGGTGCCAACAATAGATAGTTAGAGGCATCACACATAAGCTCAAATGGAAGGAGCCAATCGGGAGGTTGGATCACTAAGGTCGTGGTCGTGCACCGCTTCAAAAGATCAAAGGCGGACTTGCACTTATCATCAAACACAAACTCGCATCCTTATGCGAGAAAGTTAGATAAAAGTAGGGCAATCCGGCTGAAATTGGATGAAGCGCCGTAGAAACCCGCATGACTAAGAAAAGAACACACTTCCCGCACGATGTGGGGTAGGGTAAAGCAAAGAATAATATCAATCTTAGCAGGATCTACCTTAATACCCTTACTAGACATTATATGTCCCAAAACTATGCCTGACTCAACCATAAAGTGACACTTCTCAAAATTCAACACAAGATTGGATTCGATGCATTTATTCAAGACTCTAGATAAATTAGCCAGACATGCATCAAAATCAAACCCATACACAATGAAATCATCCATAAAAACTTCCATGCAATCCTCTAGAAACTCAGAAAAGATACTTACCATACAACGCTGGAAGGTGCTAGGGGCATTGCAGAGGCCAAAGGGCATCCTTGGGTAAGCATACGTGCCAAAAGGACATGTGAATGTCGTATTTTTCTGATCCTCAGGAGCAATATGGATCTGGAAATATTCCGAGTAGCCATCCAGAAAGCAGTAGTGAGACTTACCAGCCAACCTCTCTAACATCTGATCAATGAAAGGAAGAGGATAGTGATCCTTGCGGGTAGCTTGGTTGACTCTCCTGTATCTCCAGCTGTTCTAAACTCGTGTAGGAATGAGTTCATTCTTCTGATTGGCTACCACAATGACTCCGGACTTCTTAGGAACCACCTAGATCGGGCTAACCCACCGGCTATCAGAAATAGGATAAATAATACTAGCTTGCAGAAGCTTAGTCACCTCCTTCTTCACTACATCCAGAATAACTGGGTTCAAGCATCTCTGGGGTTGTCTCACTGGCTTAGCATCCTCTTCCAATAAGATATGATGCATGTACATGGAAGGGCTAATACCAACAATATCAGCTAATGTCCACCCAATTGCCTTCCAATTGCCTTCTATTGGCCTTCAACACGCTTAGCAACTTCTCTTCTTGATTAGGTAGAAGGTCGTTGGTCATAATGACTGGAAGTCAAGCCATTCACCTCTAGAAATGCATATTTCAAATGATCCAGATTTCAACTCTAGCTTAGGTGGCTCAAACACACTTAAGCTCAAATGGATGGAAGAAGCTTGGTTGGTTAAACAAAGTCTGTAGTGGGTACACCTGAAACATTTGAAACCAAATGCAAAGAAGCAGTACTATGTCTAGCCAGCTCAATGTTAGAATCAGAGTGCAAATCAGAACTAGAATTAAGCATGTATTTAGGATGCACATTAGGATTAGAATGCAGCTCAAATTCAGAATCAACATCAAATTCCTTAAGCAAGTCAAAATCAGATGCAGTAATCTCAGTGCAAGCAGGGCACCATTCATTGTCAGAACAGTCACACACGACAAATTCACTCACAGATGAAAAATCTGTATAATCAACACACCAATCAGGAATAACATCATCCACAGCATCATCAATCACATCAATGCAGAAAACAGAATGCTCTTCCCTAGGATGTTTCATGGCATCAAAGATATTAAAATTCACAAGAATATCACCAAACTCCATAGAGAGTGCCTAATACACATCGATCTTAGTCTTAGTCAAGCTTTCATGAAAGGCCTCCCTAAAATGATTGGGGACCTACTATCAATAGGGAATAACAATTCATTTACTTTGACCAATACATCTTCAACCAAACCAAGGGATGAGCATTACTCCTATTAGCTAACCGAACAATAACACCCGTAGGATGCAAAGGACCAAGACCAAGAGATTTATAAATAGATGCGAGCATGACATTAATAGAAGCACCTAAATCTAGCATGCAATCATCAAATCTACAATTACCAATAATACAAGGGATAGAAAACATCCTTGGATCTTTGCACTTGCGAGGCATAGTAGGCTTTGATGAGTGCTTGATACATTCTGTTCAAACTCACTCGTTCATTCCCCTTCAGTCGCCTCTTGTTGGTATACAACTCTTTCAGAAACTTGGCATATTTAGGAATTTGTTTGACTGCATCTACGAAAGGAATGTTGATCTCTACTTTTCTGAATGTCTCTAGTATATCCTTCTTTTGTGCTTTTTCTATCAACTTCTTGGATTGAACTGCTCTCTGAGGGAAAGGAAGAGGAATGGGAATGTCTTCCTCTTCACCTTGCTGCACTACCTTTTTATCTTTAGAGTCAATCTTTACATTTTCTAAATTTTTTTTCTGATGTAGAAGTCACATCTGCAGCTTGTTTAGGTTCCTCCAATTGCTTGCTAGATCGTAATGTAATCGCACTCACATTCCCTTTTGGATTGGGAATTGTCTTTGAAGGAAGAGTGTTAGATCCTTGAGGTTGAAGCCGATTCGATGTTGCCAACCGCCCAATCTGTGTTTGCAAAGTCTGGATGGAAGTTTCAATTTGCTATTGGAATTGCATAGTATTTGTGGTAAATTACTTCATCATATCTTCAAGTGAGGAACCACTACTACTAGGCTGTTGTTGTGCTTGTTGTGTGGGAGGTGCACAAATGGTTGGTAGAGGAAGGGAAGAAATAGCCAGTAGAGGGGGTGCAGATTGTTGGAAATTCTGTATGTTCTGTGGAAACTGCCTCTGCTGAAAATTTCTAGAATTCTGTTGGTAATTTCCTGAATGATGCTGAAACTGGTTACTTTGGTTCTGATTTTGGTTCCAGCGAAAGTTGGGATGATTTCTCCAACCAGGATTATAAGTATTAGAAAAGGCATTATTCTGTTGGTATTTTGGCTTTCCTGGAAAAACACCCATTGTAGCTACTGACTAGTCTTGATAAATAGGATCATGTAAGGTAGGGCAAGAGTTAGTAGAATGATAAGGATTAGAACAGAACCCACACGAGTACCCAATCTGAAGAGGGGAAGACTGTACTATCTGTGTCACTGCCAACTACCTCACCAGGGAGGTGTTTGAATCTGGTAAACAAGAGTACTATTGGACCTAGTGCCAAATTGTTGAGAGTTAGCTGCCATAGTGGATATCAAGTCTCAGGCATCTTCAGGTGTCTTGTTACTCATAGCCCCACCACTAGAAGCATCCACCAAAAGCATACCATCATAGAAATAGGTAATCAAGAGTTGCTCAGTGATCTGGTGGTGTGGACAGCTTGCACATAACCTTTTGAACATCTCCCAGTACTCATGCATAGTTTCCCCATTGGCCTGTTTAATGTTGCCAATTTCCTTCTTGATTGCAGTTGCTCTTGAGGAAGGGAAATATTTCTCCAGAAATAACCTCTGAATATTAATCCAGCTCCTAATAGATAAGGGTTGGAGGTACAACAACCAGTCCTTGGCTCCACCGTCCAATGAGAAAGGAAAAGCTCTTAGCTTGATATGATCTTCATCAATGGCTTGTGGTTTCATTGTGCTGCACACCACATGGAATTCCTTTAAATGCTTAATGGGGTACTCACCTGCAAGACCATGAAACTTAGGCAACAAGTGTATTTGACTAGATTTAAGCTCAAAGTTAGCAACAAGGACATGATATTGGATGCACAAAGGTTGATAATTAACATCGATGCAGCCAATTCCTTTAAAGTAGGATGATTTACTTTTCTTCTTCTGCCATAATTTCCGAGATAGCAAATTGCCACTAGAATAAGTGAAAATAGAAATCACGTAATCGAGAGAGATCAACAAAACAAGAGAGTCGAATCAAGCTCAGAATCAGAGAGTAGCTCAGTATTATCAAGTTCAGTATTATTCTTATGTCTTAGCCTAACAACTCTTCTAGCAACAAGAATTGTTATTTCTATTTAAGGATCTCCTTCTAATAAGTCTTTTGGATTAGTGGTACTCCTAGTACTCATGTAGCATGAACACAAGGCAAAATTGGCAGATACACAAAATTATGAAAATGCCACAGAAACACACACACACACAAAACAAAATCTATACTAGAAATTAACCTAAACAAATCTAGAAACACTATCAAATGATTTTTAAAATTTATGGGACCACCACGAACAACTTCTATACTATTGTGGGACCCGAAAATGAACTAAAACAACTTTTAAAAAAATGAAAAAGTGGTCTAAACGATGGAATTTGGCTAACATTTGAGGATCACAATGCCTTTGGCACTTTATTCATTTTAAAATATTATTTTCCTTCAGCTCACCAAAAATCAGCCCAATCGGAGTAAGTCAAAGAATTTCTGAAATACCCGTTACGTCCCGACGAGACAAAAAAATATGAAAAAGTGGTCTACAATAATCTATTCTAATCTATTTTGATGATATTTGCCGAGCCCTCACAAAATAACCAGGATTTAAATATTTGTAGTATAGGAAACCGTTTCTTTCAAGGAATTCACAATGTCTAAAATCAACAGTAAACGTAGTAAAATAGTAACCAGAATAGGGGAGTTTTTCAATACAATTTAAATGAAGCAAAGATAAACTCGTGATTGATTCTAGGCAAACCGAAATCTCTGCATTTGTCCAGATATTCCCTCGACTAGACGATCACCTAGTATTTGATCGAACACGTGGCGAGCTCGTTGTGCGATCGCACAATGCTCTCTCGTAACCCGGTCCGACCTATATCCTTGGATATCAATCTAGGTATTAAATCTAATACCTAATCAGCAATTATAATCGGATCCGATTAAAATAAACAAAACGAATTACGTTACCGATTGAAGCACGGTCCTCTCGGATTCACGGAATCCTCAATCCATAGGTCAACCAAAGAAGCTTAGCCAAGCATGGCTGGGTAAAATGTAGAAGAAAAGATGAAGATGAACGTGAAGAACATGATGAACGATTCGAGAAAATAATAAGCTTCTAATTTAATCCTAAAATCTCATAAAGCATAATTGAGAATATGTTTTTAGCTTGATCTAATTTAACCTAAAAATAGGATATACTAGGGTTACAAGATTGGCCCAAAAATATGAAACCTCTAAGAATAAGAAACCTCTAATAAATAGGAAACGTCTAATAATTGGTCATTTATTACAAAATTCGGGCAAAATAAAAATCCAAAAAATGCGTCTATCTTTTGCTACAATTTCGTCCATCTTCTTGTCCGAATCAGCCTTATGAGTCTTCATAACAATTGTAGCTCTCTGAATCACCTAAAAAGGAAAGAAGAATGAGGCTAATCCGATATCCAGATCAAAAGTAATGGTGAAAATATTGAAGCACTGTAAATCTGGAATTTTATTACAAAAAATGAATTAAATCTAATTAAAAGCTCAAAGCCCAATTAAGTAATAAAACCCATTATTTATCAATTAAACATTCCTAAATTATTAACCAAGAGATACAAATAAGTGAAATAATATTCAATTATCAACCATCAACGAACACTTTCCAAGGTTTCGTATTTCCCATCTCCTCCCTTGGAGGGGTTAGCTCCATCACAAAATCCGCCAAACTTGTGATTTAATGGCGTGCGTCGCTTCATAAGTGATGTCAAACTTGGAGAACTTTATGGCCCAACTAATCATGATCCTGGCCAGATCCGGCTTATGAAGTACCTATCGGATTGGTTGACTAGTCCTCACCATAATAGGGTGGCCTTAAAAGTATGGACGAAGTTGTCTTGCTGTAGTAACCAAGGCAAATGCCATTTTCTCCAGTTTTTGATATCTCAACTCTGATCCTTGCAAAGCCTGACTCACGAAATATACTGGCACCTGGTCATCTCCTGTTTCTCTGACCAGCGCAGCGCTTATTGTTTCTTTGCCCACGGACAAGTACAGAACAACGTCTCTCCCAATTTTGGCTTAGATAAAATTGGCGGTGCAGCTAAACACTGCTTTAGCTTAGTGAACGCAGCTTCACATTCCAGGTTTCACCCGCCTTGAGCTTCCTTTTTCAAGAGTTTGAAAAAGCACAGAGAATTCTCTACCGACTTGGGTAAAAATTTGGTTAGGGTAGCCAACCTCCCCGTCAACCGTACCTCCTTTTTGTTTCTTGGAGCCTTCATATCCGGCATGGCTTGGCATTTGTCCGGGTTAGCTTTGATTCCTCTATTCGTGAGCGAAAAACCCAGGAACTTTCCATCCTACTCCAAATGCACATTCAGCCGGGTTTAACCGAATTCGGTAAGCCTCGCTTGTCAAATGTTTGCTTTGCAAATCCTGGACATGGTTAACTGGCTTCCCTGATTTGACGACCATGTCGTCGATGTACACTTCCACATTCTTTCCAAGCTGGTTTTTGAATACTCGGTTCATCATTCTTTGATAGGTGGCCCCTGCATTCTTCAGGCCGAAAGGCATAACATTGTAGCAATAATTTGCATTTTCAGTAATAAACACCGTTTTTTCTTGATCCTCCGGGTGCATAGTGATTTGGTTATATCCGGAATACGCGTCCATGAAGAAAGCAATTGAAAACCGGATGAATTACCAACCAACTTGTAACATCCCAAATTTTGAGGATTTTAAAGTTTGAATAATATATGGAGATTAATTATGAATTTTGGCTTAAAATAATTATGAGAATAATTATTTGGAAATTAAGGTATATTTTTCATTAAATTTATTTTAGAAAAAGATTAAGGAATATTCATAAAAGATAATTTCATGTCTAAACATTTATGGAATTTATTAATAAAGAAAACGAATCCTTATATGAAATTAAGTATTGAATGTTATCAATATTCCAATATTTGCAATTAATTGAGTTAGGTACCTAATTGCAAATAAAGGTTTGGAAGGGGATCAATTAGGTATTAAAATGGGCCTCATAACATAATATTCACCATAAGCCCATTATCCCCAATAACTCCTTCAGCTGAAGCTCGTGACAATGGAGAGTTGTCAGCAAAAAGTCATTAGCCATACTTATTCCCCATTAACTCATTCTCTGATCACTCAAGATCAGAAGCACCATACTCTTCCAGCGGTTTAAACGCTCACGATAGGCAGACTTTCCATACGTTCTTATTTAAGCATTGCTCCTTGGTCTTCATTCATTCACTTTGCTCAGCTCAAGTGAAACTGAAAGCAAGAGAGAAACGTGAGAAAGTGAGAAAGAGAGAAGACAGCCACATCTGGAGAAAAACGAAGGATTTGATCATGAAGCTTGAAGAATCAACTAAGGTGAGTTCCTTAAGCATTATCCTTCCTATTTTCATGGCTTTAATTTATCAAGCAAGTGGTTTAGTTAGAGGAAAAATGTCATCATGCTCTTTTTTTCTTGTCTAAAATAGAGAATCTTGTGTGGTTTTGTTTCATAGTCAAACGTTTGAGTTTTTTCTCAAAATTTTTACAGTATATTGTAGACTCAATAAGGTTTAAAATGAGCAAAAATGGCCAAAACGGACATGTAGTTTGGGAGTTATGATTTTTTAAGTTTGACAGCAAAACTGGAAAAATGTCATTTTCCTGAAGTGAATAGTGATTTCTATGAGAAGTTTTGAAATAGTAAATGATCGAATTTTGTCATGACATTTTCCAGAAATAAAGTGGACACAACAAGGTTTAATTTGATAGGTCACACACCTTATTTGGAGTTGTATCCTGAGAGATACGAATTTTTGAAATTGACCTATTAAATCTGGAGTTTTTTTGGACTGTATGTCAGAGTATATATATATGGCGCTGAATGTGTTTAAGTGTAGAGAAAACTTGGCATCAACCTGGATCCTAGACTACTCATCCTGGATCTCGGAATACTCATCTCGGATCCCGGATCTCGGATTCTAGACACCTTACCCTTCTACCCTTAACCACCGACTCCTCAACCCGATCTCGCATCTCGGATCTCAAACTACTCATCTCGGATCTCGGATCCCAAACACCTTACCCTTCCACCCTCAACCACTCACTCCTCAACCCGGATCTTGGATCTCGACTACTCATACACCTTACCCCTCCACCCTCAGCCACTCACTCCTCAACCCGAATCTCAAATCTCGAACTACTCATCTCGGATCTCGGATCCCAAACACCTTTCCCTTCCACCCCAACCACTCACTCCTCAACCCGGATCTTGGATTTCGGGGACTACTCATCTCGGATCTCGGATCCCGACACCTTACCCTTCCACCCTCAACCACTCACACCCTAACTCGGATTCCAAGACCCCTAACTAGGATTCCAAAGACCCTATCTCGGATTCCAAAGACCCCCATTCCAAAGAACCCCCGTCCCAAAGACCCCCCAACTCAAAACCCCTTAAGCCGTAACCCTTTCAACCAGGAGAAATAATTGCAAATAAAATAATAATAATAATAATAAATATTATTATTATTAGGAAAATGAATAAATATTATTATTTATTAAAAAAGGGTATGATTGTTTGGGGGTTAATAACCACTTTTAATCCTCTAAAATAATTCATGTAGTTAGTTATTTTGCGATGCAAGTGATGACTAATGACAATGATAAACATTTATAGGCATTACCTTGACACCTCGACCCATCCAAACACCTACCGGACCAATTAAGGATTCAAGTTTGAGGAAGTGAGGGAGGAGCACTAACAATCAAGAAGTGAGGAAGGAGGAGCCGCGCTTAGAATTGGAATCGTGATGCGGCAGTTTGAAATGCCTTTGGTGTCCTAAAATCTATTAAGGATGCCAAAAATACCGACTTTGGCATCCTAAAATAAATTTAGGACGCCAAAAATATTACTTTTGGTGCCAAATGTGGCGTCAGGGTTCACTTTTGACATCCTAAATTTAAATTCGACACCAAAAGTCCCTTGTTTATGCTTCCCAATTTTAAATTAGGACGCCAAAAGTTTGGCTTTCTATTTCAAAATTAGGACATCAAAATCCTTCACATAATTATAAAAATGCCATAGCCTTTTAAATTAGGACGCCAAAAGTTTGACTTTTGATATATATATACACACACATACATATTTGTTAAATTGTTGCATGAGGAGATCTTTTACATTATCTAATCAAGAAAACAAATAATCACTATTCAAAATTTGCATAGGCAATCCAAACAAATTATTAATATATTGATAAAACTTATATCAAGCAGATTCCATCTATTGTATTAGAAAATATATGTCTAGTCTAGTTATCCTAAAACAACAGTCTGATTTCAAAATTATATAAATGTGTGTAGATACATACATATGTTTGTTTATATATATATATATATATATATATTATAACGTGTATAATCCTAAATAATTTATGGCAAAACATTATTAATATATTATATGTAAACTTAAGAGTGAAATAGCATCCACCATCCTAGTTTTATTATGAAGCATCCAACACTCTAATGTTATTTTCATGATGCATCTAGTAACCTAATATTATTTTTCTGATGCATCCAGCACCCCTTGATTTTATTTTTCAATACATTCAGCACCATAAACTTATTATTTATGGTTAAAGGTGCTGGATACACTGTAAATAAGATTATAGTGATAGAATCACTAGTAAAATAATATTAGGATGTTAGATACATTATACGATTAGGGTGTTGGATGCAAACAAGAAATAATATCAAGATGCTAGATGTTACTTTATCCTAAGCAAAACATCTGACATTAGGTAGACTTGTTGTCAACTTCGTCGTGCTTCTCAGGCTGCGTGCGATATTTTTCCTCAGTCTGTTTGGCCTTAGACATGCCAGTCTCAACAAGCTTCTTCATGTTCGGGAGCTTATAGTTCTGAGCCAAGTAAACTCCACAGGCTGTCCCTACTATTAGAGGAAAACAAAATCTGCAGATTATACCCATCACGCCAGCCTTATGAGATCTAATTGATTTGCCAGAAGTTGTTTTAACAGCTGCCCAAAAAGAAGAAACGTAACCAACATGTGCGTATTAAAATTTATTAGGCTAAATTACATAAACTTAAAATTACATCTATGTACAAATTACCTTCTTAACATTTAATTAAAACTCAATAAAACCCTCTTAAACTTTCAAGTACATGAAAATAACTTCAAACTAATACTCCTTAATTAAATTTAAATTTTGATGTATATAACTCTCAAATTTTGAGTTATATGCGGATAAAACCCCTTAAAATTTAAATCATTTAGAGATGGACAAAACTAATAATATGGGAGTTATCTACATACATATAAAAAAGTTTAGGGAGCTTGGTTGCAAAGTTTCAAAGGTTGGGGAGAATATTTACATATTACATAAGACGAGCTAAAATAAGCTTGCCGTAAAAAACTGGCAATAAGCTCCAAAAGGGAAAATGAAAAGAACATTAGCATATTTTAAATACATTTTTCCTTCAGTTAGTTTACTGTAATTTCTTCTAAAAAGCATAATCAAGATTAAAACTCTGCTTTGGCGTTGACAGAACAGGAAGGAATGAACAAAACATACAATATCAAAGACTAAAACCAGTTCATGAACTTGCCACAACGTACATAATTATATGTCGACTCCTAAATTTAAATTTTGAATTTACAAGTTCTCCTTTTAATCAAATCAAACAATGAAGGATTGGTCTGCTCTGAAAACTACATATTAATAAAAATTATAAACAAGGAAACAGACAAAATTCAAGCCCCACTACTCAAATTCAAAGCATAACAGGAAGATGCCATAAACATTAAATACCACAAATTGTGGTGAGCAACTAAAACGGAAAAAGGAAAAAGGAAAACAGAATAACAAACAATGAAACGATTCATACCGGCGGGGACGGTGACGGGTGTACTTAACGTCAACACCGATATGGGAGGAAGAAGAAGAAGACACTTAATGTCAACACCGATATGGGAAGAAGAAGATACTTAACGTCAACACCGATATGGGAAGAAGAAGAAGAAGAGGAAGAGGAGGAGGAGGAGGAGGTGGTGGACGTTGGTGTTCAACGGATGATGGAGAACCTCATGATATACATGTGCCGAATGCTTGAGCTGCAAGCACATCTTAGCTCAGCTTTAAGAAAATAATATTTTTTATTAAGTACGAGTAGATAAATTTGTGTAATATGTGCTTGCGCGGCAAGCTGCAAGATGTCTCTCTCACATCTCAATTACTCGGTTTGATTTTCTCTTTTTTTTTTTTTTTTTGGACAAAATGGGGTCCATTCAGTCCTTTTGACTTAGTAAGAAGGTGCTTAAAACTAGACCGGCCAAGGATTAGTAGTTTAATTATTGAACCGGATGAAGGATTAGTAGTTCAATTATTGAACCGAGTCAACCAAATAACAATTAAAATATGGGATAGAATATTGTTATTACCATTTTTTGTTACTATCAATGTTACTACAACTTTTCTACCATTAGATTAGAATCTTAATAGGAGAAAGAAATTATACAAAAATAAGATTCAAATTTAACAGTAGAAAAATGGTAGTAACATTGGTAGTAAAAAAAATAGTAGTAACAATATCCTATCCCTTAAAATATATAAAAATATTTATATATAACTATGAAAAGAGTAACATTCAAATATTAAAAGGAATTAACCCTTAGTAAATGGAAAATTCTTGTATACAAAATAGAGTTACTCACAAATATGTCAAACGTATATATATATAGAATGAAGTTGCATCTTTCATGCTTATCAAGGGAGAAAACAATAAAATCTAACCTGATCAATTCGCCTTCAAATCTTGATTGGATTGGTCTAGTCTGGAGATCAGTTCATCAACTCACTAGTCTAACCCCCAATTAAAGTTGGATTTTAATATGGTACTTAATTAGTAAGAAAAAAATGTTATAATTAGAACATCAACCAAACATTTATCTTACCCATATCTTGGTTTTGGGACGTGGTTGATTTTTTTCCCCATCGGGCTAATTATGGCTTGTTCGGTTCATGAAATCAGAGGGAAGGTAACGGGTGGGATGATGGGAAGGTAATGTAATAGAGACTACATAAATTTATTTGATAAGGTCTTCTAGAATATGAGAATTAAATATATTATTTATATTTTATTAAATTAAAATAAAAATAAAAAATTCATTTTTATTGAAGGTAGTGGTAAATGGATAGTCAAGTGGAGGAAGATTATGCAAGTGGTAAAGGAAAATTATGTCTTTCTTCATTTTCATTCTCATAGGTTGTAATCACATTTATATGTCTCAACAGTATAATGCATCACCAAACATCTAATTAGTCATTTACATTGATGACATGTAATCCTTTCATGCAATCTAACTAAATGGACGAGTTGGATTGAGCCAATCAAACTATATGACCTTAAATTTTTGTGGCTTTTGCAACTATATAGGTATCATGTTATTTACGAGGGTTAAAGTACAAAAATGTCTAATATATGGTCATTATTGCACCTTAACTCTATTTACATTTTTTTAGAATTTTCTTCTAGCTAATTTGACTTTTTAGAAACACTCTAGCTAGCTTCTACATACAAATATCATGTGGCTATTGAGAATGATCTTTCATCTTTTATTTTTCATATCCTTCTTTTTTTTTTTTTTTTTAATTGTCAACATTAATAGGTCATATTTAAACATTGTTGAACTTGATTGGAAATAGCTTCGTTAAAGATATTTTATACATTCACGCGAACTTAAATAGTCATGAATTATTTTATTAGGATCATGTGATCAACAGTCTACTCACACCATTATGCATTTAGACCATTATATATACCTTCTAATTCTCCCCTGCTCCACCAAGTTATATTAATCTATTTGGATAAATATACACACTCACACACTCTGGCACTGTGCAAACTTTGTAATTCCTAGACCCATACTTTTTTTTGGGTACAATGTGACAATAAAAAAATCACATGAATCATTTTTTTTTTTTCAAACTTCTTAATTTTACATAAAGTGGCATTTAGATGATGGTGGTTGAATTACATGTATGAGATCCAACATGGAAAAACCATCTAACTTCTTTAGAGATGACAAAAATAAAACAAGCAAACAAAAAAGTAAAACCTTGAAAAACAAATGAGAAAGATTTAGTATAATAAGATACATGTGATTGCACTTAAAATGTTGGGCTTACTGTTCTATTTATATTGCATTTGGCTTTTAGGTGTTCAATAGGGATTTTAGGGAAAATAAAGAGTTTATATAAAAAGGGTCTAGTTTTTATTCCAATTATGGCAATGGTTATTCCAAAAAGTGGACAATTGTTTTACAAGATGTTGGCTATTTCTGACCACTACACAAGCAAGCAGTCTAGAAAATACTTTTAATTTATAGAAAATAGCATACTTTGTAAATCGTTATATCTAGACCGGTTCCAAGGACAATCTAAAAACTTATTTTACCTGGTCTAAATGCATCATTTTCCTTTCTTATTAAAGATGATTCTTTTCAAAGTATTGTCAAGCATTAAATGTGTGTTCCTTTGTTAGCAAGGACTCAAACCTGCCTCCCATCTTCTTGCTGTGATAAAATTGAAAAGATAATTCGCAAGTTTATTTGGGGTTACTCAAATGACCACCAGGGGGTTAGTCTTGTCAAATGGAAAGAATTATGTCAACCAACCGACCATGGTGGATGTGGTTTGCTTAAGCTTGAATCTCAAAATAAAGTGCTCATGATGAAGCTGATCTTCAAGATCTTTTCCCAACCTAATTCCTTGTGGGTTCAGGTCCTTATGCAGAAATATGCAGTCTCGGACCTAAGTTAGGTTGGTGGTCATGCTAGAATGTCCTATTTCTGGAGAAACCTGTTGAAGTCTTGGCCTGACACCCTTCCCCACATCAGGTGTAACCAAATTTCCCCTGGACCGTCTCAAAGCCAATCATGCCTTTGGGAATTATCCAAGGACGGGCAGTTCTCCATGAATTTAGCATATAAGGCCCTCGAATCTCCTAACTAGAATGAGCGTAGTCCAACTTGGTCTAGCATATGGAAGCTTCCCATGGCTTAAAGGGTCCGCACCTTCACCTGGCTGTTGATGAAAAGGAAACTACTATCAAATGTGGAGCGTCTCAAAAGAGGCATGACTCTTGATCATTCCTCTCTGCCAAAACAGTCAGGAAAGCCTTGATCATATATTCAAGTATTGCTCTATGGCCTCTGCGGTTTGGAAGAAAATTCTTCCTATGGATATGTTCTCTGACCATCCCGTTTAAGCATACAGGATTGGCTTACTTTAGTCATCCACTCTCCCTCCCTCGACATCTCCTAGAATTGGAGCCTGTATCACCTACTGGAAGCTCTGGGATATCTGAAACAAAAGGGTGTTCAACCATGAGACCTTCACTCCTGATGGGATCCTAATCCAGATCAAATCCTTAGTTGTCCACACTCAACACTGCTTCTCCAAATTTAATCTTATTTTGTAATCTTGTTTCTTTTCCAGTTGTACAACTCTGATTATTCTTTAATAAATTTCATACACCGTTAGCTTGGTCAGTTAGTTTGGTCGTGGGTTATTGGGAATTGACCTGAGTTTTTTTATATATAAAGAATTGACCTGAGTTATTTTCAGGACTTAGTTGAGTTTTTCGATGGGGCTAATCTTGTTGGGCCATTAAAGCTACTTAATCTGTTGGGCTTTCAAAACTATCTTGGGTCTCATGTTACTTATACCTTTGATAATCTATTGATGTTTAATTTGGACCAGATGATGATGGGTTGGTGCATAACTTGATCCCAAAAAGAAAAAGGTGAATTGTTTGAGCTTTTGTTAAAAAAATATTTAAAAGAAGAATTGGTAAAATACTATATTTTCCAATAAATGTTTGTTAGGAGATACAAGACAAGGTGACAGCTAGGTAGTAGTACTGCCCAAATAAATGTAATAATGCCGGTTGGAATATATCAGTTCACTTTGGTGGATTAGGGCTCAAACCCAAACTCGATTCAAGAGGGTTATCATGGAGAGATATAGGTTCATAAAGAGAAAAAACATCTTTATGGTTTTATAATTATGTCTATTTTCATTTAACTATACCCTCAAGAGTTTTATGTATTCCTATATGATTATACGTACACTATATAGAAGACGTAAAATTGACGATAATCCTCCTTCTAAAAAGTTCTCTCAATAAAGTTTTCTTCTCATTCTCTTTTTAGTATATTTAATGTGTAACGGGATTTGTAAATATGGAGATTTTATATGCTTCAGTTTTTCTGTTTCCATATGTTTTACATAAAGTATGCTACTTGAATGATGTAGGAAGGATTTGTAATGCAAAACTTTAGACACATAAAGCATCGAAAAATTGTTGGATACTCTCCTCTATGAAAAAAATGAAACTGACATAGTTAATTATTAAGTTTGGGTAAGTCGAAAACAATTCCTATGAAAATAGTAAAATTATTTAGACGACAAGAAAAAGAGGATCAAAGACCAAAGAATAATATAGAAACAGAATGGAAGCCAAGATGAACGTACAATATCATATTTGGCAGTCTTTCGGTTTTTGAAGTTAGGTCACGCAAAAATGGTGTTTTTAGGAAACTAAAACATTGTGTAAACCATAAAAAAATGAAGAGATAGACATTAAAAAAAATGAAAAAAAAAAAAAAAAAAAAAAAAACTGACGTTGGAAATGCCAGTTATAGATGAGAGTTTGGACCTGACCCATGCTTCAGTTGGGGTTAGCCGTGACCCGGCTGAAGGTTGAAGAAGGCCACCTCCAGCAAAAACCGCGTCGTTGCCATAGAGTTTTTAAGGCTTCTGTTAAAAAAGAGAGTAAAATACTATAACCACCATTCTATTTTACTTTAATTGCATAGACCTCATCTCTATTTTGAAAACTCATATAGGCTTCCCTTAAAATTAAAATGCATGTTACACAAACCTCCCTTATATTTTGATGTTATATTTCTATCTATCCAAACCATTAGTTGATTGTTAAGTTTGACTTTTGAACTTTTGTTTTACCAAAATGCCCTTAATATTAGAATTATTTAAACAAATATATATGTATGTGGGGAAAAAAATTATACCACCAAATTTTTATCCTAATAGATTTTTTTTTCTTTTCAGTTTCTAATATGTTAGAAATTTAGGAATTTTCAGATTATAAAATTTATAATTCTAATTCTATGCCATATTATTGAAATTTATTTGTTTTTTCATTCTTGAATGACTAAAAATATATATCAAACACAACTTTTCTATTAAATATAATAAACTATATATGTTTGAGAGATTGTATTAAGTTATTTAAATTTAAATTTTGATATTTTTTTCTAAAAATATTTAAAAAAATTAGTCAAAGTTTTAAAAGGTTGTGATATTTACAAGTTGTCAATTAAAATCTAGGATTTAGCTTTAAGGGTAAATTAGTAAATAATTTTTTTATATATAAATTTCAATTAAAAATATATTTTTAATTTTTTTTAAAAAATATTGTTAATGAAGTTAACAAAGTTTGGCCTTAAGTATATATTTTCAAAATAGAAGGGAGATTTGTGTAATTAAGACCAAATATAGAGTGAAAGCCCATCTTAGAGAAGAATAAGACCTGAGCCTGGCCTAGTCCAAACCTCAATACTTGAAATGATAAAAGGTTTAAAGCAAAGACGAAATGTCGATTAGGAAATAGATATAAGTTGCATAAAACATTTGGGATATATATTTTTTTCTTCTAGAAAATAAAACGAAACTTTAGGACATTTTTCAAATAATAGGGGATATGAAATTCTTGTAGAAAACAATAGTTATTGAGAACCTACAAGTGGTAGGTCCGAGAAGCATGGAGACTTAACCCTTTAGAGGATTTGTTTTGGTTGAAAATTGTGTTGAATAGAGAACTTAGATAAATTGTTAAGTCCCCCGGCTCCTAGATTAGAGGTTAATAAGACATTATAAATATAATGCAATGAAAGACATGAAGGAGTAAATGTCAAATACTCTTCATGAGTGGGAGCTCTTGGAAAATGAGGTTTACAGGAGTGTCATATGCTCTATCTAAGTGGGAGCTCTTAGAAAATGAATCTTATGAAAGTAATAATTGAGTATGTAATTTAAAGTACTTGTATGAAATTTTTGATAGACGAAAGTGGCATAGTTGGAATTTGTGTGATGAGAGGTACAAATGTATTCTCCTGATAATAGACCCAATGACGTTGCTATTTTTCTAGTAATGAATAATACAAATGCATCACATTGTATACTTTAATGTATTGTGTTACGGACCGCTAATAAGGCCCAACGCCACAAAGGCCCAATGGTAGATATATCCGATAACCGTGTGCCTAGTATTCGGAAGACTCGGGTGACCCGGATTTACCGCCTAGTGGGCGCACTCATGTGGTCGTTACTATATGTGCGCCCTACCAAGTCCAAGGACGACGATCGTGATCCACATCACACGGTGGCCTCTATAAATACGAGATAAGTTAATCGGTTCTACGTTCTAACTCGGACCTATTACCTTCGATTCACCGTGCACACACCTCACCCCCAATATTGTGTACAGTGATCCCAACCTCCTCTGGGTATCTCCACATTAGATATCTGGAGCGAGACCTTTGATCCCGACATCAAAGTACCAGTCCCCGACTGGACAGTGACGTTCTATACCAGAACATTGGCGCCGACCGTGGGGATCTATAAATTATGATTCCCGTGACTACCGATGGCTCACACCAGAAGCAACAGTCGGACTATTCAGCCTAATCAACCACAGGCTGAGGCAAGCAACCCAAATGACCGAAGTATCTCCCACCCGGGGGGGGAGCTCCTGAGGGTCACATGTCAGATACGGCCTCCTCTCCCCCCGAGGCCAACAAAGTGCAGGACGAGACGGCCACGGACACCTCGGCTCCAAACCCGGATGTCCGAATTCTACAAAAAGCTCAGGAATCGATCCTTAGAAAATTCGAGACTAAGGAGAGGCGGACGAGCTCCAACGTGAAGAGGATTTTAGACTAATCCAACAAGATGATGGACAATCGCTCGAAAGATTCCAGACCGGATGCACCAAGGATGCCGAGGACGATCCCGCGGAAAAAGAGACCGCGACGGGATGGTAGCAGCTCATCCAGCTCAGCCTCGACTCGCATCCGCGCCGAGAAGCCGGGGCCGAAAGCAGAAGACGAAGGTGCGCCCGGAACAAAAAAAAGGAAGACGAAAGCCGAGGCAGGGAGAGAAGATCCCGGTCTCGGACGTCGGAAGGAGAAGACAAAGAACTAGCCAGGATACCACGGTCTCGACGATCTCCCCGGGTATATAGGATGAAGTACCTAACAGAAGCCGATGCGAGCCCATTCTCTCGAGAGGCCACTACGGCACCCTATCCAAAGCACTTCGATCTTACCCATCTGCCGAAATATGACGGAACACAGGATCCGCGCAGTCACCTCGAAACATTCGAGTTACTCATGTGGTCCGTTGATCAAAGGGGAGGTCATCCTACGCTTGTTCGCGGCAACTTTAACCGGTCCGGCACAGAAGTGGCTCCATTCCTTGCCAAATAATTCTGTGCGCGACTTCGAAGACCTGGCACGGAAATTCGAACTGAATTTCGCAACCAGTAAAAAGTAGCCGAAGTCACAGTACACACTGAGCCGAATAAAGCAAAAGAAGGGAGAGACATTGCAAAAATACCTTAACCGTTTCAAGGAGGTGGCTTTGCAAGTGCGCTCGCTTCCGATGAAGTACACGTCCATTGCCTCGTGGATGGCCTGGATCCAACATCGCGATCGGCCAAGAACATATGCAAGAACCGGGTCTACACCATCACCGAGTTTTACACCCGGCGCAAGAATATCCGGACGTCGAGCAAATGGAGCCGGCCAACACCGTGGAGCCAGAAAGGATAAGAAAGACATCTCCTGACCCCGGAAGTAAACGAAGAGAGGAGTCCAGAAAACGCAACCGAGACAGTCGGACCAGGGGGGAAAGGCCGGAAGGAAAATCGAAATACGACAACTACACCCCGCTTAACGTCCCTCGGGCGCAGCTCGGAAGGAGGTGGCTCGAACGAGATGAGAAGAGTCGGGAAGCCGAAGCCGCTCGAACCGACCCACTACGGACCGGCAAAGTATTGTTCGTTTCACGACGGACGGGACACACGACGGAGCAATGCTATGAGCTCCGAGATGCAATTGAGAAGTTTATCGGGGAAGGCAAATTGCGCCAATACGTGATTAAAACTCGGGGGCAAGAGAAACGGCACACGCCATCGTGGGGCCGGAGTAGGAGCCGGCGGCGGAACCGAAGAAGGAGGAAAAAGAAGAAGGTCGAACTCCCGTGAGGCCTACCCGAAGCCGATTTCCGTTGTAATGGGATCGGCGGAGGATTCGGAGGTGGCGGAGACACAATGAGCCGCCGCAGAAATACTTGAGAGAAGTCCGTACAGTCGAGACCTCCCAAAGGTCAATGACGAACGAAGGAGGCCAGCACCGCCGCCTTTAACCTTCACCATTGACGAATTGAAGGATGTTGTACCAGGGCATCAAGACGGACTAGTAATCACCGAACCCCGGCTAACCGCCCGGTCAAAAGGATATTCGTGGATCTTTGGTAGCTCGGCCGATATTATCACCGGGATGCATATAAAAGGATGCGGATGGACGCTGAAGACTTAAAGCCGTGCAAGACGACCCTTATAGGGTTCAACGGAGAGCGCTCACTTCCCAAGGGTTACATAGACCTCAGGCTGACGCTTGGAACGAGGGAGGCATTCAAGTCGGAACGTGTCAGGTTTATAGTGGCCGACTTCCCGTCATCCTACAATATCATATTAGGCAGCCGACCATTCACGATCGGGATATGATGATATCCACTAAGCATCAAAAACTTAAGATGCTTAACAAGAAAGAACAGGTGGTGGTGGTCACGGAGATCGAAGGAATCCCTAATCAATGCTACTTCGAAACACTCCGAATCGGGGAAGCGGGCCCTCGTCTCCACCTCGGCTCGGGAAAAGGGAAAACTCACCCGAACCCGAAAGACGTCAACGGGCCCGACGCTCGATGAACATGGTCGAGCTTGACCTCAGGGACAAGCCCGAGATACCACGGCCCGAACCGGAAGGAGAGTTGGAGGAGCTGGTGCTTGGGGCGGATCCGTCAAAAACTACCAAGATTGGAGGGGCGCTGGACGACGACCTAAGAGCCCGGCTGATTCAATTCCTAAGAGACAACCAGGACGTGTTCGCTTGGACCTCGTCCGAGGTACCCGGGATCGACCCAAGGTTCTCAAGCGTGCCACGACTAGCCGTGCGGCCGGGTCTACCCCGTAGCCCAAAAGAAAAGAAACATCGGGCGGAAAGACAAAAGGCCCCGGACGGCACGTGACCGAACTACTCTGGAGGCCGGATTCATCGAGAGATACAAGATACACCACTTGGCTTTCCAATGTAGTGATGGTGTTAAAGCCAAATGGCAAGTGGAGGGTGTGTACGGATTACACCAACTTGAATAAGGCTTGCCCGAAGGACTCCTACCCCATGCCAAACATTGATAAATTGGTTGACAGCTCGGCGGTTTTCGGCTACTATCATTCATGGACGCCTACTCGGTTATAATCGATAGCCATGCATCCCGACGACTGGAGAGGACGGCCTTCATGACCGATAGGGCCAATTACGCTATAAGGTCATGCCCTTCGGATTGAAGAACGCCGGAGCTACTTACCGTAGAATGATGAACAGTATTCGAAGATCGAGATCGGGCAAAACATAGAGGTATACATTGACGACATGATCGTAAAGTCGAAGCGCCCGAAGATCACATCCGAGACCCGGAACAAACATTCGAGAAGTTAAGAAGGCATCGGATCGTTGAACCCGGCCAAGTGTGCGTTCGGGGTCCCTAGGAAAATTTTTAGGATTTATGCTAACCAACCGTGGAATAGAGGCGAATCCGGACAAATGCAAGGTCGTGTTGGACATGCAAGCCCCGAAGACGAAGAAGGAAGTTCGGCGGGCCGACGGGCCGACTTACCGCCCGACCAGATTCCTACCGAGGTCGGCGAGAAAGCCCTTCCTTTCTTCGGGCTCTTAAAAAGAAAACCCAGGGGGGTTGGAGCACGGAGTGCGAAATAGCGTTTGAGAAAATCAAGCAATGCCTGGCAACGCCTCCGGTCCTGACAAAACCCGAGCCGGGGGAGACCTTATTCCTCTACCTGTCAGTTGGAGAAGAGGCAGTAAGCGCCGCTTTAGTCAAGGAAGCCGAGTTCGGACAGGCACCGATCTACTTTGTGAGTAAAGCCCTGCAGAGCTCGGAACTCCGATATCAGAAGTTGGAGAAAATGGCTTTCGCCTTATTAACAACGGCAAGAAGATTGAGGTCGTATTTTCAAGGACATCAGATAGTGGTCCGAACTAGTCAACCGATCCGCCAAGTATTACACAAGCCGGACCTCGCCGGAAGAATGATCAAGGGTGGGCGATCGAGTTGTCCGAGTTTGATATCTCGTACGAAGCTCGACGCGCGATTAAGTCGCAAGCACTGGCGGACTTCATCATGGAACTCACCCCGGCAGAGACGACCGAGGGTGATCACGGAGGGATATGGAAGGTGTACGTTGACGGATCATCCAACGCGAAGGGGAGCGGAGCAGGTATCATAGTCAAGAGCCCGGAGGGCGTTCTGTGGAGCAGTCCCTCCAATTAAAATTCCCGACCTCAAACAACCAAGCCGAGTATGAGGCTCTCCTTGCCGACCGCTTCAGGCCAAAGAAAATGGAGCGCGAGGTCAAGGTTTTCACCGACTCACGGCTCGTAGCCGCGCAAATCGAAGGAACCTACCAGACGAAAGGTCCACTCTTGGCCAAGTACCTCAACAAAGCTAAAGAGATGATCTCGAGAATTTCAAGAAGTAATCGTCACCCATATCCCACGGAAGAAAACTCCGGGGCGGATATCCCGTCAAACCGAAGCACGAAAGAAGCCTGTAATCATAGAACGGTGATACACAAAACTTGACCGAGCCGAGTTGTATTATGACCATCTCGCGAGCCACAGTTGGAGGAAACCCATAGAAGATTACCTAGAGAGAGGTATTATTCCGACCGACTCAACCGACGCCAAGAAGCTAATGCGGGAGGCCGCCATCTATACAATGGTCGACGACCGGTACGTATCGAAAAGGCTTACACTCTCCGATGATGAGATGCCTGGGCGAAGCGGAAGCAAAATATGTACTTGCCGAAATACATGAAGGCATCAATGGCCACCACATGGGCGGCAAGGCACTCGCAAGGAAAGCACTGCGCGCAGGGTATTACTGGCCGACCATGACGGAGGATGCCAAGGAGGCCGTGAGAAGATGCGATAGTTGTCAGAAGCACGCCAAACTCATTTGGCCACCGCCAGCGGAACTGAAAACCATCTCGGCCTCTTGGCCTTTCTTTAAATGGGGCATGGACATCCTCGGACCGTTCAAAGCTGCCCGGACGCTTCGAGATGGCTCATCGTGGCGGTTGATTATTTCACCAAGTGGATCGAAGCCGAACCTTTGACGACGATTACTTCGGCACGCATACAAAGATTCTTTAGACACAACATCGTATCCCACTTTGGGGTGCCAGCCGAGGTGATCACGGACAATGGTACGCAGTTTACAGACCAAAGGTTCAAGACGTTGATGTCAGACCTCGACGTCGGATTGCATTACGCCTCGGTTGAGCATCCGCAATCGGAACGGGACAGGCCGAGTCGGCCAACAAAATAATCCTTGACGGGTTGAAAAAGCGAATGCAAGACGCGGAATCCAACTGGGTCGAGCAGCTGTACAACGTCTTATGGGGATATAGGACAACTGCCCAGTCCTCCACCCAAGAGACCCCTTTTCGGATGACGTACGGATGCGAAGCCATGATCCCAGTTGAAATAGGACAACCATCATGGAGAAGGATTAGAGCCCGCCAGGAGGGAGAGGCGTCAAATGACGACGCGCTGATGACGGACTTGGAGCTGATCGACGAGGTCAGAATAGTGGCGCACTGCCGAGAGCTCGCCGCTAACCAACTAGCCGCCAAGTATAATCGGAAGGTTCGACCCGGTCCTTCAACCGAGGTAACCTTGTTCTCCGAAGAGCCGACATAGGCAACAAGAACGCCAGAGATGGCAAGTTGGCGGCAAATTGGGAAGGTCCCTACCGGGTTAAAGAGAAATTGGGCAATGGAGCCTATATACTTGAAACCTTGGCCAGAAACCCATCAAAAGAACTTGGAATGCGACAAGTTGAAGATCTATCACGCTTAGACATCGGCCTCGGATGTTGGAGACGCCGAACACGCCCGGCTCGGAGATCGCTTATCATTTGCTTTCGTATTTTATCTTTGTTTTTAAGTTTTCACCGAATTATTTGTTAGCTCTTTGGAGCGTTTTCATTTCAATGAAGGATTCCTCAATGGATTTTCGCCCACGTGCAAAATTGATCGCTTAAGCATTACACCGAGGTACATATAAACCCGGTCCCAAATACGACACATCTAGATGATTTAACACCGGGGCAGACTAGCCCAGGTCGAGAGCTCGGCGAAATGGCTTTTTATTGGCCTTCGTGAAATTGACATGTCAACGCTCGCCCGATTTAAGCATTCGAGTTGTCATTCCGACCCCGATCGTCAAAATGTTTAAGTTGTGCGTTACGGACACCACGTTTAAACAAGTGACAATTCGCCCTTACCTCGGTTAAAATCCCGGCCAACGGCTCCGAACACGGTAGCGCGTTAGGTTAATACCACATACGGTTAAACCGACAACCCTACCATTCATTCCCGCATTTCACATCTCGGTAGAATGCATAGCTCGGCACCCCATGCGCCGACGAATGTCTAACTATGTTTAGAATTCACACAACAACAGATACGAAAAATTTACTTTGTCATTAAAATATTTATAACCCATGCGACGCCGGAAAATTCATGATTACAAAGGCAAAACGCCTCAAGGAAAAGAGACTAGGCAGCGAGACTTGCTCGACGGTCCCGGCTCGACGAATGGAGTCACTTCACTTGGTCCTGACCCGGCCTCGGGGTTTGACATCGGGCCCTCTACTTGTTCCTCACCCACTCTATCTCCACAGTCCTCAACTTCAATGGATGTGGATTCATCTTCCGGGAAGGGACTCGGGGAGGGAGGAGCCGGATAAAACACGCCGTCTCTCACATAAGCTCGGTAGTGATAACCGTCGACGTTGAAGGATAATTTGGGGTTCAAGACCTGGAGTTGATCCAAGGCCATTTTGAAGCATTCTCTCGCCGACTCATGGAGGGTCTCGATAGACTCCAGGTTAGCTTGTCGCTCGACGCAAGCTCCTCTTTTACCGACCCGAGTTCAGCGGCGAGATCACCTCGTTGCCTCGGGATGCCTTCACGGCATCCGGGCTTTCGTCCAGGGCCTTCCGAAGACGGTGACATTCCGAGGTCTGTTTATCCAACGCCTCTTTCGTCATCAGAAGTTCCTCGGTCGCCTTTCCACATGAAGCTTTGGCAACAGCTAGCTCGTCCTCCAAAGCTGTCACTCGATCAGCCTTAGCATTGGCGGCAGCTACCTCCTCCTCCAAAGTTTTCAATTGTCCGACCAGGGCCTGCGCATTAGCCGCCTCCTCTTCCGCAGCTTTGGCTCTCGACAAGGCCTCTTCCTCGGCACGTTTCAGCCGCCGAATGTCTACCTCGGCTGTCACGTGCTTCCTCGTTTCAAAGATAAGTAGCGCTTGGTGAAGACCGATGGACTTGCGGAGGAACCTTTGAGCCTCACTAATGACGGATTCATCCACGGTGGACAAAGGAACTCCATTCATAAATTTGGTCGGCGGAAGAAAAGCGACACTAAGCTCCTCAGTCACCCCTCTCTCCCACGAAAGACCTCGGGGAATCAGTGGCACTGATGAGCAACTGGCAGACTTTCGGAAGGGAGGAGCTGCCGCCACTGGAGAAGTAGACGTGACGGGTCCCTTACCCTTCGCGGATGCTAAGTCCGGAGCCGGAGAAGATCCAGAGGGGGCAGTGGTGCCGGCCATGGATGGAACCGAACCTTCAGGAGCCGTAGCGTCCGGGTCCGGGGCAGGATCGGTCCCCTCGGGGGCAGTGGTCCCGGGCACGGTTGGTTCGGGCCGGGGCACATCCGGAGGAAGTACAGAACGCCTGGAGCCAGGAGTGTCCGAGGCCTTGGTTTTCCTGGTCCTTGACGACCCGGCGGCCGCCCGAGACTTATCTCTTTCCGAGCCCGTGGAAGGGCGTTTACGAGTCGGTGCGGCTACCGTCGGATTCACGAGCGCCAGATAGCGGGGAAGTTCCGACATATCTTCAGCTGCGAAACAAAGAACAAGTTGGTTAAGATACATGCGATGAAGGTTAGGACAACGGAAAATCAAAAAGCATGAAAGTTAGCAATCCATGGAACCATACAATCAACAAATTCTGGCCTAGCCCCAGCCCCGTTAATAAAGAAGGCGGCACTTCGGATCCCGTATCTTTCAACATATGCGGTAAACCGAGGTATACAAGCGGCTTCTTCAGGCGAAAGGTCCTCAATTTGAATCTGGTATGCGAAGGGTTCGAGCATAATGGGTTTCGCTCCAAGAAAGAGGAAACTCCCACTCCACATCCTCTCCTTCGGGACCTTTCAAAAACCAGGGGCCGCCGCCGGCTTAGCCTCGACTTTAAAGAAACCCGTTTTGAAGTGTTTAAAGGAATCGGAGAATGCACTCATTATCTTCTTATCCGGATCCACACGTAGAGACACCAATCCTTTTAATCTCTCGTCCTCCTTAGATGTCCGGGGAAGTGAAAGGGCCGAAATAATGGAAGAACAACGGGGTGGTGCAAGGAATGGGGACCTAGGAAGGAGGAGCATAGACGCTCGAAGGCCACTAAGTAGGCCCATCCATTGGGGGGAGCGAGAAGGTGCCGGCCGAAGAGCCATCAACGCCGACATTTGAAATTGGCTAAACGGGAATTGAACCTTGACCCGGGTCAGGTAATCTCGGTAGAAGAAGAAGAAGTTGGGGCGCCCGACCGGCCAAGTAGAGCAGATAGGCTCACCCTCATCTGGAGGAATGACAGTACAGCCCTCCATTTCGGGAAGGTTAAGACGTGCAATGTCGGCCTTGGACATCAGTGACCGAGTCTTTAGGATATCGTGGGATACCCAGGAATACTGCCTACACAGCGCCTCGGGAGGACTCGAAGAGTTCGACTCCCGCGTCGGGCGAATGCTTTGTGCGGAGAAGACCGTGAAGCCATTCACCTATAAGCAAAGTAAAAAATGCTAGTATCGAAGAAGAGAAAAAAGAAATACCCGAATGAGTTATATTGTCAGGCGGGAAAACAAGCGGACTCGGGGGACGGAGATTGCCGGAAGAAGGATTGGAAGGGGCCAGATGACGACAAGAGCCTAAAATTAATGAAGCTTAGGAATCTTGGCCTTGGCCGATGAGGAAGGAGCTCTCGGCGAGACAATCCCAGCAGGGGCCGATATACCCCGCCGGATGGACATTCGAACCCGGAGCCAAGGATGAACGATAGAAGTTAAGGGTTGAGCGGACAGCGCGTCGTCCTCGGACGAGCCATTCTACTCGATCCAAGGGTTCCGGTGGAACGCTCGAACGGCTCCGCTTTGAGCACGACCCGGCGTCGGATTCGGAGCTTGAGCATAAGCGGTTCGGGACCCGGATGCACTCCGTTGACCGGATCCTCCTTTTAGCACGAACGCCAATTTCTCTTCTTCGGAAAGTTCAGAACCGAGAAGCCAAAAGGAGGTACGAGGGGTAACGGATACGTAAGGCTTCTTCTTCTTCAAGGGTTAATGGTGGGTTAGAAGGGGGTAAGCGATTACTCCCAACCATCGCCAAAGAACAGAAACCTATAAAGGCACAAAAGGATACGTGAAGAAGGGGAAATAAGGGGAAGGTTCGCTAAAGAAATGCTGTGGGTATAAGATAGTTTGAAGGGGATTTCGACGAGAAAACAGAGAGGCAAAACTACCAAGGAAGTCTACCCGAAAATCGCCACCGCGACGGAAAATTAACCGGTCAAATTAAACGACAGTCATCAAGTTACACCAAATCACAAAAACAGGAGAAACAATATACCCGAGTACTGGGGATGAGTGAATCGCGAACGAAGATGAAAAGAACGCGGAGCAAAGGATTACGGAAAAATGGCGAGAGCGACGAAACGGATGACGACGATGTAAAACAGGAAATGAAGAAAATAGAGGGAAAGATGATTCATATAAGTTCAAGGGGAACCGAAGTGACGGGGGCGTGCGTCTTTTCGCCCGATAAAGGAGATGGCGTATCGCGTGTGTAGAGAACATTAAATGCGCACGAAGATCAATGCGCGAGATGGCGCGGCGGTTGCGTACACCCGCCAACGCAAAGCCGCCAGTGTGTCGGGAGGCAATGATGGCGAATGCGGAAAGTCCCTCACATCAAAATAGTATGAATTCATCGTAACCAAAGGCAAAGCCGAGAACACCTCGAACCCTCATATGAGCCCGGCTCGGAGATGTTCGTTGCACGAAGCCTCGGATAAATGGCCCACCTCGGCTTCTGGAGGATTTACCTCGGAATTACGAAAATTCATGGAAGCTCGGCCAACGAGGCCAGCACGGGATATATTACATCTCGGCGGCCGGAACTCACGACCTACCGAGCTTTGGGGGCAAGCGTTACGGACCGCTAATAAGGCCCAACGCCACAAAGGCCCAATGGTAGGTATATCCGGTATAACCGTGTGCCTAGTATTCGGGAAAGACCGGGTGACCCGGATTTACCGCCTAGTGGGCGCACTCATGTGGCCGTTACTATATGTGCGCCCCCACCAAGTCGGCACGACGATCGTGATCCACATCACAGTGGCCTCTATAAATACAGAGATAAGTTAATCAGGTTCTACGTTCTAACTCAGACCTATTACCTTCAGTTACACTGTGCACACACCTCACCCCCAATATTGTGTACAGTGATCCCAACCTCCTCTGGGTATCTCCACATTAGATATCTGGAGCGAGACCTTTGATCCCGACATCAAAGTACCAGTCCCCGACTGGACAGTGACGTTCTATACCAGAACATATTGTATTTTTGATAAGTCCTTGGATAAAATAAATTATGAATAAGCTTATGTTTGGGATAATTATTATTTGAGTGAGTAGTGAGTTTGAATACAACATACACAATCCTCTCTCTAAAATATTTTCTCAATAAAATTATCTTCTCTTCTTCTTTTTAGTGTATTTGTTGTGTAATATGATCAAGGTTCGTATCGGTGCTCCTGTTTTGTGTAGATACTTCAGCGAGTCAGTCGAATTCCAAGTATACCCGAAATTCTTACGATCCTAAAATTGTTATGCTGAATAAAGTTGGGTTAATTATCTATTTATAGAGGTGCTAGTTATGGTGATTTGTATTTACAAAGAAATCATAACTACTCATTATTAAAAAAAAAAATCATAACTACTATTGATATGTTAGCAAAATATTCACATAGGTTAGATGAAAATTTTTGTATCGATAATCACCTTCCCCCCTTTAGTTAAGAGACAGAGGATGATAAATGATGAGATTGGCTACGATCTTCTTCCCTATCATCCTTTTTCTCATCTTAGCCTTTAGATTGAAATCGAACGGTTCATATTTAATATTTTATAAAAATATTATTTTTAAATAATTTTTAATAATTTAATAATATTTTTATACAACATTAAATCGAACCATTTGGATTTTTATCCAAAAGTTGAGATGAGGAAGAGGATGGGGAGGAAGAGGACCATACCAAACCCGATGAATGATACACACTAGATATTGATGTAAGTATATGTAATAATATATATTTTTTTTAGACATTAGTATTTTCTATTATTAGAAGTAAATTTGTTTGAGATACGATACTAAATGTGGGCAGCTTTTTCAGGTGAGATACAAACATTGATTTGCCATCTTTGAGAAACTATCCATTTTACTAGACCCAACTCAGTTAATATATGAGAGTAGCTCTTTTGAGTGAATGAATTCTGGACATAACATTTTCTCTTTTTTTTTTTCTTAAAAAAAATAATTCTCGACGTTAAAGAGGCCGGCGGATCAAAAGTCGAAACTATCGGCAAGGAATTACGGCTTGATAATATATTGGAACAAAGAAAGGCCACGTGGAGGAGAAAGAGGGGGACACATTCATGAATGTGGCCCCTACAACCACCATTCATGATTTTCGTTTATTTAATTTTATTTATCCGAATTTAGATATTAAATTTCTACCCCTAGAGAAAAAAGGAAAAACAATCCAAAGTGACAAAAAAAAAAAAAAATTCATTAGTTAATTTATTGCAGTTATATAGGACTATGAGTACCAATAGTTAATTTATGATTCAATTCAGATTTCAGAAATCAATTCAAGCACTTTTGCAGCCAAGCAAGCTTTTTTATTGTACAAGAGACAAAGTGAAGGCAATTGAATCTGAATACAATCCACTTCGTCCCTTGGAGCCTCTGATTTTGTTCTTAAACGTCAGCGATCGAATGACTGGCACGCTGCCACGTCGCATCAGTTTATTTGAATTGGTCTTCAACTGTATGGAATCAATTGTTGTCCGTTTTATGCAATCCAGAATGATGTTGTTTGAATTAGCCTCTATCTGTCATTATCTATTAATTATTCTAGATTCTGATTTAGAATATAAGAAATATGGCTATGAGCAATTTTATCTTTCTATTTTAATATTTTAATTTTTGATCCTTTAAAATAATTATTATTTTTATGGTCATTTTTAATAAATAATATATTTTTTTTAAAGTCCTTTATTATAATTTTTCTATATTTTTTTATACAAAAAAGTCCATATTAATCGAACTTCGACTTCATTCATAGACTTTGGCATTTAACTACAAATAATGTTCCAATACTATTTATGATTTTCTTAGAAGGTTAAAAATTTAATTGTAATTAGGTTAAACAAAATGCAGACTCGACATAATATATAAAAAATTTTGACAATTCAAACTTTGTAATATAGTTGTATAATAAAAGTGTAAAAACAGATGTGGTATTTCGACCCAAAAAAAAAAAAAAAGTGATATTCTCTAGAATATGCCAACATGAATGTAAATAAAACAAAAAGCCGCCGGTGGAAATTGGTGTTTTGAGCCTTGCCAATTACATAAACTTGTTTGAGATGATTACGCCGTATCTCAAGGTGGCTACATATTTTCTACAATTCGAGTCCCGACAAGGAAAATAATAACAATATTTACTCCATCTTATCTTTATGATAGATACCCGTAATTAGTGTCCTAAATTAATTTTTAATCCATCTATCACTCTAATGCATTATTTTGATTTAAATATTTGGTTGGCGTAGTAAAATAATTTAATAATACATCTTGTTGTAAATATAAGACCCCTTTGATTTTTTTTAAGAGATTAAAAAAGATAATTAAATTAATTTAAAGTATTTATATTTATGACTTTTCTCCAAATTAATTTTTGCTTGACTTATAAACTATATATAATTTTTGCTTCCTTATTATATAATTCATTCAAAAAAATCTTACACTCAATACAATATTTAAGTAGGAAAAGTGTGGATTATTCCAATTGAAGTCAAGAATTGTAGAGATATTTTTCTAAGTGATGTGCAATATAGTTATTTTGGACATGGAATTTACGTACAAAACTTAATCATTATTTGACCAAACTTAGCTAATATATTTCATGTAGACACGTAACTTGACTGGAACCATGAAATTTCAAAGCTCCAATGTCTTCACTCTTCCATTGCTTCATGACATCATCGTTTAAATTTCAAAGACACCGTAGCTCTTCGAACACTATATATACCCACTTTGCCATCCCTCATCTTCATCATCACAAAAGCGAAGTCAGCACAAAATCTTAGCTTCCAAAAATGGCACTCATCAAAAGCCTTTCTGTGTTCCCCCTCGTCCTGGCTCTTAGCTTCACTTTCACTCTCACTCACGCTGCCAGGTTCGACATCACAAACAGATGCTCCTACCCAGTGTGGCCGGCATCCTTGCCAAGCGGTGGCGGCAGACAGCTGAATTCCGGTGAGACATGGTCGCTCGACGTGGCGCCCGGCACTGTCAATGCTCGCATATGGGGCCGTACCAACTGCAACTTTGACGGATCGGGTCGTGGACACTGTGGCACCGGTGACTGTGGAGGTGCACTCCAATGCCAGCTTTCTGGTGCACCACCAACTACACTTGCAGAATTTTCTCTGAACCAGCCCAACAATTTGGACTTTTACGATATCTCCGTGATAGACGGCTTCAATATTCCGATGGGATTCAGTGCAACTTCTAATGGATGTCCGAGTCTTCGATGTCCCGCTGATAAGTGCCCTGATGCTTACCTTTTCCCTGCTGACAATACTAAAACTAAAAGTTGTCCATCAGGAACCAACTATAGCATTGTCTTTTGCCCTTGAATCTTTTTTTCTCATTCCTACCTGTTAATGAAGAACTATGTAATAAGACGCCATGTATTATCTGCGCACATCTACCATTATGTGTGCACTTGTATTACTAAGGAATAAATAAATTATCAAGGTTGATGACGATTTTTTTTTTTTTTTAATCTTTTTCTTTTCAATTACTTCTTGTACGTTGGTTTCTAATTATACTATTTATGCATGTTTAATAATAGGTCTCTAGCAAAACCAACACTAACGGCAACAACTATTAGATGGAGGGGAGTTATATTTTTGCAATTTAGTGCACGAAACAATCTTCGCTTACTCCGTCTCCATGCATAAGTTTGAATCCTTATTAAGTGTTAACTTGCAACTAACTAATTATGAAAGAAAATAACCAAAGCAACTTGGCTCAGTTGGTTCATGGTTGGGTTCCCTTAAGCATCTAGTTAGGGGTTCGATCCCTGGCGGTGTGTATGGAGAAGGTTATTTGGCCAGCACCAATGCCTCTTTGGGACGACTACGGTGTGAAGGAGGATTAGTTTCTTTGTCGACGGAGGACAGCCCACGATTTCTATAAAAAAAAAAAAAAAATTATGAAAGAAAATTCAAATGTTAACACTAAATTAAACAAAAAAAATAAAAATACTCCCTCGGTTCTAATTATAAAATCTAGTTGACTTTTTTTTTGAGAGATTGAGAAAGTTAATTAAATTAATTTAGAATATTTTTATTTTTATTTTTTTCTTTAAACTAATTAGTTTAACTAATAAATTAATATATAATCTAAAGATACACAACATATGAACTGATTAAGTAACTTATTTATTAGCTTCCTTAATCTCTCCAAAAAAAGTCAACTAGGTCTTATAATTAGGACCGGAGGTAGTACTAATCTAGATTTTCATCTGCACGTTATGTTCTTAGTTCTAATCTCATTCAACTGGTTATTGGTTAAATAATAACCTCATAGGTTTATTAGAGAAAATTGAAAGTAACATTAAAAAATTATTATATATATATATATATATTATATATATATATATATAATGATATTTCTATTAGGGTTAACACGATGTTTGATCCTTACATCATTGAGTCAGATTTAAACATTAATTTACCTTATCCAATTGGGAATAACTCTCCCTCTTAATAAAGATATTTTCTAGGTCCACTTACACATAAATTTGACACATCATACTTAAAGATAGCTTTGTCTTCTAAAACCAACACCTATTGGTATAATTTGATATTTCTCAGATATATTAAACTTGCATAGACGAGTCAACTTAATTATTCAACGACTTTTGATTTATGTGTTAAATTCCATGAAGTTGAGAATCGAAGTTTATTCAACTACTATATTCCCCCTTGTTTTCTTTTATAAAAAGATGAAATGAAACCTTAAAAACATAAAATATACACTTCGGAATAACTCTAATAACTAACAATAGAAACTAAAAAGTAATGCCAAGATTTCCCACCTCATAATGTATGTTTAATGACGGATCTGATGGAGGCTTGAGGAAACATTTATCCACTTGTTTTCAATCTCTTTTAATATAGAGACACACACAGAGAGAGTCCGCAGTTAAGCATGCAAATTCATATTGGTGAGTGTATGATCTTTTAAGGAGGAGAATTGAAAATGGAGGGGAGAAAAGTGGGAGATAATATTATCCCTCTTTATGTTTGGATAGTGAGGAGAGAAAATGCATGATATTTAATGAAAATAATGTCCTTTTTGACTTTTAACTCATTTTTTAAGTGATTCTTGTAATGTCCTGGTTTATATTTTACCAAAAATTATGTATATTGTGAAATATTCAATAAAATGTCAAGATTGAATATCTACTATGATATTATTAGTTTATTGAATATTTGTTATTTGAATGAATTTGGTCAACGATGATAACAAAACTGAAACACGTAAATTGAGGCAACGAATACGAAAATCAACATATACGATACATCCTCAAAAATCATGCAACACCCACACAACATACTCACTCTCTCTCCCTAAGCGTCAAATGTCACAACAAAACCCCAACACAAACCTCAAATGACAACAAAACCCTAACACAAACCTCAATGACAACAAATCATCAACACAAAATTTGTGACCGTGGACACCCTAAACAAGGCCATGTTTTGGCCCAATTGCAAGAAGGATGGAAAGGAAAATTGGGTTTTTATTTGGGTTATGGACTTTGTTCCAAAATAAAGAGGGAAGAAAACCACTTGGACCTTTGAGAAGGCCCAAAGTCTTCGGCCCAAAATTAAGAGGAAAGAAGAAGGCAATTTGGACCCTTATAATTGGCCCAAGAATCACAGCCCAAAACAAGAAGAATGTTTCAGGATAAGTATTAAATAATGGTCATCATCCCAAAATTATAAGTATTCTCGAGCGCGCTAGCACTGCAAAGAATTTGAACATTAAGTTGCAGTTGCTACGCGGATAGGTAGTACCTTAACTCTCTATGACATGTGTATACTTATATGTTTTAATTACCATGATTGTGGATTCCTGCCTTATACACATAGTTATTTATATTCAGTATTATGTTTTTGGCCAATAGCATGTGTCTTCCTATGTGCTAGGAACTAGGATCAGTAAGATCCCGTGTTTGTGTAGTTTTCCTATGTGCTGAGGAATTCAGGATTGAAAAGTCCTGCGTCTGCACATTTTCCTTTGGGTGAGGAATTTGGGACCGGTAAGGTTCTACGTCTTATTTTCCTAGCACGGTGGAGCTCAGGACTGGTAAAGTCCTACGTATGCATGTTTTTCTTGGGTTGAGGAATTTGGGACTCATAGGGTCCTGCGTTTATTTTTTCTAACGCTGTGGAATTTGGAACTTGTCTAGTCCTGCGTTGTTGGACTTGTAGGGTCCATTCATAGCTAACAATGTGTCATAATTCCGGTCCTACGTTGTTGGACTTGTCCGGTCCTGTGTTGTTGGACTTGTTACAGGGACTCCCAATATATCATAATTTCCATATATAATTATAAAGATGTCACCACCTTTATATTTTACTCCCCTTTTTGAAAAAAAAAAAAACAGATGTTTCTTAGGGTAGTAAAATCCATTTTTTGTAGTAGTGCTTTAATTTGTTTATGTAATGTGTAGTACTTTGGTTTCTGTAATGGATCTGCAATCGGTTTATGTAATATACATATGTACGTAATATGGATATGCAGGCTTATTGAAAGTGTGCCCCCGATTTTTTTAAAAAAATATTTGTCACACATACTTAATGATTATTCACCAATAATCGTCAAATATTATACATATATAACGGTTTTTCCAAATAACCGTCAAATAAACTCATTCCTGTAGTGACAAATACTTTATCGTTCATGATTTTAACCGTTATGTATTGTACAACATTCTTCATGGTTATTATTAAACAACTGTTAAATATATATGCATTGTCTTACAACCATTAAATATAGTGCCCTATACATAACAGCTGTAGTTGGAAAAAATTCATAAAATATAGTGCCCATTTTTAAAAGGTTAAAACTTGTTATACATAAATATCATTAAATATAGACAAATATGAGTAGTGCTAGCAGACATATTTATCAGAAAAAGTTATGGATGTGAACTTTCAGATATAATTTTATATAAGTTGAATAACAATTGAAGTTTAATTTCTTTGGCAAAATGCAATATAATCCACATTTATCCTTTGACAGATACTATTTTTTTTAAAGTTTAGGTGGATGTGATGCAGATATTATTCAAGTCATTCCAAAAAAAAATAAAAATTCCTGCGCCTCTTTTTGATCTCATTCTCTCTCATTTAAGACAATCAAAATATCTCTTCTTCTTCTTCTGTGTAATGGTATTAAACTCAATAAGCATATAATGTCCCCTAGATATAATTAGTAGCACTATATTAAAAGGTGTTAGTGTGTGTGTGTGTATTACACGTGGTAGGAGTATCTCTAATCCCAAAAAATTTATGGCAAAACATTATCAATATATTATATATAAACTTAAGGATGAAGTAGCATCCATCATCCTAGTTTTATTTAGAAGCATCCAACAATCTAATGTTATTTTCAGAATGCATTCGGCCAGTTCCCTGATATTATTTTTCTGATACCAGCATCTCTTGATTTTATTTTTCAATACATTCAACACCCTAATCTTATTATGTATTGTTAAGTGTGCTGGATACACTATAAATAGGAGTATGGTGCTAGAAGCAGTAGTAAAATAATATTAAGATGCTAGATGCATTATATCATAGATACTATTAGGGTGTTGGATGCAAACAAGAAATAAATATCCAGATGCTGGTTGTTACTTTACCCTAAGCAAAACATCCAACACTAGGTAGACTTGTTGTCAACTGCGTCGTGCTTCTCAGGCTGCATGCGATATTTTTCCTCAGTTTGTTTGGCCATAGACATGCCAGTCTCAACAAGCTTCATCATGTTAGGGAGTTTATAGTTCTGAGCCAAGTAAACCCCACAGGCTGTTCCTACTAATAAAGGGAAACAAAATCTGTAGATTATACCCATCACACCAGCCTTGTGAGATCTAATTGATTTCCCAGAAGTTGTTTTAACAACTGCCCTAAAAAAAGCAACGTAACCAACATGTGCGTATTGAAATTTATTAGGCAAAATTACATAAAACTTAAAATTACAAGTGTATGAAAATAACATTTAAAACTCAATAAAACCCTCTTAAATTTTCAAGTTGTCACACACCTACCGGCCTCGTCTTTTCGGGTGGTGGGTAGTGTGGTCCTTTACTTTTATTTAATTTTAGCTTATATTTCCCCAGTTAATTTATGACACACATCAGAGTATAAGCAGCAGAGCACACACCGGTTTGGACAAAGATATATTGATAGAAATACAGAAGGATAAATTTTCCCCGGAGGCATCAAAATATACAGTCATCCGGATAATGGTGTCTGACCGGCCAGAATATCATAATACAGCCATCCGGTAACCAAAATAAATACCCAAAAATAACTGCCACCAATGTCCACCTCGGCACTATTCCAGAGCCTTACCTCTGTCTCTCTGCTCCGATCTCGATGAACTGCCAAAGGGCTTAAAAGGGGCTGGGATTCAAAATTGAATCCCAGAGTAACCGTTAATTTCATATAAAATGTATAACAAAGCATGCAAGCAAACCACAAATAAAAATAATTCAAACCACATCTAATTCAGTATCATGCACATAGCCAATCCGGAACTAGCAGTCCTAATAGCACACAGCATAGACTGCCGGGCACAGCACACGGCAAGGTCCGTTTATGGACACAGCATGTTCCGGTTTCATAGCCCTTGGAAAATGAATGATAACCGAATGTATGCAATATACATGGAAAAACATACATACACAAGTCACACAAAGTATATGAAGATTAAGGTTACTACATGGCGAAAGCGACTACGATAAAAATAATCTTCCTGGTGCAAAATATCACAATTACCCTAAAATAATAAAATGTAAATATAATTAAATTCCCTTCAATAAATATTCCAGTGATAATTTAAAATAAGCCCAATTCATGTGTCCTTTTATTCTAAATTCCTTTTCTTACTAAGGAATTTAATATGGGCCTATATTCTCTTAATTTTCGTCCTTATTTTGAAATTTCCAGAAATAAAGGGCCAACTTCAAAAATTCATAATTAAATATAGAAACATCATTTTGGGTTGATTCCAAAGCTCAGATGACCCTTAATATGTCTATTTTCAACAAAAAAAATACCCATTTAGGCCAGACCAAGTCGAAAATTCATCCATAGCCCAAAATACTCCTGATGTCCGAAAATAATGCCCAGTTTTCAGGGGCTATTTTGAAACATTTATTCCTCTTAGCACAAAATTCAGAAAAATACAACTTATATACCAAATTAATCCTTGAGATGTATACATTCTCCCTATAAAATTTCATATTTGTTAAAGTCCATTTACTATGTCAAAAATCATGAATAATGTGACTGACTCCACAAGAAATTTCCAGAAACAGCACCCCCAATGTTTTCAAACTTCCATTTTTGCTTCCAAAATTATGATCCAAGTTCAACCTCATACAAAATCTCATATTTTAGCCAATTTAAAGCCATCAAAAACACCAAAATCCATTCCCAAAACACTTGTATTTCCAGCTGGACGAAAATCATTATCTAACCAACAAAATGTCAAATTTCCATTCTAATATCGTAATCTAGTCTATATTCATTTCAAATTTGTTGTTTGAACCCTTAATCATACTCTAATCCTATTTATGAATTTGGGCAGCCACTCCCCAACATTTAGGGTTTTCAAAATTTCAAGAATACAAGAGAATACCACCACAAATCAATTCACCAACTCAAATCCACTATAAGGAGGCTCAAGAATCACTAACCTTAGCTTGATCCTTGATGTTCTTGGAATTTCTTCTTCCTTGTTTATCAAAATTTTCAGCCCCCCTTCATGAATACCATAAGAAGACAGATTTTTGGGTCAAGAAGAGTTGCAAAAAGAAGCTTAAAAAAGATGGAAGAGGTTACCTACTGACTTACCTATTGAATCCTTGAGTTTTTCTTTCTCCCTTTCTTTTAGAATTTTTCCACTCTTCCTCCTTCCCTTGTCTCTGCGTGTTGGCTGAAGCTTGAGTGGGAAGATGAACGATTTAATGTCAATTAAAAAGGGTCCAATTCGTATGGGTTAAGGAAGAAAACATTGACCTCCAATTAGCCCACTATTTACCAAGATGCCATCATGTTAAAATCCAACTATGTAGTTAAGATGTGTTTGGCCTTTTTTTTTTTTTCTTTCCCCTTAATTTGGTCCAAAATTTTAAGCCTATCTTAGGATGATTTAGCCCACTTTGTCAACTTACAACCCATGCTCATGTGCCCATAAATTCTAAATAATTATAAGACATATGGCACAATTTCATGGAAATTATAATTTAAACCTTACTTCAATTTTTTTCTCTTATTTCCTAAAAATACTCATGCAACTTCTTCTCATTCCTTTTTGGCCAAATTTATTACACATGACTCCATAAAGATTCATACATGCAAATAACTTCACATTAATGCACAAGAAAAATGAGGATGTTACACAAGTGTATGAAAATAACTCCAGACTAGTACTCCTTAAATTTAATTTTTTTATGTATATAACTCAAATTTTGAGTTATAGGCGGATAAAACCCCTTAAAATTTAAATCATTTACAGATAATAGTGGACAAAAATAATAATATGGGAGTTACCTACATACATATAGAAAAACTTTAGGCAGCTTTGTTGCAAAGTTTCAAAGGTCGGGGAGAATATTTACATATTACATAAAGTTAGGAAGGTTTGGTGAAATATAATATAGCCTAAAATTACGAAATCTTTCACTAATAATGATCTATATTCACATAACAGAAAAGAAAAGCAAAAATAAAAGCTTGCCGTAAAAAACTGACAATAAGCTCCAAAAGGGAAAATGAAGAGAATATTAGCATATCTTAAATCCACAAGTTCTCCTTTTAATCAAATCTAACAATGAAGGATTGCTCAGCTCTGAATACATATTAACAGGCAAAATTCAAGCCTCACTACTCAAATTAAAAGCATAACAGGAAGAAGCCATAAACAAACGATGGCTAAATAATTGGTAGAGAAAAGTCCCATATCAAACAACCACCTTCAAGATTGCGAAAATTTGGTCACTATAGCAGAAACATAAACATTAAATTTAAATTCCCTTTCAACCAAAATTACACATGCCAAATACCACAATTTGTGGTGAGCAACTAAAACGAAAAAATGAAAAAGAAACAGAATAACAAACAATGAAACGATTCATACCGGCGGGGACGGTGACGGGTGTACTTAGCGTCAACACCGATATGGGAAGAAGAAGAGAATGGTGTTCAACGGATGATGGAGAACCTCAAGATATACATGAGCCGAATGCTTGAGCTGCAAGCACATCTCAGGGCAGCTTTAGGTAAATCCTATTTTTTATTAAGTACGAGTAGATAAATTTGTGCAAAATATGCTTGCGCAGCAAGCTGCAAGATGTCTCCCTCAAATCTCAATTACTCGGTTTGATTTTCTCTCTCTCTCTCTCTCTATCTTTTTTTTTTTTTTAAATATATTTTATTTGACAAAATGGGGTCCGTTCAGTCCTTTTGACTTAGTAAGAAGGTGCTTAAAACTAGACCGGTCAAGGATTAGTATTTTAATTATTGAACCGGATGAAGGATTACTAGTTCAATCATTGAACCGAAGTCAACCAAATAATAATTAAAATATATTAAAAATATTCATATATAACTCAGAAAAGAGTAACATTCAAATATTAAAAGACATTAACCCTTAGTAAATTGAACATTCATGTATACAAAATAGAATTACTAAAACACAAATACGTCAAACTGATATATATATATATATATATATATATATATAATGATGTTTTTTTTTTTTCATGCTTAATAAGGGGAGGAAACAATAAAATCTAACCTGACCAATTCGCCTTCAAGTCTTGATTGGACTAGTCAGGAGGAGATCAATTCATCAATTCACTAGTCTAATTGCCCAATTTAAAAAGGATTTTAATACGGTACTTAATTAGTAAAAAAAATGTTATAATTAGAAAATCAACCAAACATATATCTTAGAGACTTCGTGTAATTATTTCAGAACGTAAAATTACCATTTTGGACTTCTATGTAAAATGCATATATTAACAATAACTTTTGAAAACCTGAAATTTTTTCTTCTCTCACTTCCAGAAGCTATTTACAACAACAAATGCTATGTATTAACAACATAAAATGCATATATTAACAACAACTTTTGAAAACCTACATTTTTTCATCTCTCACTTCCAGAAGTTATTTACAACAACAAATGCTTACAACAACAAATGCTTACAACAACAAATGCTATATTAACAACAGAAAATTCATATATTAACAACAACTCTACCACAAAAAAAAAAAAAAAAAAGAAGCGAACTGGGCTAATCTTTTCACACAAAATCAGATGTGACAACATAAGACGATCTTCGGTAACTTCAATGTTGCCAAGCACATACTTCCCACAAGCAACTGGTAGATCGTTTTCTACCCAGTTGCTTTCATCCTCGTCATCTGGATCTGCTTCAAATGAGGTTTTTCGGTGCGTTGAAGAAGGCCCTTGGATTGAATGGAGCTCCAGTCTCTGAGATGGGCGGCAGGAGAGAAGAAGGGTGGAGACGATGCAAGAGAGCGAGTAAGGCGAGAGAGGAGAGAAGAAAAAATATTGGAAGAGAGAGAAGAAAAAGGGAGAGAGGAGAGAGAGAGGAGAATGAAGAAGGAGAATAGAGAAAGGTCAGATTGGTAATTTAACCTTCACAAATAATTACACAGAAGTCCCTAGGGATTTACGTAATTTTGTCATTTGAAGGGACCTAAATGTAATTATCTCTGCTCCTTGGGACCAATGTGTAATTTTCCCCTTTTTTATTGTATACGTACGAGACAAAGTGAAGGCAATTGAATACAAAGTGAAGGCAATTGAATATGAATACAATCCACTTCGTCCCTTGCAGCCTCTGATTTTGTTCTTAAACGTCAGCGATCAAATGACCGGCGCGCTGCCACGTTGCATCAGTTTATTTGAATTGGTCTTCAACTGTATGGAATCAATTGTTGTCCGCTCAATCGAAAAAGAATGATGTTATTTGAATTGTTCTCTATTTGTTATTATCCATCAATCACTCTAGATTGATTGAAATATAGGAAATATGGCTATGAGCAATTTTGTCTTTCTATTTTAATGTTTTAATTTTTGATCCTTCAAAATAATTATCATTTTTATGGTCATTCTTAATAACTAATATTTTTTTAAAAGTCCTTTATTATAATTTTCCCATATTTTTTTATACAAAAAAGTCCATATTAATCCGAACTTCGACTTCATTCTTATACTTTGAAATTCAATTCCAAATAATGTTCCAATACTATTTCTGATTTTCTTAAAAGGTTAAAAATTTAATTGTAATTAGGTTAAACAAAATACAGACTCGATATAATATATAAAAAATTTTGACAATTCAAACTTTGTAATATAGTTGTATAATAAAAGTGTAAAAACAGATGTGGTATTTCGACTCCAAAAAAAAAAAAAAAAAAAAAAAAAAGGTATTCTCTAGAATGCCAACATGAATGTAAAGAAAACAAAAAGCCGCCGGTGGAAATTGGTGTTTGAGCCTTGCCAATTACATAAACTTGTTTGAGATGATTACGCCGTATCTCAAGGTGGCCACATATTTTCTACAATTCGAGTCCCGACAACGAAAATAATAACAATATTTACTCCATCTTATCTTTATGATATATACCCGTAATTAGTATCCTAAATTAATTTTTAATACATCCATCACTCTGATGCATTATTCTGATTCAAATATTTGGTTGGCGTAGTAAAATAATTTAATAATACATCTTGTTGTAAATATAAGACCCCTTTGATTTTTTTTTTTAGATTAAAAAAGATAATTAAATTACTTTAAAGTATTTATATTTATGGCTTTTCTCCAAATTAATTTTTGCTTGAGTTATAAACTATATATAATTTTTGCTTCCTTAATTATATAATTCATTCAAAAAATCACTCAATACAATATTTAAGTAGGAAAAGTGTGGATTATTCCAATTCAAGTCAAGAATGGTAGAGATATTTTTCCAAGTGATGTGCAATATAGTTATTTTGGACATGGAATTTACGTACAAACTTAATCATTATTTGACCAAACTTAGCTAATATATTTCATGTAGACACGTAACTTGACTGGAACCATGAAATTTCAAAGCTCCAATTTTTTCACTCTTCCATTGCTTCATGACATCATCGTTTAAATTTCGAAGACACCGCACCCCTTTGAACACTATATATACCCATTATTGCCATCCCTCATCTTCATCATCACAAAAGCGAAGTCACCACATAATCTTAGCTTCCAAAAATGGCACTCATCAAAAGCCTTTCTGTGTTCTCCCTCGTCCTGGCTCTTAGCTTCACTTTCACTTTCACTTACGCTGCCAGGTTCGACATCACAAACAGATGCTCCTACCCAGTATGGCCGGCATCCTTGCCAAGCGGTGGCGGCAGACAGCTGAATTCCGGTGAGACATGGTCGCTCGACGTGGCGCCCGGCACTGTCAATGCTCGCATATGGGGTCGTACCAACTGCAACTTTGACGGATCGGGTCGTGGACACTGTGGCACCGGTGACTGTGGAGGTGCACTCCAATGCCAGCTTTCTGGTGCACCACCAACTACACTTGCAGAATTTTCTCTGAACCAGCCCAACAATTTGGACTTTTACGATATCTCCGTGATAGACGGCTTCAATATTCCGATGGGATTCAGTGCAACTTCTAATGGATGTCCGAGTCTTCGATGTCCCGCTGATAAGTGCCCTGATGCTTACCTTTTCCCTGCTGACAATACTAAAACTAAAAGTTGTCCATCAGGAACCAACTATAGCATTGTCTTTTGCCCTTGAATCTTGTTTTCTCATTCCTACCTCTTAATGAGGAACTATGTAATAAGACGCCATGCATTATCCGCACACATCTACCATTATGTGTGCACTTGTATTACTAAGGAATAAATAAATTATCAAGCTTGATGATGATTCTCTTGTTTTATCTTTTTCTTTTCAATTACTTCTGGTACGTTGGTTTCTAATTATGCTGTTTATGCATGTTTAATAACAGGTCTCTAGCAAAACCAACACTAACGGCAACAACTATTAGATGGAGGGGAGTTATATTTTTGCAATTTAATGCGCGAAACAATCTTCGCTTACTCCGTCTCCATGCATAAATTTGAGTTCCTTATCAAGTGTTAACTTGCAACTAATAAATTATAAAAGAAAATTCTCATGTTAACCGTAAAAATACTAATCTAAATTTTAATCTGCATGTTATGTTCTTATTTTTAATATTAGAGAAAATTGAAAGTAACATATTATATATATATATATATATATATATATATATAATGTGATATTTCTATTATGGTTAACACACTGTTTGGTAAGATTTAAACATTAATTTGCCTTATCCAATTAGGAATAACTCTCCCTCCTAATAAAGATATTTTCTAGATCCCCTTACACATAAAGTTCACACATCATACTTCTAAAACCAACAATGATTGGTATAATTTGATATATCTTAGATATATTAAACTTGCCTAGAGGATTCAACTCATTCGACGACTTTTGTTTTCTGTGTTAAATTCCATGAAGTGGAAAATCGACGTTTATTCAACTGCTATTTCCCATCTTGTTTTCTTTTATAAAAAGCTGAAATTAAACCTTAAAAAACATAAAATATACACTTCGGAATAACTCTAATACTAACAATAGAAAAATTTAAAAGTAAGGCCAAAGTTTCCCGCCTCATAATATTAATGTTTAATGAAGGATCTGAAGGAGGCTTGAGGAAAAAATTATCCCCTTGTTTTCAATCTCTTTTAATCTAGACACGCACACACACATAATCTACAGTTAAGTAAGAAAATAGAGGGGAGAAAAGTGGGAGAAAATATTATCCCTCTTTATGTTTAGATAGTGAGGAGAATGGAGTTGTAATCTTCAATTTCTTTAAAACAGTTGTTAACTAGAGGTTTGATGAAACCATTCATCAAAATATTATCATGCACACAGTTGAGTTTTGAACTTCACAAGGCCCAAACTCTTTAACTTGAATAATGCTTCATCATAGATTAAAATATCCATATCAAACCAAGTTGTGGATCCACAAGTTCAAAACAAGTCGTAAGGTTTTCGAGGCCACCCAAAATTATCAAGAGTAATCAAAAGTATATATTAATGCATCAAATCTCCAACATAAACCAAAGTATGCAAAAATGAGTTATAATGTGAAAATATACAATAATCTAATATTTACCAAAAGATGGAATACTGCTATTAGTAGAAGTAGTTTAAGTTTTAGAAGTCTTATTGGATAGACCCGCACGAGAACTATCACCTAGAAAAAAATGTTAAATCAACGGGATGAGACAAAAGCCTCAGCAACCAATAATTCATCTCATTGGGCATGTGAGTAAATGTGCTTGAGGTATCAAGTATTATTAAAAATGTCACATGCCAACATAAGTATATATCAATTCACAATATTATAATCTCATTTCTCATATTTATCGCATAAGTACACAAGAATCAATACATACGAATTAATTCTCTATCATCCCTTATTTCCTCCCCTTGCCTTCTTTATTTTGGTTGAAACCATTGAAGAGAGAATATCACCTAGAGGGGCGTGAATAGGTGATTTCGAAAAACTTTTCCGGAAGGTTAAGATGAACAATAAAACAAAGATAGAGACAGAGAGAATGGACACATAGAATTTATACTGGTTCGGTCTAACTCCTTGACCTATGTCCAGTCCCCAAACACTTTGGAATTTTCACTAACTCTTAATCACAACTACAATTACACACTTCGTACTCGAGATGATCTTATCACTCTAGGACTCACTCTTTCTTATAAGTTGTAATTATACACCCACACTCAAGGTTCCACAACCTTGAGATTTTACAATAAACAAGAAATCAAATAAGTGTTTAACTCCTCACGAGTAGATAAAAGATAATCACTAAAGTACAAGAATATCTGGAGATATTAAATGAAGTGAATGAAACAGTAAATTGAAATAATGTCGAATTGATTGCATAGAGTTTCAGTAGTTGGCGGAATTGAATGTGATGACCTTTTATACCAATCTTCCATTAATGTCGTTGTGAAGCTTTGAAAGTAGCCATTGAGACACATCGAACTTCATTAGGCACGATGAATTCCATTAGGTACGGTTATTTTGCTTCATAAATTTGTTCGCGTCGACGTACTTGTGCTCGAAGTTGACTTAGAATGATTGTTAGAATTGGTATGCCTTGAAGGAATGGTTTACGTCTGCTATGAGGTTTCATTCGATTGTAGGCTTTGTATTCTAAATAAGCATTTAATGCTTACGCGCAATGAATGGCTCTTTGGCTAATCTCAAATTAAACATGGTTAATCAACTATAAATCACTCAAAAAGATGATTAGATATAAATAAGTTTGAGTGGGATTAAATAGAAATAGGTAATGACCCAGTATGATTAAGATAGCAATTAATGTTACAGAAGAGGGGTTTAATATTTTGAAGAATAGTACTCGAGTAACACTTCCTGGTTACTTGAGTAATGTCGCAGAGATTTAAAATAGTAGTCTCTGGAACGAGATTACTCAAGTAACATCAATATGTTACTTGAGTAATATCGTTAGGTTCCAAAATAATAACCTTTGGAACTAGATTACTTGAGTAACATCGAAGTGTTACTTGAGCAATTTCGCAAGGTTCCAAATAATAACCTCTGGAAAGTGATTACTCGAGTAACATTAATATGTTACTTAGCTTGAGTAATATTTCAAGGCCTCAAATTAATAGCCTCTAGAACATATTTACTCAAGTAATATATAATGTTGCTCGAGCGCGAGTAACTATCGGATGAGAGAGTAAAGAGTGAATTCGAAGACCTTACTCAAGTAATATACTCACCTTACTCAAGTAGGTTATTGAGTAACTCTTACCTATTACTCGGGTAATGTTGTGATAGAGGCTTTGTTGCTATGAAGAGTCTTTCACTCGAGTAGCTAAAATTCCTTACTCGAGTAGTTTACTTGAGTAAGTAATTGTACTTACTTGAGTAACATAGATAGCGTCTTCTGATCTTGCTTTGAACCGTCATTACTCGAGTAACAATAAGGTTTACTCCAGTAATCTTTCTTCTACTTGAGTAAAAACTGACCCTTTACTCAAGTAACATTCTCGAACACTTAACAACCTTATTAGATGGGATTACTTGAGTAACATAAGTCCTTACTCGAGTAACATAATCAATATTTACTTTATCAAAAACTCAACCATTTTCAATATAAAACTTAAATCATTCAAGTCTTATTATCATCAAAACTCTGAAAACTAACAACCATGGGCTAGTACCTACCTATATGTCGGTAGTTCAACTCAACAAGCTCACTGATTAAGTGATATGGACCATTCAAAATCCATAGAGCACAAGATTGGACTGTTACACCCTACTTAGGCCTCACCCTTTTGGGTGGCGGATAGAGGGATTCCCTTTTAATAATTACCATATATCATCTAACTACTACTGATTAGCATGCATCAGAGTTTATCGCGGTAGAGCAATTCCTTATTGGATTTTAGACAATACTGCTATAATTAAAAGCAAGTAACAAAATATAATCCCCGAAGGGTTAAATATACAGTCATCCACCAGTGCCTCAGGGGCCAAAATTATATACAGTTATACCATCACAAAAATATGATAAAAAATAAATCTTCTACTACCACCAACAACACCACCTACTCTAGCTCCGCATTCTTACCCTTCTCTCCAGATATAGCCCTTGAAATACTTCTTGAAGCTTTACGAAAATTTGGGATTCAAGAATAAATCCCGAGTAATCATTAATCTCATATGTAATGCATAAATCATGTATGTATGTAACCATAATTAGGAAAATATCAAATAAAAGCATTTAGTAACATACGCATAGTAACACAAATGCAACATACCAAGTGTATCGGGTTAACTATGGAAGCCCTACATGTCCTAGAAACAAATGCAGGACTGCTCAACAAAGCAAGCCCTGGATCCACAGCGCTAGGAAAGACACAGTAGTCGGGCTCGAACCCGGGCCACACTTGAATACATACAAACGCATGTCATTCTTCGGAGACACGGGTCCACAATCATGGAAAATACAAACATACAAAGTAATACAAGACATATAAGGATTAAGGTTACTAGGCGGTAGTTGACCAAAATTATCGGTATACTTTTTTCTCCCTAGTATGTGAAAATTAAAGTGTCCCTAAAATAATCAAAATATAGATATAAATAATTCCTCTTTAAAATATCTATTTTATGACTTAAAAATAGGTCTTCTTATTCTAAGATCATATTTTTGAGCACTTTGAAGGCATTAGAAACACCAACAAAATTAGCTTTCCCACGTCCATAAGGTTGACGGACACAATAAATTCCCACTTTCAACAACCATTTTTCTTCTATCATAATAACCTTTCTTCCCAAACTCCAACCCTTAAGTTAAATCCTTTATTCATCCTTTTTATCTATTAATCAAACCTATTTCGAGACTAAAAATGCAGGGGTACTACCACTTTTACAACCATAAAATCATAAAATAGTTAAAATAATCACTTACTTGTTCTTGGTATCCCACTAGCTTGAAACTTGATCCTCAAAGTTTCCTCTTCCTTCTTTTAACCTTTACCTTCATGCACCAGGGGGAAGTTTTTCTTAAAAAAAAAAACCTTGACTTACATGAAAGGAAGTAGAAGAAGGTGAAATATAAATACCCAAAGACTTTACGTTCCTATTGGATGTTTTGTTTGACTCACCTTATGTCTTTTATTAGTCTTTCCTTTTCTCTTCTTCACCCAACGCGTCCAGCAACTCAAAGGGAAGGAGATGAGTTCCTTAAATAAACCCCCAAGGTTGGTTCTAGATCCAACTTGCGTCTAGACCTTGCTAAAAAATATTTCTCTATTGCTCTTGGTCTCTCAGGTCCGATGTTTTGATGCAACTTGGGAAGAGAAAAAAATGTATTTTATTCTACTCTCTCTCTCTCTCTCTCTCTCGTCTGGTACCATGAGGAAATAGGGAGAAAATATTTTGTGTTCTCTTTCTTTTTGCATTGATCACATGCTCAACTACTTCTTTCCTCAATTGATATTAAATTGTCTTATCATATCCCTCTTTGTCTCTCACATAATAGATGCTAGGAATTATTGGGGAAATATGTATGTTTTTTTTTTTTTAATTCTTTATTCTCTTTTGCTTCCTTCTCATTTCCGGCCCATTGCAGATTATTGAAGAAATATATATTTTATTTCCTTTGGCACCTATTTACGTCAGTCACATTGAGAAGGATTGGAAAAAAAATGTGTGTACTCCATGTCTCAATCCCACGTCCGGTTAACAATGAAAATTATTTGAGAAAAAAAAATGAAATTTTGTTCGCCACTTTCCAATGCTTCACGTGCTCCACTACTTCCTTATTTAATTAATGTTGAAATGTCACATCATTATCACTCTTCCAGCCGACGGTTTAAAGGAGTTGGAAGCAAAAGAAATGTTTCTCATTCATTTGATTTCTCACCTTCACACGTCTAGCACATGGGAATTGTTGAAGAAATAATTTATGTGTTGCTTTCCTTGCTTGAATAACGTGCATATCTCCCCCTACTTCATTAATGTTGATTTTTCCTATCCATCCTTTCCTTGAGCTAAATAAGTACACCTAAAACTACACATAATTACCCACTTTTTCCTTTCTTCAAGCGACGTGACACTGTATATGGGGAGGAGAGATTTTATTTTGATTTTATCCTATCATCAAGTACACTCTCCTCTCTTCTTAAGTCCTTATGTTGTACTATAACATGGTGTCATATTTCTATTCTTCCTTCTTAACATCCGAAAATCTAAGTGTATTTTGGGAGGAGAAATTATCTTTCCTCTTGTCACACACCAACCCATCAACTTTTATACTAGACAAGATGTATTTGATAAGTTAGCTTTTCCCTCTCTTGCTTTTTCTTTAAAAAAAACGTCTATGAGTGAAAAGTGGAAGATTTGGGCAGATTATGTCATATAAGTCTCATCCAATGTCCTCTTATATTTACCAAGTCCTCATATCCCTTCTTTCCCCTTAGTGCAACCCAAACTTATATTGAAACTCACTAATTTTCCATCAGAATTTTCCTTCTCTTATTGGATGAAAATTATAAATATAATGAGGGAAAAAAATATATTTTTACCTTCTTTAACATTACCATCTGAATTTATTTATAACCAAATTTATTAGCCACCTTTTTGAATAATTCCACATTATTTTCCAATAATTAATTTATCTTGTCAGAAAAATAATATATCGTTGATCACTCCTTGGTGAAAAATTCATATATCCCATTAATTAATTTTCATGAAAAATTGGGGATGTTACATGGACCATGGGTTCCCCTTCTAACGTAGTAGTGGGGTGTCATAGACCAAAGGATTAACCAATGTACACCAGAAAGTCCATCATCTTATTTCTTCTTTTTGTACAAGAATTCACCCCTTATTTCGTCTTTGATTTTGGAAATTATGCCCTAGGGGCCAATCATTGCACTTTAAACATTATTGTTATTTAAAGTATTTCTCCGTTTTGCTACCATATCATTTGCATGTTTATTATGATGATTTATCCTTGGATGTTTCATAACGATTGTTCTAAATGTCCCACAGTCGGTCATCTATACGGAACAAAGATGAAATAAGACCAGTATAAATTTGATAAGGTATTGAGATATGAATCAAAGTCTTAGGCACTTGTAAGAGTACAAGGTGCTGGACCGACCCACTATTGGAAAACTGCATGGATTAAGTCATAAGCTTATCTCATGTATAACCACGTCATAATGCCCTTTGACTTGAGATCATCATGGATTCCTACATGAGAGTCGCTAATCTTTGACCTAATTGAAAGTCACCTTTTACCGGGTGATGATAAAGGCTTCGATCGAGATTAGTGGTTTTCATGCAGAGGAATGTGAATGGTCAAGATGGGATTTGTCCCTCACATTTGTAGAGAGATATTACTGAGCCCCTTGATGAGTAAGTTTGAGAAAAATATGGTCATATTACAATGGAAAGTAGTTTCCATTTCAATTGTTAGACTACTCAAGAATCGAGAAAGTAATGGTCAGGAACAAGAGGATGACACTATCCATGCTTCATCCCTGACCAAATTATCGCATGACAAAAGGGATGTGGTATGGTTGTATGATAGGTTGCATTGTATCATCGATCCTCATATGAATTGGGTAGTCATAATATCTTGCTAGAGGCCGCTTGCGACTTGTGAGCTAATACAATGTTGGCTTGCTGCCAATTTCATGTGGGCCTACAGGATCGCACACAAGAATAGCCTAACACGAGCTATAATGTCCAGATTCATTGACTCTAAGATATGTCTAATTTTTAATGAATATAACGTTTAATCTAGGGAGGATGGATATATATATATATATATATATAAATATAAATTCAAAGTAATAATAATATTATATATATGGATAATACTATTATTATGTAGTATTTGTTTTGCATTTAATTTATTTGATAAATTAAATAACTAAAACTAAGAGAGATATCGTATCTTAGATTTAATTTTTGAAGATAGATATCATATCTCAGATTTAATTTATAAAGATAAATTAAATCGATCGGCTTTTAATTTCGATTTAATGAATAGATTAGATTAAATTTGTTGGACATATTTAATTAATATTATTTTAATCCAATTCAAATTTCAAAATTAATTAAGATTAATTTTGAATATATATAATACGGCCCATTAGGGTTTTAAAAACCCTAAGACAGTGAGTAAGACGTATTATAAAAAGGCCACAAGACAAACCCTAGAGGATACGGAGAAAAAACGTTATAGGCACTAGCACGCTGCTTGTGTTGGGGTCCTGTTTGTGTGGATACCGATAGAGGGAGCTGGTTCGTTCATTTGGCTCCTAGTGATCGAACAAGACGCATATGGAAGAAAGGTACAATTCGACTACTCGAATTAAACGTCATTGTTAGATCCTCGATCGGTATTTGATGTTTCTTTTGGTAAAATTCTTCTGCTGCTTGTACGAATCCCAACATTTGAATAACCTCCCGTCAAATCCACATCTATCATCCCCTCTCATATCAGTACTCAAGATATAATGACAATGGATTATTACATAACATTATCAATTCACAAGTTATCAAGAGAATCTTTCCAATCTCATAAATCAACACCAATTCATATAATATAATATAATATCACTAGTCATTTCTCCATGAAAATAAATCCCACAAGAAAATTGCTCATACTTGGAGGGGAAGATTGTTGGAAACTAGTGTGAGTCATGTTGGATGAGTATTTGAATTATGTCATAAGTATTTCGTTTTTAATTATGGTTTCCTTTATTTTTCATATCTCTTTTAATAAAATTGAGTATTTGATATAAATCCAGGTTAAAGGCCTAATTTGTTATGGAAGTTTTGCTAAGGGACCCGTCCAGCACCCGGAAGTTTTTTGGGTACCAAATTTGCCCTGGAAGTATGAAAAAGGTACTAAATTTGTCCCGAAACTATGAAAAAGGTAGCAAATTTGCCCATCCATTAATTTTGACCGTTAAGTTTGACTGAGTGTACACGTGGCATGCCACCTCATCAACCCAATAAGAGTTAAGTATCATTTTTGCCCCGAAGTTTTCACTAAGGAGCAATTTTACCCCGGAAGTTTACAAAAGTATCAATTTTGCCCTTCTTTGCCGCATATTAAATTTGACTATTAAATCTGTCAAAGGCAACACATGTCATGCCTTGAAAAGGTTGAACTTGGAGTCAGAGAAGGAGATCCTTGAGATGTTGAGCTCAAGGCAGCCGAATTTGTGAAGCCGAACCGGTCACAGGAAGCATCACTTATGATCTAAGCAAATGATCGATCTATACAACCGCTGGGCCGGCTCGATTAAGCCCGAGGCCCTCCAGGGCCAATTTCAAATTTCTGACTTATTTTTCAAGCTTGAGCCTTGCAGGGCCAAGGCTTAAACGGGTCGGCCCGATAGGCCTGGCCCGATTTCCCAGCTCTAGTCCCTGTGACCAGTTTGACTTCACAAATTCTGGGTCGCCTTGAGCTCGACATGTCAAGGATCTCATTCTCGACTCCAAGTTTGACCTTTTCAAGGCATGACATGTGTGGTCTTTGACTAATCTAATAGTCAAATTTAATAGTGGGAGAAAGAAGGGCAAAATTGCCCCTCAATGAAAACTTTCGGGGCAAAATTGCTCCTCAATGAAAACTTTCAGGGTAAAAATGATACTTTTGATTGATGAGGTGACATGCCACGTGTGATGAGGTGGTATGCCACGTGTGTACTCAGTTAAACGTAACGGTCAAAATTAACGGAGGGGAAAATTTGCTACCTTTTCATACTTCCGGGGCAAATTTGGTACGCTAAAAACTTCCGGGTGCTTTGGCGCTCCCTTAGCAAAACTTCCGTGGCAAATTTGGTATTTAATCCTATAAATTCTAAAGAGTTATGTCTCAATGACTCACACCATACTCAAAAATGAAAGATAAGTTTCCTCCTTGGTAATGAAAGAAGTCAATGTTCATATTATATTCGAAGTATAAATGTAATTGAAAACCCTATAAGAACTAATATATTGTTTCTTGAGGAAACATATGTTTCAGAAGTTTGCCGATGCATATTAGAAGTATACTGATGAATTTTATGTTGGGTTAAAGGTCATTTTTGTCACGGAAGTATTGCTAATGGAGCGTCCAGCACCTGGAAGTTTTTTGGGTACCAAATTTGCCCCGGAAGTATGAAAAAGGTACCAAATTTACCCCGGAAGTATGAAAAAGGTAGCAAATTTGCCCCTCCGTTAATTTTGACCGTTCAGTTTGACTAAGTGTCCACGTGGCATGCCACCTCATCAACTCATAAGAGTTAAGTATCATTTTTACCCTGAAAGTTTTCACTGATAGCAATTTTGCCCCGGAAGTTTTCACTAAGGAGCAATTTTACCTTGGAAGTTTACAAAATGTATCAATTTTCCCTTCTAAATCAGTCAAAGACCACACATGCCATGCCTTAAAAAGGTCGAACTTGGAATCCTTGAGATGTTGAGCTCAAGGCAGCCAGAATTTGTGAAGCCGAACTGCTCACAGGAAGCACCACTTATGATTTAAGCAAATGATCAGTCTATACAAATGTAAGTGATGCTTTCTCTGGGTTTTGTGACAGACCTTTTAGTCCCTGTGACCAGTTCGGCTTCACAAATTCTGGCCACCTTGAGCTCTTCCTCTGGGTTTTGTGACAGACCTTTCAGTCCCTGTGACCAGTTCGGCTTCACAAATTCTGGCTGCCTTGAGCTCAACATGTCAAGGATCTCCTTCTTTGACTCCAAGTTCAACCTTTTCAAGGCATAACATGTGTGGTCTTTGACTGATTTAATAGTCAAATTTAATATTGGGAGAAAGAAGGGCAAAATTGCTCCTCAATGAAAACTTCCAGGGCAAAATTGCTCCTTAATGAAAACTTCCAGGGCAAAAATGATACTTTTGATTGATGAGGTGGCATGCCACGTGTGATGGGGTGGCATGCCACCTCACATTTTAACAATCTACGTGGACTTCCGTCACTTTTGGGTAAATTTGATACCTTTTCAAAACTTCTGGGGCAAATTTGGTACCCAAAAAACTTCCGGGTGCTGGACGCTCCCTTAGCAATACTTCCGTGGCAAAAATGACCTTTAACCCTTTTATGTTTAGTATGACTAGTTAGACCATCTTGAGTCAATCATGATGCCAAAAAATAATTGAGAATTCATGTGTACATATCCTAAAGCGTAAACAAATACCACAATCCCATGACTTATGATGTACTGTGTATTCCAAGAGAAATTTAATTATTCGGCCTCATAAGCAAAATAGAAAGTGAATCTTTCACTTTTCTAGAACGGATACATGGAGATATTTGTGGGTCAATACACCCACCATGCAAACCATTTAGTTACCTTATGCTTTTAATTGATGCATCAACTAAATGGTTGTGTTTTTGCTTATTATCTTTTTGCAACATGAAGTTTGAAAGATTGCTTGCTCATTTGATGAGATTAAGAGTGTGTTACCCGATTATCCTATCAAGAAAATAGGTCTTGATAATGAAAGTAAATTTGCTTTGTAAGCTTTTAATGAATATTGTATGCTTGAATGTTTAACATCCTATAACCCTTGTTCATATGCAAAATAAACTTGCAGAATCATTGGCTAAACGGTTGCAATTAACTACAAGACCTTTACTCATGTGATCTAATCTCTCAATTTCTGCTTGGGGCTATGCCATTTTGCATCTAGCAATGTTAATTCACATTTAGGCCAACAAGTTATCTAAAGGTTTTCCCTTACAAATGGTTTTTAGTTAGGAGACAAATATTTCCCATTTGCAGATTTTTGGGTTTATATACGCTAGTAGCACCATCACAATGCACCAAAATATGTGGAGGCACAAAGGATGAAGAAAATGAAGAGAGAGAGCCGAGAAGTGTGTGAATCTGAGAAAGTGAAGGTGAGATGAAAATGAGCTATTTCAAACCAAAAAGTAAGAGTCAGAGCCACAGAGTCATAGGTTGAAATAAAAGAGTCAGAGTCATGGGTTGCAATTTTTGGCGTCCTAAAATACATTTAAGGAGGCCAAAAATGCTCATTTTGACGTCCTAACCTATTTTAGGACGCTAAAAAAATGTCATTTTGATGTCCGAACTACTTTTGGGACGCCAAAAATTCCACTTTTGATGTCTTGAACTAGTTTTAGGATGCCAAAAATAATGTTTTTAACATCTCAAAAGCAATTTAGGATGCCAAAAAAATCCCATAATGCCAAAAAATTTCCCAAAATTTTCAAATTGCACCAAATAATTAATTTTAGGCGTCCTAAAATATTTTTGGGATGCTGAAATTATTTTAGGCGTCCTAAAATTGTTTTAGGATGCCTAAGGCTCAAAGTTCAACCAAATAATTACAAGAATGCCACCGTCTTTAGTTTTTAGTTCCCTCTTTATAATAAGGACATCTTTTAGGGAAGTAATATCCCTTTTTTTGTAGTAGTGAGTTATTATCTCCGAAGAGAATGTCATATTCCTCGAAGAAACTCGTGTACCTAAAATATGTGAAAATAATGAGATCTCAATTAAATATGTCAAGAATAGAATCCGATGGGGCCAAAAGAAGTCAACATTAATGACACTTTTGCTTATAATATAGCATATGATCTAAAGAATGATAATGAGGATCATGAGCCAAAGTCCATTAGAGAGCGTCCACAAAGAAAACATTGGCCCTAGGAAAGGTGCCAGAAGCACAAGTCCTTGAACGACTCGAGGTTCCAGACACTACTACAAAAATTGGATATTACTACCTTAAAAGATGTCCTCATTAAGAATTAGGAAGTAAAAAATAAAGGCAGTGGCATTCTTGTAATTATTTGCAAGGAAGTTGAGCGTTGAGCGTCTTGAAATTTAGTTTAGGACTCGTAAAATTTATTTTTGTCGACTCAAACATTTTTCAGGACAACTAACATCTTCCCGCCATGGAAAATATGAGAATTTTTCATTTAGCGCCACGACATTTAATGTTTTTTGGAATAAAATTTATTTGTGGCGTCCGAAATTTTATTCCGTCGCCCAAATTCACTTACGCGCCATGTTTTATTATTATTTTTTTTGGCGCCATGGGGCATGGGAATTGAATTTTTTACAATGGGTGACCTAATTTGTGATTCAAGTCGCCAATGTGTGAATTTTGGCGACCCGAATTTAATTCAAGTCGCCAATTGAATATTAGTGGCGACTGAATATATTCAGGTCGCCAATTTGAGAATTTTGGCTACCCGAAGTAAATTAAGATTGCCCATTGGAGAATTTGGGCGACTGAATTAGATTCAGTCGCCAATTTTGAAACTTTAGTGGCCTCGAATATTAATTCAGTCGCCAAAATCCACGCATAAGACTAATCGACACGAGCGATACCTCATTTGCCTCTCTCGAACACACACTTCACTCTCCGCTTCCTTCCCCAAGTTCGATATCCCTTTTCGCCGACTTCTCTCCTCCGTCTCTGCAGCGCCATGCCTCCGGCTACTTCGTCGTCTCTCATACTCCCCGCTCTCTCTCTCATTCCGCCTCCTTCCCGAAACCCAAACCCAAGTAAGATGTCGCGACTTGTCACTTTGCTATTGTTCTCTAGTTTTGGGGCCCATCTTTGCATTCTTTTGCTTCCCATTGAGATTCGATTTGCTAGAACATTTTGTTCCTGCTGTTTAGGATTATAAGTTAGAAGTAATGCTAGCACTTGGTTTTTCTACTTTCATTTCTTATATTAATCTTCCTAATTCCATGGAACTTCTTTTCCTCTCTGTAACGGTAATTCTTAGACTATGATGAGAATTTTGTTTTCCTTTACTGTCTCCTGGATTTTTCTTGTTCTTAAATTTCTCTGTTTGGTTGTTCAAACGAAGAGGCATTGCAAAACTAAAGTAACTCAACTGTAGATTTTGAAACCGTATTCTTCAAACCATTGAACTCAACAGGTTCCACTTGTTGAAAACAGTTTTGGAGTTTTATGCATGTTGCTTCTGATATTTTCTTGGTTCCACTTGGGTTGATGATGCATCATGCATGTGACTAACTTGGGCTGATGATGCATCATGCATGTGACAATCGCTTACGTCTCCAACAATCCATATGAGATCAAATTCTTAAAATGAAATTATAGCTAAAGTTCATTTATTTACCAAATAAAATAGCCAAGTGTTGACTTCCAAAACCAAGAGCTCCTGCCACGAAAGTTGCACACCCTCTATTTATGCATTTGCAAAGGGTTGCACTGAACAAGCATATTACGTAATTCATCGTTCATTATTTTTCTCGTGAAATGATAATATAGACATGAATTTTGTGATCTTATAATACATATGAACTTACCTACGGTGAACTCAAATACTACAACGACATTGAGGACTACCCACATTCCTGTAACAACAAAGCCATTACACTTGCTTGTTTGAAATAGCTATTGGAGTGTTGAAAAGTAACTTTTCAATCGTAATTTATGAAATATAAGATAAATATCTGAGAGAATTGTTGTCTCGATTTATTTGCATAATCACTTATAAGTCTCATAGTCATTCAATCAATATGCTTGAAACTTCTTGTAATGTCATTTCCTAAAATAATATATGGTTCATATCCATTATTTTATAAAATTATTTCTATAAACATAAATCAGCAAATTTTAACTCTTAAAATCTATAATATAGCTTTGAAATTATTAGTCAGTTTGTGCTCCCTCTGTCATCTGTGTCCTAGCTTGTTTGCTATATTAAATTTCATTGGAAATTCTCATCGAGCATTTACAAATGGGCTTTTATTGATGTGATTGCTTCACTTGTTTCTATGTTTCACACTAATGTGACTGCAAATGCTTGGTTAGAGAACTTACATTGTTAACTAGATTTCCTATTACTGCTTGCAATTAAGTTTTGTACTCGGTTCTCAATAGAACAACCATATGTTGATAATGCAGATATAGGCGATAAGAGATTAAAGGAGAATCATCCTTATCTTTTTTGACTACTTGCTCGAGGAATCTTGGTCAAAGGTTTCAAGCAAACAAGCTTGTGCTCTCAAATTAGGTCGGTTGCTTTCATTTTATTCACAAACATTTATATTTTCCTTATATGATACCTTCTTACTGAGTGAGAACAACAATTTTGTCTTATGGCTTGACGGTTTACCATTATTGATTTAAACGTTTTTAATCTAGTCCTTGAACTTTTTATTTTGTCTTTCCTTTATTATTAGCCATTTTAAGTACATGAACTTGATTAAAAAAAGGATATGTTAGCTAGTAAGAATAATTCTAATGTTCTCTTTGTTGATGAAATTGTTGGATTTAATAGCTAATATTGTTTTGAATTGCCTTAGTTAGTAAGTTTTGTTCAATTAAGCTGAAATTGTTGGTTGTTGAAATTTTGGGATGTCTTACTTTCAAGGGGAAATGCTGCCGAATCTTTTTAAAAAGATTGAGAAAAAGCATGTCGATCTTTTTGAAGTTCTTATAAATCTGATTGTTGTTGGAAATGTCTTAGGTGATAATAAAATGGGTCATAGTTGGATGAATGCTTTCAAAACTAGTGAAGAATATGAGAATGGGGTGGAAGAGTTTATTGAATTTGCTAGAAGGAATGTGGCTACAAAAAATGGGATGTATTATTGTCCATGTGTTAATTGTTTAAATGGGATTCGAAGGGATATTGCTGATATAAGGGATCACCTACTTTGTGATGGAATACACCTTCGATACACAACGTGGATATGACATGGTGAGGAAGTAAGTACCAGTGCGTCCCATGAAAATGAAGATGAGGTAGATGAAGATGGAATGAAGAGAATGATTCATGATGTTGAGGTAGAATCTTTTGCACAATCGCGTGAATATATAGCGTGTAGAGTGATGCATAGACACCTTTCTTCCCTGGGTGTACTAAGTATACACAGTTGACTGGGACCTTACATTTGGTCAACTTAAAGGCAACTTGTGGGTGGACAGATAGTAGTTTCACGTCGCTGCTTGAATTGTTGTGTGATATGTTGCCAGATGATAATGTACTTCCAAATCGTATGTACAAGGCGAAGAAAATCTTGTCTACCATGGGCATGGAGTATGAAAAGATACACGGTTCCCTAATGACTGCATATTATACAGAAATGAGTATGAAGGACTTAGTAATTGTCCGAGTGTAAAACTTCACGATACAAAGTGAAGAAAGGTGGTGGGTCTGGAGATAAGACAACAAAAAGGCAACCTTTGAAGGCATTGTGGTATCTTCCAATAATACCGCAGTTTAAGCGTCTGTTTACTAGTGAAGCAAAGACGAAGAAGTTGAGATGGCATTCTGATGAGAGAATATCTGATGGAAAATATCTTCGGCACCCAGTTGACTCTCCACAATGGAAGAAAATAGACGAAATGTTCCCTCAATTTGGCAGTGAGCCAAGAAACCTTCGGCTGGGGCTTTGTACAGATGGTTTCAATTCGTATCGAACTCTTAGCAGCACCCATAGTGCATGGCCGGTTCTCCTTGTAATATACAACTTAACTCCCTGGCTATGTATGAAACGCAAGTATGTGATGCTTTCTATGATGATTTGTGGACCAAAACAGCCCAGAACAATATCGATGTGTACTTGGCGCCTTTGGTTGAGGATTTGAAGAAGTTGTGGGAGGAAGGCATAGATGTGTTTGATGCATATAAGAAGGAGTCCTTCAAGTTGCGTGCAATGATTTTTACCACGATCAACGACTTTCCTGCATACGAACATTTGTCTGGGTACAGTGTGAAGGGGCATAAAGCATGTCCAATATGTGAAGCAGACACAAACTTCCATAAACTAAAGCACGAAAAAAAAGCTCTACCTCGGTCACAATAGGTTTCTTCATCGGTTCCACCCATATCGTAAGTTAAGAAAGCGTTTTAACGGCTTACCGGAGCATAGAACAACTCCAAAGGCATTAACCGGAGAGGAAGTTTATAGTCGGGTGAAACATATCAGTGTCATATTGGGTAAGCAGCAAAGGATTACGGGTGAGAAGAATATATGGAAGAACAGATCAATTTTCTTTGATCTTCCATATTAGCGTAGTCTTGATGTGAGACACAGTCTTGATGTGATACATGTGGAGAAAAACGGTTGCGATAGCCTTGTCAGTACTCCTTTGCACATACTAGGGAAGACTAAGGATGGAATTAGTGTGAGACTAGACCTGGTTGATATGGGAATAAGAGAACGGTTACATCCACGAGTAATGGAAGATGGTAAGAGGGCATACATGGAGCTAGCGGCTCATACACGTCAAAAGCGGAGAAAAAAAAGTTTGTGTGGGTGTCTATATGACATTAAGGTTCCATAAGGATATTCTTGTAATTTGAGAAGGTGTGTTTCAATGGACGATTTGAAGTTAGTGGGAATGAAGTCCCATGATTAGCATGTGTTGATGCTACAACTATTACTAGTAGCTATTAGAGGCATTATGAAAGATGAAGTGCGTGCCACTATAACAAAATTGAGTATTTTCTTTAATGCTATCTGTAACAAAGTCATTGACATTGAAAAGTTAGATGAATTGGAAAATGAGGGTTATACTATTTTGTCCTAACTAGAGATGCATTTTCCTCCTGCATTTTTTGATATAATGGTGCACCTGATAGTGCACTTGGTAAGGGAGGTAAGACTCTGCGGTTCAGTTTACCTAAGGTGGATGTACCCTTTCCAGCGATACATGAAGATCTTAAAAGGGTATTCTAAAAATCCTTATCAACCGGAAGCCTTAATAGTTGAGAGATATGTAGTTGAAGAGGCTATGGAGTTCTGCAAAGATTATCTATCAGGGGCGACGATACAATCTCAGCATGACAAAGGGATAAGCGAGGGAACTCGAGGAATCAAACTGAAGAATATGCTTCATGAAGAAGTGTTGCAAGCACACTTGTACATCTTGAATAATATGGAAGAAGTTCAACCATACATTGATGAACACAAAAAGAGTTTGAAAAATATGAATCCAAGGAAGAATGACATTCAGATAGCTAATGAGCAAAAGAAGACATTCATAAAGTGGTTTGAGGAGACGGTATTGCACGAGACCTGTGCGTCGGCTACAATTGAGTGGTTAGCCTGGAGGCCTTCTTTCCAGGTCATCACTTGGAGCGGTTATGATATAAACGGATATTCTTTCTACACAAAAGAACAAGATGACAGAAGTTATGTGCAAAATAGTGGGGTGATGGTTGAAGCTGAATCCATGCGCTTTTCGAGTTCGAAAGACAAAAACCCGGTGTTAGCATCAATAGCCTATTATGGAGTTATTGAAGAAATATGAGAGATAAGCTAAACAAGTTCAAAGTTTCTTTATTGAAATGTAAGTGGGTTAGCAATAATGCTTTGTTGTAATAGATCCTAAATTTGGATTTGTCTCAGTTGATCTTCAAAGACTTGGTCATAGAGATGAGACATTCATTCTAGCAAGCCAGGCGAAACAAGGTTTTATGTTACAGACTCGTCAAATGAAAAAATGTCCATTCTACTTCAAAGTAAAAAAAAAAAGAAGTATGGTAAAAAATCCTTGAACCTGGACGATACACTCCCTTTTACAACAAATCCACCTGCAACACGTGAAGTAGAATTGGTAGATGATGAAAAATATGCTCCAAGAAAGGATAATTCTGAAGGATATAGGAAACCATATAAAGTAAGATCTTTAGTTATGAAATAGTTAACAACTTGGTTTATGAAATAGTCCTATCTAGTTTACCTATGTTATTTTTGTACTGGTTTAACATGTTAGTTCATTTCCTTAATTTGTTTATTATTTAATAACCTATCTAACATTATTGATTTGTCTTTGATGAACAGGAATATGTCCAGCTCTGACGAGTCATCGGGTGATAGAGTTGATGTACCCGTTGTGAGAAAGGGTAGAGGTAGCACAAAGATGGGTGCGTTAATTGCACATCGTGATAGTCAGAAAAAGAGGTTGCATATGGAGTTCGATGCCAATATGAATCCAATTGGTGTAGAGGAAGACAATTTCATTAGCTACTTAGGCTATCTGGCTCGAAGCAAAGTTCGCATTGTATTCTCTAGTTGGAAGTTGGTTCCTGCTAAAACGAAGCAATTGATCTGGGCACAAATTTTGGTATCTCACTTTCATATATCTACATTTGTATCTTTAGTTTTATTACTTGATTTCTTTCATATCTTCTCTTTTACCTTGCAACAAACTTACGATGTGCCTAACAATACAGCCATGTACAAGCATTGGATGGGCGAGGTTCATCTATGTTGGAAAGATTTTAAGAACAAGCTCACTAAAAAGTATATTTGAGGGGAAAAGAGGAACGAGGACCCATGTTTGAACTATGATTACATTTCTCCAAAGGACTGGAGGGAGTTTGTGGTGTCACGCCAAAATCCAGAATTTCTTGTAAAATTTCTTTCATATCTTATCTTTTAGTTGAATCTATTTGACATCGTAGGCTCAGTTTTATTTGTTTTCGTGTCAAGCCAATAGAGAGAGGCAAGTGGGAAATAAGTATCCGCATTGCATGTCTAGAGGTGGCTATAAAAAGCTTGAACGGAAGATGATGGAAGAAGAGTTGGAGAGAATGAAGGAAGGTACCCAATCCAATCCTTCCACTATTATCCAGGCCCCTGAGCGTCCTCCTCGTCACAAAAAATGGAAAGCTGCGAGAATGAAGGGTGACAAATACATAAATAAAGATGTGGCTGAGGTTGCCTCAAAGATTGTAAGTAGATAAACATAATTAGAAGTATTAAATAGCCTCTGTTATTTCATATTTTAAGAGTTTAGTTACTATTTATGAAAAATCCTATGATACAGGATGCACTTGAGTAGCAGAGTAGCCAAGGTTCATTCACGCCAGGTACACGGATGAACATTTTTTCCATGACAATTGGAAAGCCAGATTACCTTGATGCTATTCGAGAGGAGACAAAGGGAGTTAGCATCGCGAAATATTTTGGACGGCGTTCACGTTGTTCGCATGACGATGACAACCATAGTCCTAAGCTTGTAGCCAAAATTCGAGCATCCCTCGTAAATTAGGTTATGGAACAACTATGGGGTGAAATGAGGGCTATGATACAAGAGAAGGGAAATACGCAACCTACAACCCACGAATCCCCGGCCTTCCTAAGCAGCAAAGAAAGTTTTCACGCTCCAGATGTACCTATTGGTGAACCTTCTCATCACTCTCCAGATGTACTTATTGGTGAGCCTTCTCACACTCCATAGGGAGGACTACCTTACACTCTATATTTGGATGACCCACACCGGTGTATTGTTGCCGATGGTCTTGTTTACTCAGAACAAACCACACACTGCAATATACAAATTCCACAAGACCAACATAGGGTGACTGTGAAAAGTGTGCGAGAGGGGGAAGAAGAGACAGTCATCCCAATTGATGATGAGGAGGTTCCCACACTAGGCGCTGCCACCACATTGTTCATCCTTTGGCCACATCATCTTATTAAGATGGGGACGACACCTCCAATGGTAGGAAATACATTACTGATTGATGATGAGTAGGTTCCCGATTGATTTTCATTGCTAATCCACTCATAATATGTTTATTATGTTTTCATAGCATGAACAAGCTGCGGGCAGATTTCCCTACTTAGCACAACTGCGAGAGTTGTACGGGGACATCACTTTATAGGCATGCAGATGCCTCCGGGCATTGTCGGTGCAGAAAAGACATATACGTTATCAATTGACAAGAAAGATTTGACGCAGCTTTTATGCATATGGAATGTTTAGATTTATAGTTTCTTCAACTTGCAATCCCGTAAGTTTTTTTACCCTTTATTTATGTCGACTCTTTTTTTGTTTAATATATTCAACAACATTTATCATTTTATTTCAATCATAGTGTCTACCATGACATATGCACCAAAGGCACGACCGGGTTCATATGGATTCTTATGTCCTGCAAACACAGCTTCGACTCGCAATAAGTTAGCCAGAAGGGCCTTTTATGCTGGTTTAACAATGGGCGACGGAGAATTGCCTTGTTATCTAGCGCCAATACATGAAAGGTGTGTTTTTTTTTGTCTATATAAGATTTTTAAGAATAAATTGCTTTTTTATCTTAGTTTAATATTAATATGTATATGTTGTAGTGGTCATTGGACCACGTGTGTTGTTTGTCCCGCCAAGAACGTATGTTATTGGTTGGATTTCGTAGGTGGCAGGCCAAACGAGGATATCAAACCATGTTTGCCGAGTAAGTAAATTTTTGTCTAAATCATAGATTCTTATTTTAAATGAATTGTTTTCATGTCTGTTAATTTCCATTTTAATGTAGGGGTCTCAAGACGTATAGATAGCTTTTTGGAGCACGGGAGCAGGGTGGACCGAAGTGGTTTTATCCGAAGGTAAGTAGTTTCAATTCAAGTTATTTTATTGACATAGTAGCTTTCGATATGCCTTTATTCGTTTTAACAATTTGCTTTTCATTTATAGTGCCATCAACAACCAGGGAACACTAAGTGCGGTACTACGTCATCAATTGGATGCAATCTATTGTTACCAGCGGACGTGTTATAGGTTTTCAAAATGTATGTAATCGCTCCGTGATCCTCAAATGATGATATTTTTGTTGTTGTACTTGAGTTGTTCATTATGTCATTCACTTTATTAGTTTATCTTTATACCTTGTTTTCCAATTTACAGTTTTTTGGTAGTGTGGATGTAACATCCCAATTTCCTGAAGCATTTTTTTTTAAAAAAATATTTGATCAGAGTAGAGCATCAGAAGTAAATAGTACTAAAACAAAAGATACTGATAACATCCACTGTATGTGTTAGCTTTTAACAGCGTTTACAAAAATTTCAAATGTTATCATAAAGTACAAAACAAAAGGGCTTCCTCCAATCGGCTCCTATATCTCGCCATTTACCCTTGTCTCCGATCCCGTTTACTCCGCATCCCGAAGCTATGGTAAGAGCGAGGTTCAATGCCCATTGAACCTCAGGTAACGGTTAACCTCATGTTCATGTAATAAGTATGTATGACAGTTTATTCATAATATCACAGCAATATTCACATATGAAAGATAATAACAGAACACAGCCACTGCATATGAACGTCATTACGGTTTGCACTATTCACCAGTGCCACGGTGTACATCCGTGTCCTCAGCGCTAGGAAAACTCAACGGTATTATCAGAACCATAACCCGTGTATAGATGTATATGTATGATCAAAACTTTTAAAAAATAGAGTTTCAGTCTAGGAATACAACTATCACACATATAGGTATACAATAAACATCAGAGTTAGTGTTACGGTACGCGTCCGTACCTTCGTTGGTGTTGTCGGTACGTTGACGGTCGGACGGTGATCACGTGTACCCTATAATGGTAATATCGTATTTATTAATTTAAAAATAATATCCTAAGAGATATTTTGGCCACTAATGACTATTTTGCCCTTGCCACATTTATTTTTCACTTTATTCCTTCAAAATCGTAGAACAACGCTGGTACAAATCTGGGCAGCATTTCGTCTAACTTTCAAAAATCATAATTAATTCTAGAAAAATAGAAACAAGGATCCGTAAAATTCCTTGGAATCGTTAGGATATCTATTTTCATGTAAAAATAATCAAATTTTCCCGGATTACACGAATCACTCCCAGGTTTTATGTTTTGAACCGCTGCCCAGCATTTTTCCAGAAATTCGTAGCCTAACTTTGAGGATTTTTATCTCTCTGTACAGAAATCATTTTGACATGTTCTTGACATATTTAAAAAGACCTATATGTCGATTTTAACCATGAATATTCTAAGAATTGTGTGACCATATTTTCAATATGAAATTCTGGCGTTTTCATCACTGCCTCCAGAAATTCTGAAACCGATGAAATTTCGCCGAACTTCGTTACTTTGATGATTTTCTTCCAGAAATTTTGATATATGACCTCTCTCATCATTTTTTCAAAATAAAGATAATTTTGACTATAAAAACATGTAAGTAAAATTATACTAGCATATTTAAGATCTAAGCTACTTCTATCTAAGAATTTAAGAACTAGAACTTAAATAACTTAAAGCTAAAGCTAGAGAACTTACCAAGAACCTTGCTCCTCCTTCTTCAAGACTCCTCACTCTCACTTTCACTCTCTATATCAGATTTACTAAGCTTGATTTGGTGTGAAATTTGTGAAGAGGTTGGTGCTCTATTTATAGGAAAAAGCTATGGCAAATCTTGTAATTCTCTAGCTTACACATCTTTCATTTTTGGCCATGGGTTTGAATCTGATTTCTCCCTCCAGCTGAGCCAAAAAACGTGGCCTACCTCCCCCCCATTCTTCCTCCTTTGATTTTTCACCAAAGCCTCTTGCCTTGGTGTCAAAATTGTCCCCATGTGTAAAGCTTTTGGCCCCAAAAGTGCTTTGGTGGCTCTTTCTCCTTCATGCACTCTCCAAGCATGCATTGGTGGCATCTCCATCTTCATGCATTTCCCAACTTGGTGTTCTAATTTCCTAGTTACTCTAAGTATACTTGTAACTAGATGACTTTGGTGATTGGTTAACAATTAAGCAAAATACTCTTAGGGTTTAGTCTTTAATTAGCTTAATCTTTGGTCATTAATCCTAAAATGGTGTTTTAGGTGTTATTAAATTTATTTGATTGGTTGCTAATCATGATCATTAATAATCATCTTTATGCTAATCCTAACCCCTCATTGGTCCGTGACCTTTAATTATCCTAATGTATCTTTAATTGATGACTATTAACATTAATTGTAAAGAATTAACTAAATATTCTATTAGTGTAATTTTAATTGCTCATTAGTTGTTGGTAATTGCCCCTTAATTGTTTCAAGTGTTTTGATAATTCTTCACGGTCCTTTATGATTTAAATATGAGTTAGGTATTAAATATAGGGTATTAGAAAATTTAGTCTCTTAATAAATTATAATAATTGGTGTTTAAGGTTCCTTGATTAATTATGAAGCCTTGTGAAATTTGTTTACTTTCATGAAGACTTAGTTGATTTAATTATCATTGATTTCACTAAATTTATTTAGGCATTTTTATAATACTTTCTTGCTCTTTTAAATTCCACATGAACCATAGCTCAATATGATATTTATTTGTATTTTATGGTATTTTATGATGCTTATTAAATCATTGGGTATTCTAATCCTAAGGAAAAATTACCTAGAAAATAGAATAAACACATCTCAAAATTTGAGACCACAAATTCACCTATTTTAAATAGGGTTTACTATCAAAATATTGTATTCAAGATAAATGATAATTTTGGGTATTACGATGGATCCATACTCACGGATGAGCTCGATACGATTCGAGACATGTTGGCTAGACATCTTCTTAAACACATATAGGTAACCAAGCTTCCAATATTCCTTGCTATATGAATTTGTTGTGCTTTACTTGTCGATACACCAATTCCACCCTTGATTTTGTTTCTTTGGGTTCTTATTGCATGCCTTGTGTTATGTAGCTCTCATTTTTCTACTCAAATTGATCTTTTGCTAGCACCGCACCTTGAATTTGTGCATATTGGATGTCAAAAAGCATTTTGTATTGGTACAAGATAATTTTTGTCAGATAAAAATTTTGCTACGCATACATTGAGCTTTTGGAACTGTGCTAGATAAAATTTGCTAGCAATTGTTTTCTGTCATAGATCATTCCTTGTGATTTCATTAAACTTGAGCACCTTGCTGCATTTTTCTTGGTGTTATCTAAGAGAATATTTGTATGTGAAATTGCTGTGTTTTTGAACCAGTTTTCACTGTCATTTTGCTGTGTGACAAGCTGGAAATTGCTATTAGTTGTGGTGATTTCTTTGTGATTTCCCTCATTGATAATCATCTTGTGCTAGATCAAAACATGGATGGACATAATGAAAATCAAGATGATGAGGTTCCTAATAATGAAGTACCTCACAATAATAATGTGCATGCTAACTTGCAAGATGATGCTAGAAATAGGAGCATACGAGATATATTTTTTTCCAATATTGATTACTTTTATGATGGGTTGCTTGATCACAATAAAAATACCATTGATGCTGCAGATGATGGTTCCCTAATTGATTGACATCTCAAGAAGCTTAGGATTTACTTGAAAAGATGGCCGAAAATTACAAACAATTTGGTACAAGAGAAAGAGCTCAAGCATATGGAGTTGGAGCTTGGTCCACCGATGAGATTTTGAACAAGTTGGCCATTTTAACTAATCAAGTGGGTTGTATGAAAAAAACTATGCTAGCTCAACAAGTCCGAAATCTTGGTGCTTCATATCCTCTCCTAGCTCTATGTCTCAACCCTTGGTGCCTACCTATTGTAAAACTTGTGATAGCCCTATGCACACCACTTTGAGTTGTCCAAATGGGTTCTTTCATGTTGGGGACTTTGTTGTACAATCTCATCACACTGATGGTTCCCCATTTCGGTTTGAACTTTTAACAGTGCTTTGTATTTGTTTTTTTATTGTTACTCATTGTTACTGTTGTTTCACGTTTTATGCAATATGCTTATTATCCAGCTTGATTTTGGTTTCGTGCATCTCAGTTTGTGTATCTGCCTGGGAATATAATATGTAGCAGGTATATAAAAAAAACATATAAGGCCTCCTGATTGAAACAATCAGGATGCCATAACATAATTTTCGGCGTCTTGAATTCATTTTAGGATGCCTCATGTAAGGTGTCCTGAAGAGAATTCAGGATGCCTTACATGAGGGCGTCCCGAATTCTCTTCAGACGCCTTATGTAAAGGCGTCCTGAATATAATTCAGGATGCCACAAATCCCAAAAACCACTACCTCCTACGATACGTCACTCTGAAAAGGGACGTTAATTGAGTCTTATTTAGGTCATTTTTTGGGTTTTTTGTAGTAGTGAGAAGTATCCAATTCTCATTCTCGAGAAGAATACTCAAAAAGTTAAATAAGTCCCTATATGGCCTAAAGCAATTAGAGCGCTTGTGGTATAATCGTCTCAGTGAATAGTTGTTGAAAGAAGGATGCAAAAATGATACAATATGCACATGCATCTTATGAAAAAGATTTGGAAATGAGTTTGCTATAATTATTGTTTATGTTGATGATATCAACATCATTGGAACTCCCTGAAGAGCTCCAAAAGAATGTTAACTCATTGAAGAAAGAATTTGAAATTAAAAACTTCAAGAACAAAATTTTGTCGTCGGTTACAGATTGAGTACTTGAACAATGGGATCTTTGTAGATCAAGAAGCCTACAAAAGTATTCTTTATGTTGATGATTTTGTATTAGTAGTTATTTTGCGTCACTGCAAGAAAATGCGATTGAGATGACACATTTCAAAAAAGTTGGTGTTTTGTAGTAAAAAAAAATTGGATGAGATTCAAACATTGTTTTAAAAACTTGAATTAAAATTTGTAAACCATAATTTTAGTCCATTGTTACAATATTATGTTGAATAATTTATTATTTAAGTGAAAAATTAAATGATAATAGTTAATATTTGAAAAAACGATTAACTTAACTTAGATAAGTATAAATATTGTTTATATAGGTATAATACCGAGAATATGTAGATAACAAGGACTTATTAATTATGTTGTCCACTATATGATATTGATTATGGAAAGAATGTTGATAATGATAGAATGAATGTTGAGAAAATGTCCTTAAAGTTCTAAATAAGAAAAAAATTAGTATCAAGATCATAAGAAGAAAAAATAAAACATTGAAATCAAATATTTAAAAATTTTTTTTATCATATTTGATGAGCTTGATTAGCACTTAACCTCTTTAGAAAACCTTTACAAATGAGAGAAAACAAGAGAAAAGGGGGTGGGAAGAAATGAAGGAGTGTGTGAAATGAGGTATAATGGGGGTATTCATAGGGATCTCGCGTAACTTTTCTAGCAAGTTGATATGAAGGATTTTGAATTTGTCGATTTTTTTTTTGAAATTTCACATTTTTTAGTGGTTGTGCTAAAAACTACTTCAAATCAATGAATGGGCGAGATATAAAATATTCAAAACCACACATTTTGTAGTGATTTATCTACTGATACAGCTACAAACTTCATGACCGTTGACAGGTTCCAAAATATTCAAAACTTCACACTTTATAGCAGTTTATCTAGTAAAACCACTACAAACTTCATGACTGTTAGAAGGATACGAAATATTTAAATTTCAATATTACACCTTTGTAGCAGTTTCTAGACAAAAAGACCGCTACAAATTTCTATTTTTAAATGGGACAGAAATATGGATTCATTCATCTCGTCAAGGATTTTATAAAAGAGATGTAGGCTAGGTTATGTTAAGAAACCGAGACGATTTTTGGGTAAAAAGAAAGATAAAAACAATAAAAGGTGAAGTTGTCGAGAGGGCAAACAGGTGGCATCATGGTTAGAGAAAGCGAAAGTGGAAAGAAGAAAAGCAAGAGTCAAACATAAAATGAGCGGGAGCATTAATTAATGGGGATGTTGTTGTTGCGTTGGTACTTTGGAGAAGGAGACTAAACATGAGAGTTGAAAGGATAAGTGAGTCATGGTGTCATCCACACATTCACAAAGTCCACCTTGTGCATTATGAAACTTTGTAGCAGTTTTCTATAACTACTACAAAAATTCAGACTCTTAGCATGTTGTAGCAGTTTTTATGTATAACTGCTACAAATATGTGAAGTTGTTGCATTCTATAGTGGTTTGTTTCATATAAGCCGCTACAAATAAACCACCACTAATGGCACGCCATAAGGCGTCAAAAGGGATGAAAATAACTCTAAAACCTATATGAGAATGAAACTAATCTAGATGAGAATGCAAATTTGGGGGTTTTTGTTATAAGAGAATAATTAAATTCTAAAAAGGAAATTGATTAAAAGCAAATCAAATAACAAAGATTTAATTCAGTTATGATGATGAAGGGGACAACTTGAGAATTACATAGAGTTAACTTTCTTAGCCCAAATCAATTAATTAAACCAAAGGGATTAATGAAAGATTGAAATTAATGAATTTAATTAACTAATTGAAACATGGGAAACCATTAAGTTCAATAACGCTTAATTCACTAGAAAAATCATAATGGAATGCGCGCTAGTTAATTAAACCCATTAAAACCAGTTAAAATAGTTCCAAGATAGTTTTGGGAATTATGTTCACAATTGCCTAATTAAACAACTAGACAATTAACCAACCTAATTAAACAACCAAGAGGACAAACCTAAATTGACAATTAAATTAATAATGAAAACTCAATTATTAATATAATTGACAATCAAACGGTTTGCAAACAAAAATCCCAAGAAATATCTTAGTACAGTTCAAATCCAAATGATCAATTTAATAAAAAATAAATAATATGTTTACAATCTAAAACTAGATTGTTCTCAAGAAAATAACTCAAAATTATCTAAAACTAAATAATTTCAAAGTCTTCAAATAAATCGATAAAATGAAAAACACTCTCATGTGGTCTTCAAGTGTAAGCTCCTAGGCTTTAGCTTCGTCCATGCTCCTCCCAAGTTGCCTCCTAAAAGAGCTCAAGCTGCCATGAATTTTTCCCTTCCAAGCCGCAAGCAATCCGTGAAAGCCATGAGGAAAAAATGAGGAGAATTATTGATTAAATCAATCTCTTGGTCACTGCACATCCAGAGGGTAATTACGAGTTGAAGTATTGATGAATAGAGAATGCAATAGAATTCAAGAAGGTGGACCCCGCGACTTGATTTAATGGATGGATGAGTGGATGAATGAATTAAAATCTCCTCTGCGTATGGTGTTGCGTCTGCGTCTATTTCCTGAACATCCGTCTCTCGTCCTCTGCGGCTAGGTTAAATAAATGGGGAAGAAGAGAGAGATTTTTGGCTACCAACTTGAGCCCATTAAAATTTAGGAACCTCAATACAATTTCACCATTAGATTTTCTTTTAGCTTCCCTGAAAAATTCTGCACCATAGGATCTTTTGATATGATAAAATCGTGATCTATCAAAGAAATATTATTTAATCACAAGATAACAATCAAGATATTAATAATGTAAGCACAGTAATCTCATAATTACTTGATTTATGTTATTTCCTAAAATTGGCTAACAATCCAAATATTATCTAATAATTCCAAATTAGCCTAAAATAATCCCAAAATAAATGAATAAGGCGGGATAAAATATAGAAAAATTGGGATTTATCATTGGTACCACATTTTTGGCGGTTTAAACTACTACAAAATAATTGCCACAAATTTGGCGCCATATTTTGTAGTGTTTATTTTATGATAATAGGTACAAATATTGTTCAAGAACTAGTGTGTCACTTGGCATGAGTCATATCATTGAAATTGGTAGCGGTTTTGATATAAACCCTTACAAATTCTTATATTTGTAGCGGTTTATTTTAACCAAGATACAAATTAACCACTACCGATTGACAGTTTTTTTTGTAGTAGCCTTTGCAAGCGGATAAAATTCCTTTAAACCTCGAGTGAATAGGAAAGAAGGTGATGAAGAACCACTTGGTCCAACAATACCACATCTTAGTGATATTGAAACATTAATGTAACTTGCTAATCACATAAGGCCTAATATATCATTTGATGTTAATTTCTTAGCAAGATATAGTTCTTTACCAACACAAAGACATTGGAATGGAGTGAAGCACATCCTTTGTTTCCTCAAAGGACCTTGGCTTGTTCTACTACAATGCATCCCAGCATGAGCTGGTTGGTTATGTAGATGCTAGATTTTGTCTAATCCACATAACAGTAAAACACAAACAGGATATTTATTCACAAGTGGTGGTAAACTATTTCATGGTGATCTATGAAGCAAATTATATCGACTACATCATCTAATCACACATAAATTCTAGTGATGAATGAAGCACGTGAATAATATGTATGGTTAAGATCAACAAGCAAGACATCACATACAAACCACTTGTTGTTTATCTTCGAGAAAAATGATTCCAACAATACTATATAAGGATAATACTGCATGTATTGCCTAATTAAAAGAAAGGATACATCAAAGGGAGAAAGAACGAAGCATATTTTACTAAAATTCTTCTTCACTTATGACCTTCAAAAGGATGGTGAAATAGGTATCCATCAATTTCGTTCCAATGAAAATCATGCAGATTTATTCACCAAGTCTTCTTCTCTGAACAGTGTATCAATGAATGATGTACTCTTTTCTTTGGTTAATTAGGTGTTTGTCTTACTTGGTTTTACCTAGTTAAAGTTTTTAATGAGGCACATTCATATATAATGTACATCCAAAGGGGACTTATGAATATAATATTTGCATGGATATCCATATATCTCTCGTTATATAATATTATCTCTAGTATCTTACAGTTATCTTTATTCTCATTAAATCGTAAAATACCCATGCCTATAAATGACATGCATCTATTGTGTACTTGACGGACATTGAATAGTGAATAAGAATCCTCCTCTCTTATTCTCTCTTATCTTTCTCTTTATTTATAACAAATATCCGTATCTCTTGATTTATTTAAATCAAACTAATTTGAAAGCCTCAAACTATTATTATGTCACAAATAATTTATAATTATAATATAATGATTATTATTATAATTATTAATATACATAAAATCAAAACAACACCATCGAATTAAAGTCAAATTGATGAACACATGAAAAATAGAATTATTACTGCGTGTCAGGGGTATGCCCTTGCTATAAACGCTCTCTTACAACGTAAGTATATTATATGAAAAGTAGAATTTGTTAGTTGAGAATAATGTTTAAACTTAATGTTCATTTTTTCTAAAAAAATGCCATCACGTTATTTGCGCATGAGTTGTGTGTAAGCTTTGAAAGTGTGAAGGCTGGGGATGTAATACCCTGGATAGTTATCTATCCGGAATATTATATTTTAGCAAATAATACCTATTTGAAAATAGGTGAATATCTGGTTTTAAAACCTTGTAGGATACTTATTCTATTGTCTAGGGAAATTTCTAATGAAATTAGAGGGATTAAAGTGTCAAAATCCCTAAATGCAATTATGGGCCATGAAATGCCCTGAAAATATTATGATAAATCCCAAGAGGCAATAAAATATTTATTGAAAATTAGAAAGTATATTGTCTCTAATTTTAGGAATTTTTGGGATTATTTCCTTTGGAAAATAATGAGGCAAAATTAAATATAATTTTGGGGAGCATAAGTTGCCCCATGATTTTTAATATGATATGTGGGATATAAAATACCAATGTCAATGAAATAGTTGCGAGAAAATGATTAATCCTAATTAAGAAAATTATCAACAATTAGAAAGTGATTAGTTAAGTAATTAATGTCTAATTCACTACAAAAAAACGGGTCATTAGTAGTGGTTAAAATCGCGCATTTGTAATCGGTTTCGTACGCGACAAATAACATTTGTCACGGTTACAAAAACCGCTACAAAATCGAACAAAACAAACAGATTTGTAGCGGTTAACAAAAACCGCTACTACAACAACATAAACCGCTTATCGAATCACGGTTTTAGTCGACCGCCACTATATCGTGCCAAACGAGAGCTTATTTGCACAATAGTCACGATACAAAAACTGCGACAAAATGAATAAATTTTGTCGCGGTTATCTATCCATTACTAAATATTACAAAATATCTCGGCAAAAAATTTTACCGCCAAAATATTTGTAGCGATTAAACCGCTACAAATAATTCCGGTCATATTTTTTAAAAAAGTTTTGCCGCTATTTTTATTTTTATATTTGTAGCGGTTAACAAACCACTACAACAATTGACGTTATTTGTTTGAAAACATGTTCGGATGGAGCCTCGGTATTTTGTTGTTTTGTAGCGGTTATATAACCGCTACAAATGAATGAAATTGAAAAAAAAAAATATTTTTAACCATTCTTATTAATCATTTATATTTTTATTAAAAATAAATGGTATTAATATATGATATTCGATTGTATAAGATTACTACAGATATGTAAAACAAAAAAAATATATGAGTATAATAAGAAATATTTATGAGTTCATTAACATAAAACGAATTATAGAAAAAAAGTGGGAAAGTAGATCGAAGAATAAGTATGTGAAAGTAGGAAAAAAGTTAAAAATCGACAAAATCCACCCGTAAAATAAGAGAAGTTAATATCAACCCGATAGAACAAAAAACAAATATTTCGATAATCACTATATTTTATCAAGCTGAGTGACACTTACCTAATTCAAACACCTCTCGTTGAGAAAACGCCAAAATATGAGAGAAAACGGAGAGAAAACGTGTGTAGAAAAAAGAGCTGAAGCATATTGAATGTGGTTTGGTGGGGTATTTATTTTGATGTCAGCGCATCTATTTGTAGCAGTTAAGGTTTCGGTTTTTGGTAGCGTTTAGTTTAGTCGCGGTTTTTTTTGTTTTTTGTAGCGGTGACATTTTGCAACGGTTTTTTTGTTATTAGTGGCGGTTATTAACCGCTACAAAGTTTTTTTTTGGGGTTTTTTTTTTAAAAAACAAAAGGAAAATGAAGAGTAGTGATAATTTTTCTTCTCAATCTTCGTTAGCATCCCTACAAAGAAAGTTTTTATAAAAAGTTACGTGTGAGTTGGATATGGAATAAGACATATATAAAACTTTTGTGAAATGCTATTTTTAGATTTCATAATGCGTATATTAAAAAACGTATCGAACTATAGGTAAAGTGTCATCGCCGTCTGGGAAAAAGTTTTCAAAACCGGTAGGCTGGAGCGGCTCACAATCGTACGCGACGTTCTCACCATCGCCCATGTCGTAAAGGTCCTGAGGCTTTAAATGAACCACCATATTCCAATCCCCTCGTGCCTCTCATCGATGACATAATAAACCCGATGGGCCTCGAGGCAAGAATATACGGCTCGTCATCATCGAGGCCCGACCGGTATGAATAGGCCGAGAAATTCATTGATGTGATGCCTAAGTCGTCGATCGTGAGTCCCGGGACGTTGTCGTATTCGCCCACAAACACTTGAACAACGTCACAGAGAAAAGGCCTTGGTAAGTTATCCTGACCACATCAATTAGTTTTCCATAATACGGGACGTCACCGAACTGCATGTTCCCATCACTGCTGCTCGCATAACTCCTCGTCCCAAACGTGTCATATACACCCAAGTTTTGGGTCAGCAATCCCTGATCTCGTGAAACCGTGCAAAACTTGAAGCCATTGACATTGTATGCCGTAAATCTTTGGGCATGGTCAAGCGGGACGATTGCGAGAGCTCTGAATGCTGGTGAGTGAGGGTTGTGGTCATTTATTATTCTCCTCCTAAACCAACCCTGGAATTCTCTGTGGACCTTTCTATCAATTTCGGATGATATCTGTGTACGGATCCTTAGTTGACGCTTCACATGACTCCTGAATTCCCTGCAATTAAACATGCGATGACGAGCAAGAAATGTGCCTATAAAATGTTAGGAAACATATAGGATAACATATATATATATATATATATATATATATGTGTGCAATCCTTACCAAGGTACGGTTCAACTTTAGTGCAATTGATCAAGACATGTCTATGTGCTTGAAACTTCTCAAGTGCCGTGAGTTTGAAGTTCTCACATCCGCCAACCGGTTTACCAACACGAGGGAATAACAACTTTGAAGCCGATGACTCGGCTCGGCTCGGACAATCGTCCACACGAGGCGGTCGGTTGAATGACGTCTCAATGTCATCAAAGTACCTGGAACAAAAATACAAGACCTCATCCCCAAGATAACCTTCGCTATTGAACCTTCGGCCACGCCTTATTCCTCACGTAAGATTTTAGTTTCCCAAGAAACCTATAAAGTAATGAGGAAAGATGTCGATACATCAATGGTTAAACATGCGACTAGGAAGTAATATAATGCTGAAGTAATTAATTTTAAAAGAGTACCTCTCAATAGGATACATCCATCGCTAGTGAACTGGGCCAGAAAGCTTTGTGTCGTGAACAAGGTGTACTGTCAGGTGAACCATGACCGTGAAAAATGAAGGAGGAAAGATCATCTCCAAATGGCACAACGTAAGAATGATTTGCTGTTGCAGCTGGTCGAGCTCCTCCACGATCAACACCTTGGAACACAACTTCCGAAAGAAAGTACAAAGCTCGACCAAAACGATCGACACATCGAGAGGCAGTGTATTTTTTATGGCCAGCGGAAGTAACTCTGCATAAGCACATGTGAGTCATGACTCTTCAGCCCGATAACCTTTCGAGCACGTACGTCCACACATCGTGAGATGTTGCTTGAATAACCGTCGAACTTTTATTTTCTTCAAAGTGGTGAGGAAGATTTCCTTATTCGGTTTTGTCACGTGAATTTTGCCGGTTGAAATCTGCCATGCTCATCCGCCACGCGTCCGCACGAACCCCCATCTCCTGTAAATCTTTCCTCGCTTGAAGATGATCTTTTGACTTGCCTGGTTCGTTCATAATCGTGTACAACACATTGTCGCACACATTCTTTTCAATGTGCATAACATCCAGACTGTGTCAGAGCAAATTATCTTTCCAATATGGAAGAGCGAAGAATACGCTTATCTTCCGCCATTGTTGGGTCGCCGAACCGAAGCCCCGACATCTTTGTCCCTCGCTTTTCTTGGATCGTCTTTTTCCCATACTCAAAATCAACATCCACAATCTGCTCTAGGATCTCTCGCACCGGATAATATGCGAGGAGGTCCTCTTTTTTCCTGTTGCCCATTGAAATGATTGCGTTGCAACCTAAACCTGTGCGTACGATCGAGAAACCTCCGATGACCCATGAAGCACCACTTACGACTGTGGGGAAGGCGCACTGAGTCAGAGTCAAAATTGCAAGCCGGACACGCAAGGCCGGTATGCACATTCCACCCAGATAATGTTCCCAGTCCAGGGAAGTCACTGATAGTCCACATCAACGCCGCACGCAAGTTGAACAGTGTCTTCTCGTGTGCGTCATACGTCTCCACGCCTACATTCCACAACTCCACCAACTCATTGATCAGCGGTTGTAGATACACATCGATGTCATTTCCTGGTGCCTTTTTGCCTGGAATGATCATTGACATAATGAAGGAGCTTTGTTTCATACACATCCAAGGGGGCAAGTTGTAAGGTATCAAAACAACTGGCCATATACTATAACTTGTGCTAAGATTCCCAAACGGATTGAAACCATCGGTCGCCAAAGCAAGACGAACATTTCTAGGGTCCGCTGCGAAATCAGGAAAGTCTGAGTCAAACGCTTTCCATGCTTCACCATCTCGTGGATGTCTGAGTTTACCATCTTCGTCCTTGTCGGCTTCATGCCACCTCATATGCTCACTGCCTTTAGACGACATAAACAATCTTTGTAAGCGAGGTTTTAAAGGAAAGTACCTTAGAATCTTTGCGGGTTTCTTCTTCGCTTTTTTCCCTTCGAACAGTCCCGAACCTCAACCGTGACACTTCTTACAAGTCTCCTCCGAGCATCCTCCCCCCAATAAAGCATGCAGTTGTTGGGGCAGGCATCGATTTTTTCGTAGTCCAATCCTAATCTGTTGATTATCTTCTTGGCCTCGTAGAAGGTTGTGGGAATGTCCGCGTCAGGGAAAGCATCTCGTAGTAATTCCAGCAACATCGACATCACCTTATTAGTGATCCCACACATGCACTTGATATGGTACAATTTGATCAGAAAGGATAATTTTGAGTATTTCTGACAACCTTGATACAAAGGACGATCGCTCTCATCTATGAGGCTGAAAAATTCCCGAGCTGCTTCATTCCTATAGAAAACTGGTTCAGGACCCTGCACTTCTGCTATGAAGTTGTCGTCTTGAACACCAAAAGCATCGCAAACAGCATCATTAACCGGATCATCTTGAGGTAGCAGTTGATTTCCTACTTGTGAGGTTTGAGGAAGATGATCCCCATATCTCATACCACGTTCCTCACCATGAACACCCCGAATGTATATGCTTCGGGAAAGGCTTAATAAGAAGATGTTCCATAGCACCTTCTCGTGTTTGCCACTTCTTAAACTTGCATCTACAACAAGGACACACGATCTTGCCATTAACGCTAGCGTGAGAGAAGGCGAAATCTAAGAACTTATTTAATCCCGCTAAATATCTTTTGGAGAACTGCGCGACATCTTGATCCATGATTTATCCATCTCGTAGTAAAGAAAGCAAATAAAGTATATTAATGTAGAGACAATGTTTAATTACTTTCATCCCATAACTTGTGATCTTAAATGCAACGGGGAACATTTGTAGCGGTTAACAACCGCGACATCAACCGCACAATTTTTCAGCTCAAATTTTGTCGCGGTTAATGAACCGCTACAAATTTGAATTGAAAAATCGCGCCATAAATTAGTCGCGGTTCATAAACCGCTACGAAAACCGCTAAAAATGATGACGGTTGGAACTTTAGGCGCTTATTTTTTAATTTGAAGTTCGAATTTGTAGCGGGTAAATATATTAACCGCGACAAATATATTTTGTAGCGGTTTTAGGATTTAACCGCTACAAAATTTATTAACTTTTGTTTTTTATTCGGGTGTAATATTAAGATATCTTTTTGATTAAAAATTATAAAATCCGTTTATTCTTTGATAAAATTTAAATTTAAAAAACCTTTTGACTTAAAAAAAAAAAAATAAGAAATATTTAAATTTAAAAAAATTGTCAACAAACATCCGACAAGTACAAACCGAATTCTCAACAAAAAAAAAAAACTAATAACTATCGGGGGCCCGATGATCGGGTCCCGTCTTAGTGGGGTCTCTCTCGGGGACGGTGTGGGCTTGACCGACGTAACAACCCCCTCATCTTGATCGCGGCAACATCTAGACGGGGAGGGGGAGGCGGTGGAGGCGTGGGGGAATCCTCGAAGTTGAACGAAGGAGGAGGCTCAGGAGATGGAAACCGTCTGTTTGGTAGCAACCCGACAAGGCTCCGGCAAGTGACTTCCGCTAGTCCTCGATTAGCAAACCAACCGCCGAGACCTCCCGCATGCGCCTAGTCCTAGCCTCATTTCGGCCCTCTCGCAAAGAACTCCGCTCGGCAACCTTCCCGTCAAGCTGCTCGGCAATCTGCGCGGCAACCTGCTTGGCAATCATGGCATCAACCGCCTCTGGTGGTGGTCTGCTCGAGCCGGTGCTACCAGCAGAGGAGGAGTCCTTACGGTACACCATGCTAGGCCTCGGCGCCTAGCCCAAAGCCCCTAACACGGCCGGGATGCTCGACCGGGCCCACAGGCTTTCAATGTGGCCGTAGGATCAACGTAACCCCGTGACTCGGGTCTCGGCGACCGACGTATCTCTTCTTGGCTCGCTCAATCCGGGTTTGCCGCATATATTTCATAAAACATTAATCAATCAATTTAATTAAATTTTAATATACAACATTAACTATTTAATTAGTTTTTTGTAACTTACTATTATCTCCTCTGCTACCTCAGAGATCGGCGTCCCATCACGGTGTCTATGTGTGCGTTTCCACAACTGCCCATAGTCCGTCTGACCACCCTCCTGTCGAGCCTTCTCTTGCTGAAAGAGTTAAAAGAGTATAAACTTTGTTATTTCCAAAACAAAACAATAATCAATTAAACATAAAATGAATTTAACTTTTAACATACCATCTCACTATAGGTCACAAAGAAACGTCTTGGATCCACCCGTGTGATTGATCCTTTGAGCTGCCCCGGATCTGGTGTTCCTCCTCGGATAGAGCCCGCAAAATAAATGAGTAATTATACAATACCCTCGTAGAAAAAAAAATGGAACTACGATTAATTAAAAACGTACTGCACTGTGCCTCTCGCACTCCTCCTATATTGGACAAAAGCTGCCCAGTGATTTGGGTCCACGCCGTCTGGGACGTTCTCCATCAGTTGCTGTAGAGGCATAGTCGAATCTCCATTCTGCTGGGTGTAGAGACGACCCCTCCGACTCTTCCACGCTTCTCCCATTTTCAACTTTACATACCTCTTTGCGTTGGCTCGCAATTTAAACTTATTCTATAGCATAAAATAATTAGTAATTAAGTAATAATTAATTAAGAAACAGATAACTAAATTAACCACAATTTACTTGCACAACGTCCTCAAACGCCTTGTCCTTGGTCTCCTTCGGGATCTTTTTCCAATTCTGGAAAAAGATCGGGAACCATACCCAATTCCTGCCAAATTGTGACAGGTATCGGTTCAACAGGGGACCACCACTGCCGATCGGCTGGTACGTGTCCGTGTTCCAGGGGACTATCACGCGGTAGTCGTTCTCTTGACTGAGGGTGTGGACATCCAGTGTCTTGCTACTGATGTTCCCATATTCATCTGCACAATTATAAAACAAAATTGTTGTATTGTACTTACATAAATTTTCACACGGCCAGGAATTTAAATTTTATTTTTTGCCAATAAACTACTTATACTTACCTTCGATATCCACCGTAAATCCGGTGGAACGAGAAGACGACGGTCGGGGGTACCCTTGTTCCCGCTCGTTGTCCTCGTCGAGAAACCGCTCCGCCTCCGCTATGGGAATCTCAATCTCGATCTCGTCATCATCACCATTGAGGATGTCCTCAAGTGACAGACTTATGCCTCGTTGTCCACCTACGGTCTCTTGTAGGGTCTCAGGGTTTGGGATTGGCTCATTTTCAAAGAGCCCATCAAACTCATTCCCAACCTGAGGGGGCCGTGGGTGGACATTTATCTGAGGGGGCTGAAGGGGGATATTTATCTGAGGGGGCTGAATGGGGACAGTTATCTGAGGGGGCTGAAGGGGGACATTTATCTGAGGGGGCTAAAGGGGGACATTTAAAGGCCCATGCCCTCTCCTATGGCCTCCTCTACTGCTACTACCCCTAATAGGCCTTTTCGGGGGTTCAACTACTTTCTCTTTTCCCTTGTCGTGAGAAACCATGATGTGAAAAGTAAAAGTACAAGGGTGAAAAGTGAAAAGGTGAACAATAGCGCATGAATTTCGAAAGTGAATATAAAAACCGCTGCGTTTAGTAGCGGTTAAACCAAGTAACTGTTACAAAATTAATGATTTTGTAGCGGTTTAACGAAGACCGCTACCCCAACCGTGACAATTCTTTCACATTTGTCGCGGTTATGTGTAACCGCTACAAACTGAAACGACCATTCAACTTCTGTAACGGTTCTTGAGGTAAACCGGTACAAAATAATTAATCTGTAACGGTGATTTTGTAACCGCTACTAATTTAATAAAAAAATTTTAAAAAAATCCAAACTAATTAGTTTAGTAAACTAATTAGATTGGAATTTTTCCTTATTCCAAAAAAACATTCTCAATTGTTTTCTTTAAATCGGAATAACGGGTTTATTGAAATTTCCCTAAAAGAGTCGATCCTAATTAATTTAGGAATAATAAGTTTATCGAAGATTTGGATTCATTATAGCCACCGATGTTCCAAGAAAAACTCACCGACTCATTTTGATCGAGATATTTTAACAAAACAAAGGTGGCTATAATGGATCCAATCTCCAGGGCATGTTAGACATATTTATAGGAGTAGAAGTCTTCGTGTCAATAGAATATCTGAATCGGATTGTCACTCGAAGGAACCTTCTCGGCTTGAACGATGAGAAGACAGACAAATATCTGCAACACTCATCTCCCGAGATCGGTGTTGCATATATATGCCCGTCTTCGTTTTTGAGAACAAAGCCAAGAATGCTCTTTCAACCGACAAAGCCAGATTTAGAATATTTTTGAACATTATAATTGTTGTACGGATGCATTTGGTTATTTATAGAATAAAAGTTGTAGCGGTTATCGCGAGAACCGCTACCAAATTTGAAGGTTTGACACGGTTAACGTGTCGCTTTCTTCTAACCATGACAAAGGTGTGTCGTTCCGTGATTTGGTAGCGGTTATTTTGACATAACCGCTACGAAACAACCACAAAGGACTTCGCGCCATAACGCGCCAAGGCTGGCACCATATTTGTAGCGGTTTGTTTTTGTGAACCGTGACAAAAGCGAAGCAAAATGGTCAGCATTTTGGCGGCAATGCTTCCGTTGCTAATTTGTGGCGGTTTGGGTTTAAACCGCTACTAATTTGTTATTTGGTAGCGGTTTTTCTTGACCGCTACAAGCTCACCGTGACAAACGTTACGTTTTTTTGTAGTGATTGTTTAAGCCTGAACAAGAGAATATTTAAGGTAGATTATGGAAAATCCTTTAATTAAGTGTTTATGGCTAATATTAGAATAAAGTGTGCTTGCTAATCAATTAGAAAAGATTAAGAAAATTTGGTGAGATTAAGAACAATGAAAACCCTAAATCCTAAAAGATTGCTAATCATGGGATTAAGGCTCTAATTAAGTTTCTAGCTAATTTAGATAAATTAAAATAATAATAATAATAATAATAATAATAATAATAATAATAATAATAATAATAATAATAAAGGGAAGAGAAAACCGAAATTTGAGTGTGAAAAGGGTTGTGGATTTTTAAAAATAATATCATGATATTTTGTTAATTAAATAATAATATAATTAAGATATTTGTGGAAGAACCGAGTTGGATAAATGAGAACCGATAGAAATTAAATCCTATCTAGAAAACCATGAAAGAAGTTTCTTAGGTCAGACATATTACAAACAAGTGAATTTTTGTCCATAAGTTGGTGTTAGCGAAGTCATTTCCATAACCGTAGGCGAATAAGGGATTAGATGAAAAGATATTTTGTAAACAAAGGGCGATAAGAAAAATGAGAACCAATGGAAAATAAATCATAACTTGAAATCCTTGAACTAAGTAGAAAACAACTGGACATATTATGAATCGGTGGATTTTTCCCGAAATTAGCATTACCCGAGTAAATTACACCGACAAACGGCGTCCGAAAATGTTCAACAGACAATGGAATACCCTTAATGGGATCAAAAATTTAGTTAACTCGAGATATTTCCAAAGAGGAAGAATAGAACTTCAAGGTTTGTGTTCCCGCATTTTTGAGATTTTCTAAGATTACGCGATTAGAACACCGATCGGGGATTTTATCGGAGTAAATGCATGAAGTAAGGAAGTGACATCATCTTGATGACATCATGGTCTTGAAAAATGAGGTAAGGAGGTGGATTGGATGGTGGAGATGAAGCCATGTGTAAAGTCAAGATCCGACGGCCGAAATCCGATCTAAAAAAGTATGAATAGTGTCATACTTTTTGCCTATAAATAGGCCTTCCCTTTCACTTCATCCTTCACAATTCCTAGAGCCACTTAGAGAGAGGTCTTAGAGAGAAGAAGGAGTCTGGAGAAAATAGCATGTTCTAGGTAAGTTCTTCGGTCCTTAGTCTTAAGCTTTGGTAGTTCCTTCGGTAGTTATAGTAGAAATGCTAGATTAATCTTTAATCTTCCAAGTTAGTTTAGATATCATGTTTTAGGGATAAATATGATATTTATTTCAAAAATATATTGGAGATGGAGATATGTCAAAATTTTGGAAGATTAGAGTTAAAGTAACGAAGTTACGCGAAATTCCGCCAATTAGGAGAGTTAGGGGCAAAATGGTAAATTGTACCTAAAATGCCTATTATGATGTTGGGCCTTAATAATATGATATTATCCTTATAGGATATCTGTAATCACGTACCTGTTGTATCGTTGTCAAAAAGTACCGTTTTCCGTCAACGAAGGTACGTTCGCGTACTGTAACACTAACTCTGATGTTTATTGTATGCGTACATGTGCTATGTGTATGGTATGTTTATGTGAGGTAGTTGATAGCTCTGTGGTATGTTCAATGTACTGTTATTATGCTTGCTGGGTGTTGGGATACGTTTGCTAGGTACGAAATGCTTGGTGCGAAATGTTTGGTGCGAAACGATTGCTAGGTGCGAAACGTATGCTAAGTGTGACATATTTGCCAGGGGGCGTGTGTGCTGTTGGGATAAGCTTGTTTGTATGCTCATATACTATCTATGTTGTATATATAAACATGAGGTTAACCGTTACCTGAGGTTCAATGGGCATTGAACCTCAGCTCTTAACATAACGTCAGGGTCAGAAGGATCGAGGATCGAGGAGAAAGGCAAGTGGCACGCATAGGGACTCGGTGAAGACTTTCTTCTTTTGTTATTTACTTTTGAAAACACTCGGTATAACGTACCGCTACTATAATCAGCCAGACTTACGGCATTTTGAATATAAATATCAATTACTCAATCGCTCCGATGCTCTACTCTGATGAAAAAATATATATATACTGCTTTTGAAAATGGGACGTTACAGGGGACAAGTCAACCAAAAAAAAAAAAAAAAAAAAAAAAAGGAAGGCTGGGGAAAAGGTTGTGAATTGGGTTTTGTGTTCAAAATCTCTCCAACTTTAAGGAGAAAGACACGTGGCATCAAGCCAATTTTTTCTCACCTTTTTCTTTCTCTTTATTTTCTCTTATTTAAATAAGGGAAAATCCATTTTTTCCTCTCCCCTTCCGCGCCTTCAAATTTTCTCTTAATCCATGTTATGTACCTAAAAAATATCAATAAAAGATTGTAGCTTGGACGCAACGGTTTAGATGTTCTTCCCCTCACGTAGGCAATAGAACGCTTTGAAGAACCATCCTTAAAACCATGTGAAAGAACAGAATCGATCAAAGAAAAGAACACAGCAAGAAAAACCCAGCTCTTGAAATCGAAAGCCAAGCGGTTGTAGAGTTCACGGCCTTTTTATTTTACATTATTTTCTTACCATTATTTATTTTCTTACCATTATTTAATATTTTAATGATCAATGTGTGAATTAAATAGATATCAAAATTAAAATTGATAAAACTAAATTTGAAATAACACCTTACAAAAATAATGGGTGCTTCTATAAATGATGGCTTTGGGATTAAAGTAATCGTCAAATGTTCTAGTTTATGTAGTAGTGCTTGTTTGATAAATTGTTTCTTAAAAAATCTGGATTTATAAAAAGGAAATTAAAATAAATATTTCATTAACCCCACATCATACCCTAATATTATTTTTACATGCGAAATATGATTATGAAAATTTATTCGATTTACATACTTCGACGTAATTTGTATCAATATATTATAAAAAAAGTATATTATATATAATGCAAAAGTTTTAAAAGAACTTTGATCATGATTATCTCAACAAGATTTAAAAAAAAAAAAAATAAATAAACCGTATAACCTGCACTCAGATGAAGTTTTGTCGATTTAATTCCATGACGTCAACATCTTTGGGCCTCTACAGCTATCCTTCTTCACGTCAGTCGATTTTGCCGACATTATGGTCGGTTTGGAGTTTAGACCCTGATATGGTCGTTGCTCAATGTCGTTGCTTGAAGGTGCGCTTCACAGGGGATACCACTTAAGCTAATGTGGTGACAGATTTTGTAATGATGATAAGGTAGCGAATTTAATTGAAAATGGATGCTGGAATTTGGTATCATGATGGATAAAGTGGATAGTCATATACTGGAATTGATTGGCAAAATTCCTGTAGGGTTGAACAATAGTAATGACAGAATCATTTAGAAGAAATTGTGGAAATCTAAGGTGCTGCCCAGGTGCTTAGAACTGAGAATTTGGGCCGGCCCTTGAAGGGCTAAGGCCGACCGGGTAAGAAAAACATATGTTTTTCAAAACCCATCCTGAAAGCCCCAAGGTCGGGCTCGGAAGTTACTATTCCAAATTTTAATTATTTTTCCTATGTTTTTCTTAAAGAAATATAATTAGTAAATTACAACAATTAAAGTTTTAATTTATTAAATAAATGTTGTCAACATTAATATCCAAACAACATGAATCATCTAACAAATAAACACATTTATTAAATCATAATCAAAAGTAAACTATTGTTCACAAATATCTCACATAAAATATAAAAAGCATACCTAGGTTTTAAGGAGCAAGATTGACCCTATGACTTGTGATGAGAAGGTTGCCAATATAAGGAGCAAGATGACTTTCATTTTCAATAAATATTTGAATGTGGGGACATCTCTTCCAACTCCTAATTAAATTAAAAAAAAAAAGTTTAACAAGGTCAGCCCTTTTAAGCCGAGGCCACGTAGGGCCAGCCCTACAAGGCTTATTTCATTTAACTCCTCTAATTTTCAATCCTGACCCTTTAAGCCTGGCCGATTTCCTTAACTCATTTTGTATATATGGCGTTGTATAAGTGATGCTGTGCCTACTAAACCTAGAGTCTTATTATTCAGTAGGAAATGTGGTCAATCCCCTCTTTGTTTGATTTGTGGTGCGAAGGAAGAAACATGGGAATATTTTTTTGCCCTTGGGTCAGAGCTGGTTTGGTTGTGGTCTAACTTAACTATTAGACAGAACGGGCTAATATTGTTTTCTTTAAAAATGGTGCATAGATCTGTTTGTTTCAAATAATAATCTGACAGAATGTGATATTTCTATGATTTTCTGAACTATATGGCTGATTTGGAAATGCAGGAATGATTTTATCTTTAACCATATTGATCCTAATCCGATTAGTATTGTTGAAAGGGTTAGGAAATATGTAATGGAATTCTGTTTGGCTAATAATCCGGAACCATGCTAAATTTGTGAAGGTAAATTGTGATGGGTCGTTCATGTCAGATACCATGGAAGAAGTGGTGGCCGGGAGTTGTGTGCTGAGATCAACCATGTCTGTGTGGGGTTATGGGCAAAAGGTTAAATCTTGTTGTGCATTTATGACTGAAGTACTTGCATTTTCGGGGTTTTGTTTTTTTTTTTTTTTTTTTTTTTTTTTTTTTTTGTCAGTATAGTTTAGCAATCTGACTGTGTGAAACTGTAAATTGATGTTGGTTTATAGTTATGCTGTAAACTCTATTTTTGTTGGTTATAAATAAAATCATAATCTTTTGGTAAAAAAGGGGTTTCACAGTGAAGTTCTTGGGCCTTAGTCGGCACAAATACGGCTTCTGGTTTAATTTGGACTGAGGAACATGAGTTGGGATCCTTTCCTAGTCCTACGGGCCCCTTTTCTACAAATGAATTTCAAGGACAAGGACACACTACTAACTTATGGCTTCAAAAAAACACTTATGGCTTGAGAGACTTCATGTTTTGATCGGTTTAATCGTGTGCGTTCTGATAACTCCTTCGCCTTAACTAAGGCTAAACTTGAAGACTCAAGCTTGAAGGTTACTGTGAATGCTTCCTCTGAGTTGTCTTAGGAGTGGTTGCCACAAAAGAGGGACGAGCCTACTCACAAAGCGAAGAGATTTAAACCCAAAGGGCTGCTTGGTAAAAGAGGAGGGGACGAATTTTATTCTTTGAGTTTGATTTAAAAAAATTAGAAAAGTGTGGTTAAAATCTTTTAATTAATTTTTCTTACTCTTTTATCTTACATTATCCCTCTATTAAAATTTTATAAACCCATTCCAACAAATTTTAAATTTAACCCATAAAAATTTTCCTACACCTCTCTCACCTCCAAATCTCTCTTACCGAACAGGCCCTACGTATTACATTAACAATGGATTGTTTCCTTAATTAAGCTTTAATCACAATCCAACTGAAAATCATGTTTTCTATGGCTTAGAGAGCTTGAGATGGATGCTGGTTTTTGTGTGGCTTTCTTGCCAACCCCCTCCTTCTCAGCGAGTTGATGTTTAGATTATCTTAATAGCATGATTGCTATATATAGATGTTCCACTTAATTTGGATGGCAAAAAGAACCCATAATTGATTTGAGATTTTGAGATATTGATAATAAGGTGAGTACCTAGTCTATTCAACGCTAGGCATAATAAGTATAGGAACCTTAAAAGAAGATCTTTTCATCTTATGTATCTTTTGAGCTTTAAGGCATATGAAGTTTCATATTGAATTCTTTAATTTAAAAAGGTCGACAGAGACTCCATTTAACTTAAAGTTGTTCCAGCCAGAAGCAAACCTACATCCAGATAACCAATCTTTGAAACACTTTGGAAGCGTTCTCATATTTGAAAAAAAAAAAAAAGATGGTTGAGTTCGCGCTCATTCTACTTTTAGAGACGATTACTTGCTGCAGCTTGTAGAAGAAGACGCCTCAACTATGGCTGGTTGTAATGTTAATCCTTGCATAGGGTTTTTCTAATCCTTTTATAATTTTGTGTTGTGATTCATGGTTTTTCTTCATTGTTGGGTTGTTTGTTTCCTTTGCTTCTAGTTAGACTCTGGCTTCTCAACTGAGCTCCGATATTCGCCTACATGAGAATCGATCTTTCCATGTAACGTTTTATCTTTGGCTTATATATTGTCATTTTATCAAAGAAAAATATATTATAAAATAAAAATATTATATTTATGAAATTTAAAATTCAATACATTAAAAAATAACAATGATTGACGATGGATAAGACAAGGATAAAGGAGGTTGGGGAGTTAGTAGACCTTAGAAGTAAAGAGAATGGGCTGAGATGTGGGCCCTGGAAGGAAGGGAAGACGGAAGGAAATTTTGACAGATGAAGAGGAGAGCCCTACTCCAAGAACGCGCAGGAAGCGTGGATGTTAAGATAATGACATTTGGACGAGTTATTAAACTATTAAAGACATAGTTTAAGCATGTATTAAGTAGCAAATTCATCCCAGAAGACCTAGAAGCAATGTTACCCTGAAAATTTATTTGGGTTTAATATCACCGGGAAGTTTTAAAATGTTGCAACCATTAAAAAACTCATGTTTTTAAGGAGGTGTGCCCGATCGAGTGGGTCCAACAACTAACACCTTCTTTATCTTCTCTTCTAACCTTGGATGCAAAGGAGGCTAATATTGTCCGGAGTAATGACCTCTCACCTGATTCTGTTTTTGGTGGGGATGTACCGTGTTATCACCAGGATTGATCACTTTATTTGTTTCAGTTTGGACTTCTTAGATGTGTAGCTGTTGTCTTTAGTTATTCATGTTGGTTATGTTGTTAGGATTATGTTTTCTCTGTATTGTTCCTCCGTTGTATGGTGACAATATTAGTAATATATATGGAGTTACCTTTGAGCAAAAAAAAAAAAAAAAAATTTAAAAACTCATGTTGATCATTAAAAAATTGACATTGACTGTTAACTTCTTAAAGGAAAAGAACAATATTACTATGTTTTAAAACTTTTGAGGTAACATTAAACCTGAAAAAACTTCTAAGACAACATTGCTTTTACGAGTATAATTCTGGGGAAAATTTGTTACTTAACCCTTTAGGAGTGGTAGTCTGATTGCAATTGAGTTGGAATTAACGTGCTAAGTTATAATTAAAATAATTTATATAATGTAATTAAAATATGCAAAAGTATTCGTACATAAATTGAAAATAAAACTTTTTTTTTTTTAAAAAAAGGTATTAACTTGCAAGTAAATGAAACATTATATAAAAACCACTTATAGTTCAGCAAAATGAAGTTATTAAAGTATACATCTAAGTCTAATTACTATTTTCAAAATCATATCGTTTCAAGCTCAGCAGGGAGATGGAAAAATTATAAAGTCCAATGGAACTAATTAGGCTGGTTAGCACTTAAAAAAAAAAAAAACCTGTTATTACCAACGAAATCACTCACATAATTGTTATCGTCGGAAAAATTACTGACGGTTTCTGATGAAAAAAGATGGGAAAATTAAAATAAAGGACCTAAAGAAAGTAATATTTATTATAAAGGACCATAAAAATTGTAATTATTTAGAAGGACCAAATATCATAATATAAATTTAAAATTACTAAATTGCCCCTAATCAAACTTCCTGTATTATCTCTTGTGTTCATAATTAAAAAAATAACTAAAATTTCCCATCATGATATGATCATATATATATTTTTTTAAAATTTTCAATGTATTATTTAATTATAAACAGTTAAAATCATATTTTTAATTTTTTTCATCAATTTATATCATCAAGTTGACCGATTTATATTATCAATGTTATATCAATTAAACTCTTTTTATAACAATAAAATCTTCAAATTTTTCAGGATATAATTGGTTGATTTGATTTTTTAATTTTATTAACATTACATGAATTTTTTAACCCACATAAATTGCTTCTAAAACACAAATAAATCATACAAATTTTATTGGTTTAATATATATGATAAATTATAAAAAACCTTTACAAATTGAAGAATGCGAAATTTTTTTTTCCATAGATATATATTCAAGTTGTGAAAAATGAAAATTGGAAAAACTACTATTTAATTTAGTGAAACTTAGAATTATGTATTAGTTTTAGAAATAGAATGTGGAAGAGAATGTAGGAGGAAATGTAAAAGATTTTGTTAGGGTCATTTTAGTACTTTCAATTTTACATTTTTATATTTGGTCCTTCTAAATAATTACAATTTTTATGGTCCTTCTTCATAAATATTTTTCCTCTAGATCCTTAATTCTAATTTTCCCAAAAAGATTCAGTCGGTAAATACCAACGGATTACCCACGGACGTCCATCATTAATTTTTGCGAGGAATTACATACAAGATTTTCCGTGTAATCCGTTAGTAAGATTTATAATTTTTATTATTATATTGGGTTAAGAGGCAAAAATACACATGAGCTTAACCTCAAGGAGCCCTGAATACCATATGCTTTTTTTTTAGGTGCAAAATACACATGAGCTTGTAAAACAAGAGCAAAAATGCACACGCGGTTAAAAGAGAGTAACTTCCATTATTGGGGCCCACATTATTTAAACAATAAAAATATATATAATTTTGAAATTCCTCTTACGCCCTTCATTTTACCTTTTCTCCTTCCTCCTCCTCCTCCTTCTACATTCATTTTTTTTTGATATGCCACCCGACCTTCTCTCCTTCCTCCTTCGGGGAAAGAAAATTGAGATGTTGGCATACGAGACGCTTGAAGAAGCCGAAGCAGGCGATGGGGAGGGGGCCGAGTTCGGAGAGAGGGTTTGGTTCAAATACTCGGCCCAACGAATCGGACTTTCTTCTTCACCGTCATAACATTGTGTTCTTATGCTTCTTTTACTCTCGGCTTCTCTTCCTTAAGTCATCGTTGAGCTCCGCTACAACAAGAGGATTATTAAGAAGTTCAAGGTTCAGCCAAAGGTGAGCTACACTTTCTGGGAAATGTTCCGGTGTTACAAGACCGTTATGCACACTTTTATCTTTTGCTTGAAACCGGAAATCGGAAGTCAAACGAGCGAACAAATTGGGAAATTCAAATGTAGATGAATCAATCAAGACGAAAAAGGTTACTCGATGTAGTAATTCTTTTGTTTCTCATCTTCTCCCTGATCTGAATCTTCCAATGCTGGCATGAGTAAGAAGCGCATAAACCCTCACTCCGTTTCTGCACGTGATGATGATGATTACGAGCAAGAAATTGCTGCTGTTCTATCAATGATCTTCTTGTTGGATTCAAGTGAAAGAACGATTCAGATGTGTGCCTCTAATGAGGGTTAGGGTTCATAATCTGCTGATTTGGGAATAAGAACAAGAGATATTTTTTTTTTCCTATTTTGTGAATCGGTTGTCAATCAGATTTTGGGAAAAAAACTGATTTAGATACTACATAGATAAGCCATTTTGGTGAGGGGCTCTTCAAGAAATAGCGATTTAGACGCCGCAAATCCCTATGCAAAAGGCGTCGTCAACGTTTCTTCGATGTTGCAGAGATGAAGGTTAGGAGGGAGAGGGTGTTGGTGAGGGGTATTTTGGTATTTTCATAATGTATTTAACAGATGTTAAGGCAATTTAAGCTGTGATGGGATTTTTGCTTTGCTTTTACAAGCTCATATGTATTTTTGCACCTAAAAAAACATATGGTGTTGAGCTCTCCTTGGGTAAAGTTTATGTGTATTTTTTGCCTTAACCCTATTATATTTTAATAATTTATATAAAATAATAATAATAAAAATAATCTATAAAAAATAAAAATACCTAAATATCATAAATTTAATGTTTAACATAATATATTAAATATAGAATAATAATAATAATAATAATAATAGGGATAAGGGTCTTAAATGCCATGGAAGTTTTCGCCCAGGAGCACTGGTAAGATAGAAGTTTTTTTTGGACCAAAAATGCCACAGAAGTTCACAAGGCGTAGCAATTTTGCCCCGGAAGTATTATTTTTGCCCCGCAAGTTTTCGCTGAGGAGCAATGTTGCCCCGGAAGTTTACACTAAGGAGCAATTTTGCCTCGGAAGTTTATAAAATGTAGCAATTTTTTCCCTTATGTCCCCAAATATTAAATTTGACAATTAAATCGAGTCAAAGACCATACATGTCATGCCTTGAAAAAGTCGAACTTGGAGTCGAGAGAAGGAGATCCTTGGATGTTGAAATCAAGGCGGCGGAAATTTGTGAAACGGGGCGGTCAAAGGGAAAGATGCATCCAAAAAGCGCAAATGAAACGCAAAACGAGAAATGAATTGTTCCAAAAATTGGTTTAGTAAAACAAATCAATAGTGATAATATTTACGTTTGTATAGACTGATCATTTGCTTAGATCATAAGTGATGCTTCCTTTGGGTTTTGTGACGGTCAACCTTTCCCCTTTGACCAATTCGGCTTCACAAATTACGCGGCCTTGAGCTTAACATCTCAAGGATCTCCTTCTCTAGCTCCAAGTTTGACCTTTTCAATGCATAACATGTGTGGTCTTTTGACCGACTTAACAATCAAATTTAATATTTGGAGAGAAGTGTAAAATTGCTTCTTAGTGAAAACTTCCGGGGTAAAATTGCTCCTTAGTGAAAACTTCCGAGGCAAAAATACTCCTCAGCGAAAACTTCCGTGGCATTTTTGGTCCAAAAAAAACTTTCGTCTTATCAGTGCTCCTGAGTGAAAACTTCCATGGCATTTAAAACCCTTATCCCATAATAATAATAATCATAATAATTTAAATAAAATAAGAAATTCTAAAATTTAAACAAAGAATATATAGTTATATATTAAATATATATTCATATTAATATTATATTTGTTTTTTAATTGTTGTATTTATATTATTATATGAATAAATAACGCAAGGTCGTCAAAGTAGCTTGACTAGCAAAGACATCATAGCGAGTGCAAAAGGTTCAAGGTTTGATCCCCCCCCTCTCTCTCGGCGCGGGGCGGTCACAAAAACGCAACAAATATGTCATAGGAACACGTAGCGCAAGGTTGAAGGGACACGTGGTGCCTACTTGGGGTCACTGGGGGCCTCGGATTACCGGGAAAATTTCCATTTCGTGGGTACTTCCTCGATTTTTATTATAAGGCACCAACTAGCAAGTTTATTTAGTCTTTTTTTTTAAGGCACTTGTTTATTCCCAAAGAGCATTAATTATTTGTCTCCATGTCTCGCCCATAATTAATGAGGGTAGTACGTGAGAGTAATAATTAATATAATATTATAGTTTAGTGCAATTAGTAGGGGTAATATTGGAAGTTATTTAAATTGTAGGGTAATTTTATTGACTTTAACTGTTTTTATTGGTTTGTGAGAAAAGTTAGTTGGTGCCTTATAAATTATAATAAAGATCGAGGAGTAATTTCCGGTGCTTTTTAGAGACGGAATAAATTCTGTCGGTAATTCCGTTTCCATCGCTATTTCATCTATAATTCCATTGCAAAACTAAATTATGCCAAGTAATTTGATACTTTATTGTAGTGTTTGGTTGTTAGTCCCTTGTGCATTAGTGGTGTTAAGTTTGCCTATGTCTCACTTACGCCGTTAAGTTTGTTTTGATGGGGCGGGCGGGGTTGCAACTCATGCGGACTTGGACATATGAGAAAAAAGTGAGAAAAAAAATCTCATAAACAACATATCCAAGTCAATTTTTTTATGAGAAGTGATAGTTATAAGTCCAAGTCGATGAGACAGGGCTTGAAGGAGTTGAGTTTTGGGAAATCAATTTTTTTTGTTCTCTTTTTATATGTCCAAGTTAGCATGAGTTTCCCCTCACATTGTCTTTAAATGATAAATTTATTTTTAAGAGAAATTATAGTTATGAGATTATTTTTATTTTAAATTTTACATATATTAAAATATAAAAATTAAATTAAATCCTGGACCATCCAAAATTAATTTAATGGTGTAGATGTTTGATGAGCACAATTATGCTCATCATAGTAATGAACACAAAATGTGCTCCCGTCATTTTTCCTTACACAATTTTCTTGGGTCTCTGGGTAACATCGGGAATTGGATCACGACTCATGACTCGGCTTCACACACCCACACCCACACACACGAGATATATATATATATATATATATATATCATATTCATAGATTACGGTGTGTCAGATCTTTTTGATATCTTTATGTTTTTCTTCATTTTGAGTTTTCTACAAATGAATGGCAATTATGTGCGTCCCGTCCATGTGTGCGTTTTTCGTTCTTCCCTGAATAGAAATTGCGTGTATGATTCTCTGGTTTCGGATGTCATGTAGCGTTTAACCACTTTGACTATATATACTTGTTGGAATATTTAATTTAGTAATCAATATTCCGTTATTTCTATTATGGCCCACATTATTGCTGGTTTTGTATTTATGGTCCAATCGCACGAGACGCCGTGAAATATGGATGACAACGGCATAAGGATCACCTAAACCGGATCGGAGCTGTTTCCGCGGCTTTCAGATCACGGTGGCATCTCAAATCATGGTAGCGGCATATGCTCCCCGATCGCATTTGGTTTCTGATTGGAGTTGCCGGAAAAACGATCTGCATGCGCAGATCGGGCGAATGGAACCGGACGTGCGGCGAAAACCGGGTCAAAAATCGGGTCATAGGGATCCGGTTTGTGGGGAAGATGAAAAAAAAAGGGGTCCTAGCAAGCCTTGAACATAGGACCCATGCGTCTTTGAGTACTTGATGGTGGTGCTGCGCGGGCGTGCCATGCACTCATATTTGGTTGAATGAGAACTGTTAATAAATATATATAATTTGTTATTCGGTTTGGAAATTTTACAAAATGGTCTCGGGAAGATTCGAAGCCCATTCCGTGGTTGAATGAACGCCTAAAGGCTAGCGTCTTGCCATCGAGCCCGCCTACAATTGTGGGAGAGGATGAATCATTATTGAATTTAAATAAATTATTGGTTTTCGGTGTCAAATGGAATTTGAATTATTTTTGAGTGGGCCGGACGCTTTGGATTCCATTGTGTATGGTTTTATGGCTAATATTGAGTATATATGGCCAAGTCAAAATGAACATTTGTGTTGTGGGCGGAAGGGGTTGCAAAATCATTATTTTTATCACTCATTGCATCTTGTTTGAGCGTGATGAGCAATTATTTTGAGCCTTTTAATATTTAATTTTCTTCTGGAAAATTCTTTTAATTACCTGGGCCATGCTAGTTCATTTTCTTGGCAACCTGTTTTATGTATAATTTTGATTACATCATATTTAATTATGAAAAGGATTGATTTTGGCATTTTTTGTTTTTCTTTCATTTTTGAAAGGTTTGCAAAATTAATTTATAAGTTATTGAATTGTCTAAATATTTGGAAAATTAACTTTAGACAATTATTTAACTTGTTCAAAATTTTGTAACACTTAATTTAAGATGAAAAAGTGCAAAATTAATTATTATTTAAACAATTTTTGGGTACATAAAACAGTGGGAGGATTTTTCCTTTTAAGTTGATTATTTAGTTAATCAATTAATCCCTCCATTAAGATGTGCATAAATTAGATTCATTTTTTGAATGCACAAAATAGTGGGAGGATTTTGTCTAAGATGATTATTTAATCACATTTGTTGATTAAATTGATCAATTAAATTCTCATTAAATATTTGTGCATATTTGGAATCTAACTTCACGAGAGTTAATTTTGGTAATTGATTTTAGTAACATTAATTTAATCAGTGGGAGGGTTGAATTTAGTCACTTATGTTGATTAAATTAATTGGTTAAATCCTCTATAAAGTTGTCATATACAGAATTTAAGTATAAAGTTTTCTTATGGCATGCATAACTAATCACATGTGGATTTTAGAATATCCAATTTTTGAAGGTGAGTAAATATTTTTATTCACATTAATGATTTAGTTGATTAAATTAATTAATTAAGATTCCTGTAAGACATTGTGTATGTGTATGGTATTTACATTATATTGTACATATTTGATATTAGTGATTAGCATATATTTGTTTAAGGAATAGCTACAACATCTTTATCATCTTTTGTATGCATGGTTAATCCGTGGGTCATACTATATCAAAATTATGATCATATGTACATTAGTATACACAATGGTTGATGTCTTTGTGATGAACAACGTAGAATTCGACGTATTTCTCATGGTAAATACACTCTATTTTGTTCGATGCAACAAAATACATCACATAAAGGTTTAAAGACATCAATTGTAATTAAATGTGCGGTTGTAATTAATCTTTGCCCATGGGCAGATAATTATAATCATAGTTTTAATTAGGGTGGAATGGAATGACATTATATTTTCTAAGTAGCCACGGGTATTAGGGGATATAATTGCATTCTAGTTTCATCAATTCAAGATAAATTCATGCTATGCTAATGTCTTTTGCCCACCCAGTGAAACTTTAGTGATCTGAATTTATAATGTATGATTAATTGGAATAGAACATCAAATTATATTCTTAATTTTACCCATGAGAATTAAAGAATAAGGAAATAATTTGATAGTTTTATGATAAAGGTATATATGGATCTAATTGAATTATAACTTTAGCCCGAGTGCAATTATATGTCGGTAGATTCATGTTTTTAAGCATGATTTACATTGTAAATCATGACATGATTATTAGTCTTAAATTTTAGTTATAAGCATGTATGTTCAATACTATGTAGTCATACAACCTGCGATTTTCTCGATATGAAATGTAACATTCCCTGTTGAGGGTGATAACTATAAAGTATCATACATTTGGGGTGGAT